>WHYT01014981.1:148572-175227 GCA_009806455.1 Tetrax tetrax
CGGGCGCCGCGCGCCGCTCCCCGCGCGGCAGGTGCGCCTGCAGCAGGCGGACGAGGCGCGCGAGCACGCCGTCCAGCACGGCGGCGCCCAGGAGCAGCCCCAGGTCGCAGAGGCGGACGGCGGGCGGCAGCGGGCGGGCGGCGGCGACCTCGCCCAGCGCCCCGAAGAGGCAGCCGTAGGCGTAGACCTGCCGCCAGGCCTTGCTGATCTCCCGCCACGGCCCCGCGTTCAGCTTCTCCCAGGAGTAGTCGCGCAGGACGTCGCCCAGGCGCCGCAGGGCCGCCGCCGTCGCCCCGCAGGGCCGGCCCGCCGCGCCGTAGAGCAGCCCGCGGGCCCTCCGCAGCAGCGGCGGGATGCAGTCCTCCACCTCGCCGCTCAGCGCCAAGGTCAGCTCCTCCTCGGCGCCGGGCAGCAGCGCCCGTACCTCCGCCCAGAGCGCGCCGCCCGCCGCGGGGCCGGCGGCCGGGCCCTCCGCGCCGCCCGGCGCCGCCATGGCAGGGGGCCTGCGCCGGCTGCCGGGCCGCGGGGCGGGCGGCGCGGGGAGGGGAAGGCGGGGCGGGCCGGGGCGGGCAGCGCGGGCAGGCCGGGGCGGTGCGGGGCCGCTCCGGGCCGCAGCTCCGCCCTGCGCCGGGCGGCTCCGCCCCAGCGGCTGCGGCGTCGCGTTGCGAGAGGGGGGGTTGCCCGCGCATCGTGCCCCGCGCCGCGGACGGGCCCTGGCGCCGGCGGGGCTGCGGGTGCCGCTCCCGCTCCTCCTGCCCGCGCCCCCCGGCTGCTGATGTGGTGGCAGCTGCCGGCTCTGCGTTGCGCTGCTCTTCGTGGTGTTTCTCGGAGCACATTTTCATAGTTGAGAGTTTCTTGGCTGCCGTGAGCCGGTGCTGCAGGGTGCCGCCGAGGGAGGCAGCAGGCCCCCTCGCGCCGGGCCGTCCTTTCTTGCGTTTGTGCCCTTGTGCTGCCGCAAGTCTTCGTGCAGCCGCGTGACGCACCGGAATGGGAGCTCTCCTAGATTAAAACACTGATTTTCTGCGGCTGGTTTTGGCCCGGGTCAGTCTCATCAGCCAGTTCATCACGTAGCTGTGTGTGCTTTTACAGATGTAGAGAAGGAGGCGATCACTGCAGCCATTCCTTTTGCTGTTTTTTCCTGGGTTAAAAGCTCTGTGCAACCGTAGCCCAGATCTCCGCCATCAGTGTAATATCAGCAAAACTTGGTTTAGACAGCGTAACCTGGGCTCCTGACCAGTGAGTCTACAGGGATTCAGTAACTGTGACTGACGCAGCTGTTTGCATTAGAGGGAAACCCATAAATCCAATGTAGTTTTCTCAGTGTAGTTTATGTATTAACCATACAGTGATGGTATGAGGGAGATAGTTGTTTTCACGTTGGAAATCTCTGCTCCAAAAGTGGGACAGCTATTAACAAGTAGATGACTCCTGGAAGATGAGGAGATACTCTAATCAGTGATCATCTAATGTGTATTAGAAACCAAGCCTATCTGGGACCTTGCATGCTAGAAGGACCTAGAAGGAGGAGGAGCCTAGAAGCATCGGGGATGAATGCAGCTCGGAGTCAATGTCCTTGTGGTGGTTTATGCCACCGTCACTGAAACTTGTGCTGTTTCCATCAGAAGTAAACTTTTTGAAGACTGTGGAAGCCAAACTGCCTAACCCTGTAGAACAATGTCCCTTTTAAAACAAGGAGGAAAAGCTGGTACCAAGATTTTTTTCCCTGCTGCTTCCTGCAGTATAGTCTGCAAAGCACTTTTTGTTCTCTTTTATACTCTGTGTATTTTTTAAATATGCTCCAGGCAGCTCACTTTCTCCTAGCACTGACATTCAGAAAGAAACTACCTGTTTAAAAAACCCCAAAGAAACAGGCACACAATTAAGAGAGATAATAAAGTCTGATAAACCATCTGTATTTCTCTCTTCTGTTTACAGTCATAGATTCCAGGACCCACGGTTACTTGATGTTACCTTGTCTACTACTGGTGGAAAAGTGATTAGTTACACCAAATATATATAAAAAAAAACCTGCTCTGTGTCTTATCTTGCCTTTGTCTTCATTGGAAAGAGCAGGTGTTTGGCCTGTTCAGAGTTTAATTATTTATTTGTATTAATAGTCTCTTTTATAACACTCTTTCCTCATTTACTAATTTGAATTAATGAACAAAGTCCTGCAATTGTTTTTGGATTTTATTAAAATGACATCAAGACACATGCTCAGTGATTCACCACTTGAGTCCTAAGTAGGATGTTTTTACTAGGTGGATCGATTTTTAAAATGACAGCATCTGCTTGCTTGTACACATTTATTTATGATTCTTCCCCAGGCGAGTATGGCAGGAGTCTGGTGAGTAATAACCAGCTGTTGGAATTAGCAGATAGGGAAAGCAGTTACTTGATCTGTGAAGGAGTGTGGCAGCCAAGGCCAGGAGTAATAAAAACTAAACAGATGCCCCAAATATATAAACACATGTAGGGACCTGTAAATTACTTGCAGTGCTGATGGGCAAAATAGTGTCAGTCAGATGGGTTGACTTTGTCTGGAGTTTTTATTAAAGATGAAACCCTCTCCACGGCCGCATCACGCATAGCAATCCGGAGAGCATCCTGCGTCTGTCCCAGCACTCTGTGGTGCCTGGCCAGTGTGAGCAACGGTGTGCCAGCACGGCTGCTCTGGTGGCCTCTGCCTGCCTCTCCGATATATTAGCAGAATGGGCAAAGGGGATCCCAGCGCGGGGACACTGCTGTTGGACCACCTTGTCTCAAATCCCAGGTGTGCTGTGGCTCAGGTCCTTTCTGGTGCTCCTACGAGGTGTGTTCTTTGAGTAATTTCTTGGACAATCAATCGCTGCAGGAGCGCAACAGCAGCACCAAAGATTTTCCACCTCCTCAGGACTTCAGGCTGCCAGTCAGCTGCTCAGGAACTCCGCGGCCCTTTTGGCAGCCTGGTGCTCTGGAATTACCAAGGGAGGCGGTCTGTTTCCTCGTGACCTGTGCTTTGCGAAAGAGCCGTTGGAAGCTTTCTGTGGGACTTCTGCCCTTCCCCTGGCAGCTGATGAGACCCGTCCTGAAGCGACTGTTGCAGCTGGATGGGGAAAGCCTGTCCTGGGAATTAGGGTATCCTTCCACTGTGCCTTGTGGCGGTGATGGTTTCCTAAGCTGGAATTTACATTGTGCTCATCAGAATTACTGCAGTTCCTCTCAAATGCAAACAACTTTATGACAACAAATGAAAAATTTATATTCTTGATATATCTCCTTCCCATTTTGTAAAGAAGATAAACCAAGGTGGAACTGTGGAGTTACATTGAAACTTTCCTAACGTTTTATAACATTTTGATGGCTGTCACAATATTTTATAAATCCTATATCTTCAGAAATATTAATTTTATATACATCTTATTAAGCTTACACTCTAGCTTGCTACTCCGCTGTTGTAAGTTGTGTTTCTATGGCATGTAAAGGTGGGACCTGAAAACACATTGGCCTCTAAATGGTATTATTTGGCCAGTTATTTGTACAAAGGAGAGAGGGTCTAGCCGTAGCTGTAGTAGGCTATTAAAAAAAAGGACTCTGTAGTCATGTCAGATGAGCAGAGATCCAGAACTTCATTATGCCTTTGCAAGTGGAAAGCATAAAAGTTCAAAAATAACCTGCAAGATGAAGCCTATCCAGTTCAGGACATGAGCAGTGAGGTGGACCTTGCAGACGTCTGCAGCCACATTTTTAACAACCAGGTATTTTTATGTTGAATAATAATTGCAGCTGTGAATTGGAGTCAGAGGCTGTCTGGATTCTGCTATAAATTAACTTCTCCACTTCTCAATCCATCATGGGATGAATTCCCTTTCTGTATTAGTACAGGCAGTTTCATTTAAGATTGGAGTTGCCCCCTTCCGTGGGAAGTGCCAAGTTGTGAGTGCTGCAGGAGTGAGATGGGGCAGCTGTATAACATCTTCTGATAATTCATATTTCATAACCGTCCTTTGGGGTTCCAGCTCTTGTCATCTCTGCTCTCGTTATTAGGCTTGTATACAATTACATAAAACGAACTAGTTAGATCGTTAGATAAAGTTTTTTACTTATTTGCTTCTTAAACTGACTCAAATTTTTGAAATTGTATCAGGATTTAATATATGCTTGTAGAGTAAAGCCGACAAGATTTAAATGGAATAGTATAGCCAATCGTATGTAAGAATTTCAAGTAGAATATCATAACAGGTTATTGTGAGACTTACTATCGTCTGTTCTAGTAGAAGTAAAAGGAGTGACTGATATGAGCACTGTTTTCCTAGTAAAGCAGCTCTTTGTCTGACTGTACAAAGACTTAAAACCTCCTAATCTCTATTCTTAACTATTTTAATTATATATGCGTTTAGCTGTATCTGTTGGTTGTGTATCAGCCATATTGTATTTTAGAATGTTAATTACCAGTACATTAGTCTTACATTGCCTATCATTAATTATTGGGTTGTTAGAGATGAATTTTCGTTTATCTTGGAAAATAACAAGTGGTCTCTGCTAATGCCTTGCAAGAATGTACATAGTGCTAAAAACACTTATTGTTTAGTTTACAGACATTTCAAAACTAGGACACATGTACTGCAGTTAGTTACTCTGACTACTTAATGAGCAAGGAAGGAATGAGCATTTAAAAAGTATCATAGTTAGAAGTCATATATTAAAGTAAACATTATGTATGCATTTTACGCTCATGCCCCAGGTCTAGATTCTCTGTTACAAAAGCTAACAGATTTTCACCTCGAACGTAAAATTCTAGTTGGTTTTATTAGTTTGCCCATTTAAAACAAGAGCCTTACTGTAACCAAGTGTCTTAATGGAGTTAACAGGCTATGAATATTGTTTAGCATCCGTGTTCTCTGGGTCCGTATTTCCAGTGGTTGATCTAAGCTGGACTGGCATCTGCAGATTCTTCGTTCTGCAAAGTGAGAGAAAGCCGTTTAGTTTGATGTTGGTGCCTGACGGTCTCCCTGCAGGACTGGCGTCCAGTGCTGTGCTGCTGAGGGCACCTGAAGCTCTGCCACCTCTGGGTTACTGGCTCCATGCTGGCAGTGACTGCTGCTTATGATTGTGATGCTTCCATGAGATTGTGGCAGTCAGTTCCCCTCCAGCCATCTGCATCAGGAAGGTGCTCTCACGGTTGGCCTGGATGGTGTAGGCCTTTACTGTCCTTTGCAGCAGAGGTGGTGTGCATTAGCAGTGTAAGCAATGGCCCTCTGCCTGGAGCAGGGCCGCAGCGGAGGGAAGGCTGGTGCTGCTGCCCTGCCAGGTGTGTCTTAGGGTCAGTAGACTATTTCTGTGTCCAGGAGTGGCTGGCTGGTACCTTCCACGATAGTCATTTAATAGCTCCCGCCACTCCCTCCGCAAATAAAAGGTGAACAAAAAAGTTAAAATGTGAGGTAACATGCTCTCTGATCCTTAGATGGGAGTGTAAATTGATGATTGCCATGAGAATGTTTGTTATCATGGCTGACTCTGATTTTCCATTACAGGGGATGAATGGTTGTCTCTCCCTCTGCAAGAAAAAAAAGTATGAACACGTAAGACTTTAAAGACTTTGGATGTCTTTCCTGGCTGCTTTTTCTGCTCCTGTGGACAGGAGATGAATGATTCTGATTAATAATATGTACAGAATTAATTGTTATACAAGAGGTTTTTTTCCTCAGATAAGCAAGGTCTTCCTGCTCAAGAGTGACACAGCCAGGCATTGTGATTGTATCTTGGAGCTGAGTGTAATTGTACAGCGCGAGTGTAACGACGGCTATGTCTTTATCAACCTGTTCCCTGCATTGTGTTTTTATCACTGCCATCTGCTCTGCTGAGAGTGGCAGCTGCCAGGTCTCACAAACAGTGCTGTCGTGTACTTTCATGTAGAACAACATATTGTCATAATTTCTCTGATATTACTAGATGGAATAACTTTAAGTGAGATAAGGTGACATTTTGCATGGCACTTTGGAATGTGTTTCAGTGCAGTGTTGTGTAGGACACGCAGTGTTCTTTCTGGAGCAGGCTATAACAGTGCACTCAGTTCTGCTTTCAGAAGTCACGGGAAAATGCTTATTTTTCCAAAAACATTATGTAACATCCATCTGGGACATATGTGTCAGTGCTGAGATGCAACTGAGACATAGTCAGGATCAGTATTACTTACATATGTAGCCTTAGTTACCTTTGCTGGATGGAAATTACCTAAGTTAGACTATTTTTAAAATTTTGATTTTTCTTTTTTTTTTTGCTTCTATCAACTTGAATCTCCTTCATATTTGGAAACATGTTCAGACACCTCTTTCAACATTAAAAGAAACAACAAATCTTAAAAAAAATCTTTATGGCAGTAAGTACTCTTTTTGTTGTGTCAGCTGGACCCTAGGTAGGAGACTTAATTTCAGACTGGACCAGGTTCCACTAGGTATCCAGACTAAGCTGATCCTCTGGGCTCTCTTGAGTGGTTTGAGAGAGAGATGTCTTTTGAGAGAGAGATCCATCCCAGCCTGAGATGGAGTATTGAGGGTAGGCAAGCAAGTGGAATAAACTGCTCTCTGTGGGTGTCTGTTCTCCTCAGGCCACAGAAGGAAGCTAAAAGACTAGCTTGGATGATCTTGCCTTTTTGGCAGATAAATGTAGGTGAGGTGAATCACGTACTGTGAATATATGCCAACACATCCTGAGTGTCTGCCAAAATCTTGCTTGTGCACCCAGTGTAATATTTGGTGTAATCCACCTTCAGAGAGATGCCTCTCCTTCACAGTAACGAGGTACATCCTCTTTTACATATTCATCTCATTCTTTTGGATGTGTACTTAGTGCCATTTTTACTACACGGGTAGTCCAAGTGATTTCTAGAGCAAGTGGCTAGCTAATGTATTTTTTCTGTCATAGTCCCGATTGCTGCTTGCAAGGGACAAACAATGAGGAAGGAAGGAAAACGTGTATCAAGTGCAATAGGATGTAAAATGCTGAACAGCTGATCAACAATATAAAGGATGGAGGCAAAGAGACAGCTTGCTTGCTAGCTGGCCTGTTTGGAACGATGCTGTAGGTGGACGGCTTTTTTCCTTTACGTTTCTCTGCCTCATCCAAGTGGATGCGTAGCTTTGGCGCTTCATGACTAGCCAAGCAGAGGCCATTTGAATAGTGAATAGTATTCTCCTGATGGCAAACAGAAGGTTAGGACAGAGAAGTCTCTTGGCATTTAAATGAAATCATACACTCTAGAAATGTAAGTCTTGCCTGTTGTTCCAGTAGTACGTTTCAAGAGCTGGTAAGGGCTCCTGGCATCGTACTGATCTTGAGCACACACCAGATCACCTTTTTATCCTAAGGATAGGGACAGGTCATTTTCATTAACTACACTTTTTATATATATATGTATATATATATGTATGTACCTTAAGAGGAATTTTATAGAGAGAGATATGTATAAAAAACCCCATTTTTTTATTCCTCCCAAGATGTACAAATCTCATTTGAAACCTTTATTTGATTTAGCCCCCAGACTAGGGCTATAACGGCTGCATTAATTTGTTTTTTTGCTCTAAGTATATTTAGAAGTGTACACAGTTGTGTTCATACATCACATTCTTATTAATGATCACAGTATAATTGTTGGTTGTATCTGTGGATGTTTTTAAAAGATATTTTAAAGTCTTTGCTGGAGTTTGCATGTGCTTCAGAAATTAAATTTAGTCTGTGATTTTATTACCCTTTTTATTTAATTTATCTTAACTGTTGCTTTCAAGCTGTGAACCAGCTGTTGACTTTGAAAAAACTTTGTTCAATTTGAAAGGAGCATTTTAAAGCTTAACGTAATGGCTGTAAGCAATCACTACAGCAATTATATTCTCTGGTGTTGTGCGTCACTATAATAATATTGGAGGTTGTGAGAAAATGCAGGAGAGAAACACATCAAGCTCAGACTTCCCAGTTTTGCCTGTGATGCCCGGCATCTCTCTGTTTTGTATATAGCTTGGGGTCACTGCCTGAAAAACTGCAGCTCCACTTTGTTGTGGCTCTGTGTGTGCCCAGCAGGAACCAGGGGCTGCCTCTGAGCATTGTTTTCTGTCACTCTTCTCAGGCTGGCCAGGATTTTTTGTTTCTCCATACGGGCAGACCGTAGATGGACACTCGCTGCAGTGGCAGGAGCCTCTGCTGCTCTGCTGCCTCCTCCTGACTAGTTCCACGATGTACTTGACAGAGTGTGGCATTTGGGTTTTGACTCTTCTTGAGCAGCTGCATACCCGCCTTGTACGGTGCCGTGGTACACCGAGCATCCAGAGGGTCTGGCCAGGGCCACGGTGCCGTGGTACACAGAGCATCCAGAGGGTCTGGCCAGGGCGGGAGTGCTTGGCATCCTGCAAAGTCAGGTCATGCTCCCGCTGTCCTCTGGAAATGAGCAGCTACTTGCCATGGTGAGGTGAATTAATAGAAAAGTTCAGGGTGCGTTTTTGTCTGCGTTCTGAGAAGGCGCATCCTCCATTTGTTTGTGAGCAATTCTCTAGTTCAAGCAGTCTGGAGCTCTTGGGGAAGATAGCTTTCTGGGTCACTGCACTCTGGATCCCATCATGTTGTAACAATCCATGAAAACGCCCTGCAACTTCCTCTGCCCTGGAAATTCTCTCCATAATGATTTTAAAAGGAATGTAATATGCATCATCATGGGAGTGGGCTGCGTTTCATAATGAGTCACCTAGCTATGCTTTCCACACAGCTTGTGTTTGGAAGCTCTGGACTATAGTGCTGCTCTGGAAAGGTAGTCCGCCAGATTGCACAACTGCAGGACCTAGCCCTTCTCTGCTTCTTCCAGTGTGTGTTCCACAGCAGATTCATGTCACCTACCAAGCGTAACCATCAGTTCCCACTAACAGCTTTGTGAAGCAGTAACGCAGCTGGGGAAGACCTGGTAGGAAGCTTAGATTCAGCAGTATATTAAGCCTTCCACAAATTTCCTTGTAGCAAGATCCTTCAGAATGAGGATCTAATGGCAGCAAGGTCTGAGCCAATGCAATATAGTGACAACAAGAGGAAGGGCAAGCCTGTGGGGAGTTAGAGGCATGGAGAGCTTGGGACAAATGGGAGACCAGGCTTACGACTGAGGCTGGTGTTTGGTTGCTGTGGATTTACAGGAAGGATGGATGATGCATTTGGAAGTGGGTTTTATGGTGGCGCTTCTTACAGATGGTGGCCATGGTAATATGATTGGGTTGATCCTCTACTAAGAGATAGTCCTGCTTTGGCATGGTAGCACTCAGCTAGAATGACCTGTACTTTACCTTAAAAGAACAAAGTAAGATTAGCATGAGAGTGAAAGCATGCACACGTGTATCTGTGTCTGCAGTGCCTCTGTATGACAGCTGCAGCAAAATGAACTTTGATATAGTTTCCCGTTTCTCCACCGGTATAGTGCACAGCAAAGCAAAAGCACTGATACAGATCTGAAGTGTGCTTCAGAGATCAGGTGTATCCCTTCCAGACAAGTGTGGTACAAGCTGGGCTGGTGACCACAGATTTGGCACAAAGGGACAGAGACAGACTCCTCATTGTGATAAAGGCAATATGACACGTGGATTATATCATATACACAGATGTATGCATGTTTAAATTAGACATTCAAAGAAGGTAACTGCTGGGATGGAGACAGACATGGAACAGTGTGTTCTGGAAAGTTAAAAGCTCAGCCAGCATCCCAAGGTATTTTTTAATGTAGCAGAATGAAATTCCTTTGGGTGCAGCAAATGAGACACATAAAGTGTAATGCCCTGTGAAATCTCGAAGAGCCACTTTCAACAGATGGAAAAAACAACTTTAATACAAAACTGAAAATTGATAGACTCTGCCTTCGATAATCCAAATACCAGGTTACACTTTATCCATTACTGCCTATAAAGTCTATTTCAGTTGTTAAATGCACTTGCTCATCTGTCATTATATAGAATTTAAAGTGATGAATCCTGTATTCTTCTGTCTTCCTCACTCTAAGAAATTAAGCGAAGTCTGTAACAAACGGCGCCCAAGGTACGCGTGCTATTGCAGTCTGGTGTCTGCTGCACCGGCGCTGCTGTTCTGGTTGGGGAACTGAACCCCGTGTTCCGGAGCTGGTTTTAGGAGTCCAGTGGCAGGGGATGCTAAGAGCTGTGAGTGGACACAGATGAAGAGCCCACTGCCAGCAGCAGAGTTGCGGACCAGGACCCCAGAGCCAGGGAGCTTTCCTGTGCACCCGGAGAAGGAGCATCATCGTGCAAATGGGATGATAGGGCTCACCTTCCCCTCACTGCACCACTTTTAACCTTTCTGATACGCCCTCCACAGAAAGGAGTTAGCGCACCTCTTCCAGCTGTCCTGTGCTGCTCAGCGTAGTTTCAGGCAGGATTTCATGGGAACGTTTGGCTGAATATTCCCAGGCTATGTCAATGCTAGCAGTTGGGAAAACTCCCTGTGCACCAGTCATTGTAACCTGATCAGAGAAAACCTGGAGGCAGCATGAGGTGGAGAAGGAATCAGTATCTTGTTCTTTTAGGAATGGATGAAGTCAGTAGCACGTGAGTAAATGTGGCACGCTGAAGATGTAGGACTCCTGTAGAGAAAAGCATGTCTCACAAATCTCTTGGAGTTCCCTGGCGGAGGCAGCAACCGTGCTGTGGGACAGAACTGGATTTATATATTCTGCTTGGGTTTCCAAAAGAATTCACAAGGTCCCTTGAGAGAGGCTTCTAAATACAGCAAGCAGCTATGGGATGAGAGCGCAGGTCCCCAGGTGGACACATAACTTAAAAAGCATACAGAAGTAAATGGCCAGTTTTCACGGTGAAGGGAGGTCACCGGAGGAATCCGTGCTTCAGCTGTTCGACATACGTACACATGGTCTGGAGAAAAGGACGAAGGATGACTGTATGTTTGCTGACAATTCTCAGCTATTCAAGGTAGTAAAAATAATTCGCTGCAGAGTGCTGTGGAAACTCTCCTACGTAATGAGTGACTGACCTGATGTAGTTCTGAGTAGAGAAATAGAAAGTGATGAACAATCCTAATTTTGTGTATACAGTGATGGGTACAGAGGTCATTGCTAAGTCATGAATGAGACCAACAATTGTAATAAATACTTACATGGAAATGCTGGCGTAGCACTCAGTCATGAAAGTAAATAACATGTTAGGAGTTGTTAGAGAAGGAGCAAAACGGGTAACAGGATTATGTCCTTGCGTAAATTGCTGGTGTTGCACACCTTGAATAGTGGTAGTGGTCTGTGCAGTGCTATTCCCTTGTTTCAGAAAGCAAGGAATTGAGCTAGAAAACATTAGACAAGAGAGACAAAAGGGATCAGGGATCTGGAATGGCTTCTTTCTGAGGAGAGCTTTGCCTTGGAAAAGAGACAATTCAATGGAATATATGTGTATAAAATCATGTGGAATAGGAAGGATGAGGAAGGAATGATTGTTCACTGCCGCTGTTCATGGAGAAGCTGGGAATGGAGGGAAGGACATAACAATACAGATGTCAAACTCAAAGGAAAAAACAAAAGGGAGATATTTATTCACACTGTGCATACTGGAGCTGTGGCATTCCTTACGCCAGGATGTTGTAGGTGCTAAAAGTTTCAAAAAATGAAAGCATAAAACTGTGGAAGAAAAGTCCATCTGTGAATATTAAATACCGAACACCTATCCCACTCTGACTCAGCAAGTTTCCAAACTGTGTGCACCTCACTAGGGGCAGGGGATATGCTGCTACAGGTTTTTCTCATTCTTAATATTCTTCTCGAGATGATATTAGGCTGAATGGACTTTAGGTTTGAGCTCCTGTGGCTACTCTTACATGTCTATGTTATCATTGTTACCATGTTATCTATGTTACCTAAAATTTGTCACATTTTAGGTAAGAAATTGCATATGACGTAGGTTTACACTTAGGGCCAATATTGTTTACTGTTATTTACCTTTAAAATACGCCTCTGGCTTGTCAGAGATGTGTTTGGTTCTTGCAGTGGAAGTTGCATTGCCAGCAGTGGAAGTCAGATGTAAAGGCAGGAGACAAGTGGTTTGTTGTGTGGATGTCAGCTTCCACTGGAGATAGGTAGGCGAGGCCCTGATCCAGTGATTGGGGTGGAGGAAGAAAAGGGAAGAAGAGGTTCAGTCAGCAACTAGGATCCATTCCGAGTTCTCTGTGAGACAGGGAATGTCTATGGAGGCTTCCCTGCAAAGGAAGGTGATCTATGTCTATGCACGTTTTGGCGAGTGTTCTTAATGGCCGTGCAAGGGGACAGCAGCCTGCTAGCACGGAGGAACACAGATGATCAGGATGTTATGGCCTTTCTAGATGGAAATTTTGAATGGGTTAAGCAGACACTGACTCCAGTCTCCACCATTCCCACTCCTTTGCACGCTTCGTGTCTCACTATAGCACAAGAGTCATGGGAGGAAGTTCAAGGCTTCTCATTCCATGGCTGCGTTGCTGTCAGGATGGAGCCAGCTCCCAGCTTTTCCTCTGCAGGAATCCACCCATTTACATGCCTCAGAAATAATTCTGTGACTTTAATTAATCACAATTTACATGGTAATAACCCTTGGAATATTTTTTATGGGTAAATAATATGTATCCCCTGCTGTGGGGAGGGGCGGGGAGGTTGCTGGTTCCAACATTCAATTATTGCATAATCTACTTCCCATTAAATGATCAGAGAGTGAGACCAAAGGAAACTAACAGCAGCAGGAATAATTAGCAGCTACTTTGTGTTTGGGGCATGGCCGTACCCTTGTAATGCTCATTCAGAAGCCCCTGCAGTTAAGGAAAATGCAGGTTTTTGGTGCTGCCAAGTGAGCGCTGCAGAGGCAGTGTCTGGTTGGCGGCGTGGTGCTGTGCACAGGCACTAGCTAGGAGGCAAGGAGCCTTATTCCCAGGAAAGTTCCATATGAATGAGGCTATTCAGCCCCTGGTACCTGACCAAGTTTGGCCTCTTTCTGTGCTGCGTGTCCGTCTGTGAGCTGTATTGTGAGAGGGCCTGGGAATGCCTGGCTGCAAGATTTTGTTCAGTCCGTCTTCTCCCATCGGGCAGGCTCAGAGCAGCTCCTGATGGTCAGAAGTATATCACGTGCTTGTGAGACAGTGAGAACGGGGGTGTCACCCAGCACCTGTGTCAGAAGTGAAGAGGCTTGCCCAGGGCTGCACAGTGTCTGTGGCAGAGCGGTGGGTCAGTCAGGACTTCACGTGTCTGTTGCTGGGAGTTGTCAGCCCATGCTCTGCAGCAGCCAGTGAAGCCCTTCTGAACAGTGGCCTTCCTGTCATTGCAGGCCTGGCTGATGGCCTCTGGAAAAGTGGCACGCCAGCCCGGCTAGCAGCCACACACACGGTCACAACACACACACAGAACTACTCTGACGTGAGGTGATGTCTGGCTGGGAGGTGCTTACTCAGGGCACACTCCAGTCCCTGCACTGTGAGCATCCAAAGCACCAGTGTATTTTTCCCAACTTACATTTCCTTTTCTTCCCTTGTCTTTGCTATTTTGCTTTTATTTAATGTTGTATTCTCCATTGTAATTACTTCTTTAATCTGTAATGTTGCCGCCTGCCTGACTCCCCTAGCTCCTGGCTGCCTTCAGGACCAGCGCTGTAAACAAGTCATGGTGTCTCCCAACAGAAAGGTTCCTGCTGAAATAGCTCCCTAAATAAATAAAAGGCAAATTGGATATTGGAAAAGAACTTTAAATAACATCTGAATTCCTAGGGAACCACATCTTACATCTCTATTAGGGACAAGTGGGTTCAACAGAAGTAATAATCCTCTGGAATGAAAAATAAAGAAACCCTGTTCACCAGCCTCTGTGGGCTGGAATGAGAATAGACTTTGGTGATAAATAAAAGCGAAATGCAAATATGTCCCTGAGTGGCAGGTGGGAGCAAAAGATTTAAACATCATTGGACTCTAAACACACAATCTCTGACAGGTGCCATAGCTTGCCTCCAGATAGTCGCTTTGGATATGATGGGTGTAGCTTTTTCCTCTTGTGTAACGGGAAGAAGCTAAAAGCCCTTTACTGAGACAGCATTACCGGCAGGCCTTTGCTGCACATGCTAGACCATGACCTTCCTAGATGGAGTTGTACCTTTCAAACACAGCCTCATTGTGCTGAATTCTAGCCTTTTAATGAAACATAACTAATCAAAATTCTCTCAATGACTTTCTGGTCTTTCCCCATACTGATGTAATGCTAAAATCTTCCCTTGTTCCCACTTAGAATCACAGGATGGTTTGGGTGGGAAGGGACCTTCAAAGCCCATCCGGTCCAGCCCCCCTGCAAGGAGCAGGGACATCTTCAGCCAGATCAGGTTGCTCACAGCCCTGTCCAACCTACCTTTTTACTACCACTGCTGGCAATAGATCACTTCATGTGATCTATTAATGTTTGCATTTTCATTGCTGTGTCCCTGCTGTTTGATACTCACCCCTTCTCCACACCTACTTCAGGAGTGTAGGACTGGACAAGCCCCAGAGAAGTGTGCACATCAGCTCCTGGTGTTCTTCCTCTCCTGTGTGTGACACACCCATCCCTTTGGTTCTGGGGGAAGATACTCCTGTCATTGGGTGGACCAACTGCTTTGTCACTGTATGCTTTGCTTCCTGAGCTATAAAGCCTTCTGTGGAAGTAGGACAGCACTAGAGTTTCAAGTTTATGACTGTGATCAAACAGCTGAGCTCACTGCGGTGTGGGTGCGATGGCGTGTGTTGTCAGGAATCCCCATGTGTGTCCTATCCACTGCATCGGAACGTGAAGCGGGGAGTATGAGTTTTGCTACCCTTCATCTCCTCCATCTGTTTGCTCCCCTCGTTGCAGGCAGTGGGTGTAGCTGCTGTCACTGCTGCCCTGCTCGTTGTCTTCCTTTGTCTCTCCCAGGTGCACGTTCTTCCTGAAGAAAAGCTGGTTCTTGCTCCTGTGAGCCTGAGCTGAAGACGAGCACGCTTAGTGCCATAGGAGAAGCCCGTCCTTTTCAGGAGCACTTTATCTTTGTCCAAATGAAGTTCTTGATGTGCCTGTTTATGAAAAACAGTCCAAATTATTCCCTGCCCAGCAGGGTTGTGTTGCGCCCTGGCCATGATTTAGTAGCAGCCCCTGAAGAGGGCAGCATGCGTTAGCTGATGCTCCTTCACGTGGAATTGCACTTTATATTCCAACCGTGTCTAAGGCAAAGCTAGTGAAATGTAAAAGAGCATTGAAGGAATTGGTAGTAAAACCCTTGGCTCTGTGATGAGACGCCAGAGCAGACAGAGTTATCCCCATCCCTGCTCCAGGCGAATATGCCTCTCACCAGCAGTGGTGCTGCCTGCCAGCAGCTGATGTGAAGTGCCCGGTGCCAGTGGGACCAGCGCTCGGCTCTCCAGGGGAGAGCACAGACGTGGCAGAGCACACGTAGGAAAGCCCACCTGCTCCCCTCTCCTTAAGGGACTGACCCTACGTATCGTATCTGATGGCTTTTGGGACGCCAGAGTTGTCGGCAGGTTGCTGTTCAGTGCTGAGCTCTGATGTTGCACTCAGCTCTCGTGAATGTACACAAAATAACAAAATGAAAACACAAATACCCTGCGGCAAGGAGCTTGCACAGTGGTGGGATGTGAAGTACTTTTTTACTAAGAGGAAAACACTGGGAGACCTAAGGGAAGGGATCAGCTTAGTTAATGAATCCCGAGATTTTGGTGCCTGACTGTCTTACAGTTGATGAATGAACAGCTCTTTTCCTCAAAGCAGAAACCAGGATGATCTTAAGCACACAACAAGTCTGGAAAACCACATGGAAGTACTTGTGAGATCCACATTAATACCAGATGAACTAATCAGGATTAATGTTAGTGGGAGTAATGCCAGTGGATATCACAATGATTAGACTATTATAATAATGAGTTTTCCAGGGAGGATGGTGATTTATATACTGTACAGGCATTTCTTCTGTGTATCCAGATGACAAGCAACTCTAGCACTTTGCTGCAAGAAGTTGGGACCTTTCCTTATTCCTGAAGTTGCCCAGAATGTGGCTCTCTCCTAACTAGTTAGTTGGCCAAAAAGATCCTGGACAGGAAGGGAGGCAGGGCTGAGTAGAGAGGCTGGTGTTTCATTCCGTAACTGCTTGGAGAGAGCTGTTGTGAACCTAGCCCTGAGATGTTTTCTAGCCTCCCTGGGAAAAAGGAGAAGTCTGTCTGGAGATGTGATGCCGGGAGAGTTTTACAAGCACCAAAGTACTGATAGGCAGTAAAGTGATGAAGGTCTGACTGCTGCTTTATCACAAGCTCTCCCTTGCTGCTATACTGGCATCAGCTGCTGTTTTCTGTTCTGGTATTCAGAGAAATCTATCCAGTGGAATATTAACCTCCAGTGGAAAAGACAGTTTCATGTGGTATGTATGTGTACAGTGTTTGGCCACAGAAGGCTGTGATCTAACTGTGCTAGGAGTCACTGTCATGTGTAATAGCGATAGCACAGAAAAAAATGAGGAACCTAAGGTAGTAAGAAAAGGTAGTTGCAATTTTCCGTGCATAACATTTCATCCTTCACCATTTTTCCATGTCTTTGCTAAGCACTGACTGTAGTTGTTGCCATGTAGGATTCACAGTCACTTCTCCATAGACCTTCCGCCATCTCCATAGGCTGAGAGGTAAGGAGTAGCAGTGTTCTTGTGCAAAGCCTATTCTGCCAATGTGTTGTCCAGTTTTTCAGAACAAATTAATTTTTCTCTGGAACTGAAATCAGAGGAGAGAGAAGCTACTCAGTAGCTTGATCAGGATGAAGGATGAAGATGATGCAGCATTTGAAGCTCTCATGGTAGATATTGAAGCTCTTTTATTGATTTGTTGACAGAGTGACCGGGGCAGCAAGAGCTGAATTTTATTTTCTCCGCCCTCCTCTCAAGTTGAGGGATACCTGGATCCTTTCCAGAGTCCCATGTGGACTTTAGAAGCTGTGTGGGTACCTGCGTCTGGTCTGCAGCCTCATTAGTTAAATACACAACTTCGATGCTCACCTTGGGGAAGGTAACACAATATCACCATTATTCTCAGTTTTACAATAACTTTTTAAAATTAAGTCAAATGTTTGGTAATAATAATAATAATAATAATGATTTTCAATGTAAGTCTGAAAAAATGAAAATAAGTTCAGAGCATTTTCAACGTTGAATTTTCATTATGGGTATTTCAGCTGCTTCCCTCTCACGGAGGACTGTTCATTTGTTCCTCCTGCTGTGTGCTTTGCACACCAAGAGCAACTGCCAAGTGTGAGAGTGCCACAGACACTGAGCAAACCTTGTGCATTCTGGTTCCTGCAGCAGATTAAGATTACGTAGTGAGTTAAAAAGCCAAGGCTGACACTACTGCCTAAAAATGGTTGTATGTTTCAACTGTACTTGGCTTGTGGTAGAATGAGATCTGAGGCAGCATCTTTCAGGTGATAAAGTCCTGTGTATCCTTTTGTTTTCACCTTGAGAAGTCACTTTGGGACAAGTTTCCAGATGAAAGCAGCCAAAAAAATTCCTGGGATTTTTCCATCATTTTTGTGATTCCTAAGCAGGGAGAGCACCGTCTGCCACTGGAAAGAGCTCTGTGCTCTGGGCTCTTTTTTTCCTTTGGAAATGCTGTAATGCCTTTCCTGTCACCATAATCCTCAACCCTTAAGTAACGATGTGGGCTTGTTAGAGCCCTGTCCGGAAGAGTTCTGTGTTCAGACTGTAATCTGGCAGAGGGCTGGTGTCCCGAGCCAGGGCTGCCTGCCTGTCTGCCATCCATCTGGGAACTGATGGTACACGCGGGAGGACTGAGCATGAGGGGGTGGCACGGGTGTGACCCCACACTGGTTGTGCTTCTTACGAAGTGTTGGTTTGGAAGTGTTTGTAAATGTGTGTAACCCTAGGGTTAATGTGTTACCTGTGTTAGACCAGAGAACTTTATTACATGCTGTTTAGATACACAAACATATTTTTATGAAAAGTGCCCCCCATCAGTACTTCTGTTGTATTTTAAACAACTTGAATCGTGAAGAGCAGCTGGTAATCTACCTTAAAGCGAGACTGTGCTGTGCTACGTTGCCACTTGAATGTGTGAATACCACAGAGGTTCTTTTGCAGATATGCTCAGGTGACCATGTCATCTTTACGTGCAGCTCTGAGGGTCTCTTGGCCAGGTCCAGAGTGGGAGAGAATGCAGGCCAGACTTGATTACTAATTACCTGCATTCTGAATGTATTCTCTTTGATGCTTGAATTCATCTGTTTTTAAACCTGTGATTCTACTTTGCAGATATCTCACTGATATGCAAATATCAGGCTGGCACATGGCCTCACGCCCAAGGAGAGCTTCTGTGAGGTGGCTGCTCCCAGCAGAAGCATGCCTGCTGTGACCACGGGGTGTTCTGAACACGCAACGCTTGGTCCAAACAGGCTCGGGGTTGACATTGCCCTTTCAGAGAGATTCTGTATTTGCTTAACCTCCTTCCTTTCTGATCTGCATTGCTGTATTCCAGAATGAAATGCCTGATTCAGTTCTAGATTAACTTGGTCTGTCCTTCACAATGTAGATTTGCCAAGGATCTCTGCTGGGAAAGTCAAATGGGGTGCACTGGTGGGTGATAAAAACATCTGGGAACTCTTTGTGTCATCCTGCTGAAGCATGCTAGGCCTCTTGTCACCAGCTAAAGATCAAGGTGCTGCGTTCAGCTCCTTTGTTTTGGGAGTGAAATGGGAATAGTGAACACTGCCAAGGCCTTTTCATGGTGCTGGGCTAGCCCCACAGCGAGCAGCCCCACAGCAAGCAGCCCCACAGACAAGAGCGCAGTTAGTGTGATTTACACTGGCTGTGAATCTGGTTCCCTGCACTCACTTTTTTTTTTGTGCTCTGCACACTGGTATGATGAGCAGTTGAGCTTTTGCTAGGGAGTCCGTCAAACTTGCTAATTTTGCTCGGTCTTGCGTCAAGAGAGCAGCAGTACTGCCTAGAAGCTGGAACTGGAGAGTTCAATAATTTTGCCACCAGAACCCCGTTGACTAGAAAGGAGATAAAGTGATCTGTAAAGCAGGCATTTGTCATGTCCGTCTTCTGTGTGGTTAATTTGTCAGGCATGGGCATTAGACAGTGTTCATACGGGAATAAGTTACACTTGTCTCTCCTTGGTTTGTGCCCTTGCGATGAAATGACAATACAGCACAGCTGGCCTGACTGTGACACCGACGATCTTTCTAGTTTGGCAGATTGAAGACAAGGAAGGGAAGGGCATGTACAGCGATCATTTTAAAAGCAGTTGAGAAGGGGATGATGGATACTGGGAGCACCAGGGTGTCCATTGGGGTCTCCAGGAGCTAGGCAGAGCTCTGCCTTTGGAGGCCAACAGAGGAATTTCTGCCTGCCAGGGAAGAGGTTTTCCTTGGTCAGAATCTGTATAGAGTTCTGTTTCCACTTCTCTGCATAGTTTCACATTTTCTCCCAGATAGTTGACTACATCCAGTGTCTTTGGGAGCAACTTTTGTAGCCTTTTGTTTGCATGGCAGGGCTCAGCCTCTGAATTACTGGCTGTTGCATAAGTCACCAGGTGCCCAGGGAGGAGAGGTTCTGCAGCCAGCAGAGCAGGTCAGGACCACGTGAGCAGGGCAACCACGTGCACCTCCTAAGAGCAGAGGTAATAAAGGCTCTGATCATAATGGCTGTGTAAGGCCAGGAGACAAGATGAGACTACCCAGCCACTGACTAGTGAATGTCTTTGCTATGTGTAATCGGCTTGTGGCTCCAAGAGCCTCTCCTCTTCCCCAGCTGCTGATGCTCTCACCTGCCCTCCACTCCTGATCCTTGCATCTGCCCTTACTGGCCTTCTGCTTTTGTTCTCTTTTTCAGCTAATCACTCTCTGTCTTCTGTCTCTTGATTCTGCCATGTAAAACATGGCTGTACCTAATAAAATCAATGACATTTCTACTCAGACATGACATGTCAGACCAGCCAGTGGAGTCTGAGCAAGGCAAAGGCAGCTTATAATTAACACCTCTTCCGGAAGTGCAGAAAGGTTGTCTCGCTGCACAGAGGCACGAGGGCATGCCCTGTCCAGACAGGCCGGCTCCCTGGCGCATGGCTTGGCTTGCAGGAGCCGGAGTTTTGTTGGCTGCACGTCTTTCTTTGTAAGGAGATGCAGGGTAACAGCTGCAGCGTGGTGTCAGCTGGCTGTTTGAAGCCAGGCTACGCTGCAGGCTCCTTCCATGTGGCCTTGGGAAGAGGGTGAGCTTAGCAGCTTAAGCCATCCACTTTGCAGAGGCAAACCGTCTTGTCCTGTGTGCTCCAAGCAGACTCTTCCCAGTGCATTCAGACCCATGCCACTTTTTAGGCTGAAGACCTCGGTCTATTTTATATCTGTTGTTATTTTCTAAAAAGTTTTTCTGTAGATGTGGCATTATGCTAAGATAATTAAAGCAAATCTTGGTTCTTGATACAACAATGAGTCTTTGCACACCAAAATTATTCCCATACAGGAGCTGTGAGAATTTATTAACCATTAACATTCATGTGCAATCAAAACCTAACTTTTTTCCTACTAGTTAGATGTTCAGAGTTGTTAAATTTGACTTTCCAGAAATGGTTGCCAGTAGCATAATTGAACAGTTAACTAAATGCAATTTGCTTTGGTGTAATTAGAGACCTATAAAGTCCATTTTAGCAAGCTGAAAGTGTTAATACAGGCCCACCCTGTACATTTGTACATTTTCAGCTTTGTAACATTACCTAGGCTGCTGCAGCGTGGAGACCAGGGCTAAACTTCGCCGTGCCCTTAGAACAAACCAAGGAATTGTACCTGCTTTGTGAGGGCTGGTGGGGCAAATTGTGCTTTGACAGAGCAATAAAGTGCCAGATGATTTAAGCTGCACAGGTTCCAACCACTTTATAATCCATGCTGGAGAACTGTCGATTGGTTTAGAAGATGATGCAAGCACTGCGTGCTCCCAGAGCAGAGCTGGCCGAAGTTGTGCCTGGCTGTGGCAGTGCTGTGGAGGTAGTTTTGCATCAGAAGTAATCAGGCAGCAAGTGGCATGGCTGCCTCGCGTGTGTTCCCCGGCAGGGACTCGCCTTCCCCAGCTGGGGTAGTGCCGTGTGAGCCGTGGTGCTTTCCTGCAGCCTTTTAAATGTGTTTGCTTTACATTGCATTTCCTCTGCAGGAACGGATGAGCTCTGGATGTATTCTAATGATAAACATACGCTCAGGCTGCTGCAGAAAATAAGACCACAGAACTGTGAGCATTGTTAGTTTTCCTTATCTTGTAATTCAGCTGAAACTTTAAAAAGGTGTAAGTGTTTCTTACAAGGTGGGTCTGCTTGCACGGTCAGTGCCCTGCACATCTGCTCAGTGTCTCTGTGTGTGGGGTGCAAGGGCCGGTTAGTTCGTGGGCTGATTAATTAGCTGGTTGGCCCTGACTGATCCTTACTGCCTCGATTAAGAACTATTCCCAGACTTTGTGAGCAGACCAGCACTTCTATTGTGAGATTGTGTAGGAGAGACAGGGAATAATAGGGCTTAGGCTGAAGAGGTGACTGCTCTTCCGCTTTTCAGACTCAGCCTGCTAGAACTGGCCAGCTTTTACCTGAGGTGCCTTTACAGCAGCAAGAGCTCTCCCTGAAACTCCAGGCTGAGTGATGTGGTGCGGTTTGGCAGTGGGTATCTGCCTGGCAGGGGTGGAGGTCCTGCTCCAGAAGACATTCTAGCGCAGCCAGGGACTCTAGGTGATGCACAGGGGTCTGGTGCGGGGAGGCTTCTGGTTTTTCCTCTGCAGGTGTATCAGAGTAACTGCTTCACAAAGTGTAGTTTTGTCTTCATCTCCATGGAAAACATCACTCCTGTCACAACTTGCACAGAAGAGCAAACCATCCCCAGGGGATCTGTGGGAGATTGGCCACGCAGCCACAACTGCACAGTAGATGTCCAGGCTGCCAGTGCACCCTACCTGTGCCCATCGGGGTACCAGTCCACGTCTCTCTGCAGGCCATAATTCTGCACAGTGACATTAAGGTACTGGAGAAGGTGTTCATTAAAGTGTCCCTTTCTCAGTGCTTCTACAGTGTGAATCTGTCAGACTGCTCCCTGCCTAGAGATGATCATGCTTGGAAAAACAGCTTTCTGCACTGTGTGGTACTGACCTGAGAAACTGTCCTGAACTCCTCTGCTACTGGTGCCTCACAGTCTTTGGGACTCCAACTTTCTCCCTCTGCCTTTTGCATCAGAAAGAATCTCCAGGGTCTGTTTCCTCTGTTGTAATCCAGTGTCTGCATCTTCCTCTCCACTCCAGGTCATCACAGGCTGCTGCCTTTGACCATTTTGGCTTTTGTTGTTGCAAAGATGGTCCCCAAAAAGCTGAAGAAGCAGGCAAAGAGTAAGAACAGAAGTGGACTTTTGGATGAAATTCAGGAGAAACCTTGACTCTACTGCAGCATGTCAAGGCATCTTTTAAACTTTACAAACATGACATTTGTTCCTCCAAGGCTAAACCCACACCCAAAATTTATGCGCAAGTAGCAAACTTCTGCAGGGATTTTCACTTTCTCCCCATGCCCGTGTTCCCGTGCATCTGTGCAGGACAGGCAGTTCGGGTTAAATGCCAATGTGTGAAAGGAGCTAGACCAAGAGAGATGCTGTTTGACTCACACTGCTTTGCAGCCCTTGTGAAAAACCCTCATGACAATGCCCCAATTAACAATCTGTCCAGCCCTGGGTTTCATGAGAGGGCAGTGGGGAACTTCCAGCTGTTCTGCTTAGCCAGGTCTGGAAACCGTGGTTTGAGTGAACATCAGGCTCCTCAATGCCAGTGGCACACTGCATAGGTAAAATTACTCAGAGCCCTAGGGGCAGGAGTGGCCTGAAACACGCCATATGGCTGAGTTCAGGGTCAAGTACCAAGAGCAGATTGTCAGAATGTGGCATCTGGAGACCCCAGGGCTCAATTTCCCGGAGCTGTTCTCAGCGCACAGAGACGAGAACACACATTGCATCATGTTCCTGCTCTCTGAGCAGGAGCTGTTCTCAGCGCACAGAGACGAGAACACACATTGCATCATGTTCCTGCTCTCTGAGCCCTCGCATTCATCATTGTGCCTCACGGAGGGCTGCAGGATGTCATCTCACACTGTTCTAGAGGTTTACTCTTTACCAACAGGAAATTTCCAGCCTTGGTGTGGACTGGCTGCCTCCCTCTTCGGTTAGCTGTAGACTTACAAAGAGATGTTCATATTTTAAATATGGTGCAATGACATCAATAGTAATAATTATTGCATGCATCAAAGCCTCGGAGATTAGCCACGGATCATGCATCTAAATGGCAAATGGTTATAATAGCTCCATACGTGAAACATCAAAGTCTGAGGAAACGCGCTGTTATAAAAAATACATCAGAATGATCATTCCACTCCCAGCAAAGTGCAGAACTGTAGACGTGCATGGAACAAATGCAACAAATTTCATACTCATTTGGGTGTTTCGAGTATGGGAAAAATTGATTCCACAGCTCCAACTACCGATCCACATCAAGTGAAGACTATTGAAATTACGAGATTTCACACAATATTAGGCCTACGTTGACTCCTCCTTGTGCAAATGTGTTTATAATTAGGGCCTAGAAAAGTAAGAAGCAGTATTTGGGGGTTTTAATTTTTTATATGCTCCCTGGCAGAGAGAGAAGTGGCTGAGATTGCATAAAATTCTTAAAACAATCCTTTTGCTGAATTGAAATGGCTTTCTTGTAGATTAAAGGAACTGCACTGTTGTTTTCTTTGTTAGGGGAAAAGTATTCCAAGCTGAGAAAAGCACAGGCTGTCTCTACTGAGCCTGGGGACAGCTGCCGGAATAAGAAAATGCAAAACAGTCACTAGAACAATAGAACCTCTGAACTCTGCAACTGAAATTCCCAATTACAGACGCGCTGCTGTTTCTCCTCCCTCATGACAGCTGTTTAGCTTGATCACTCCCCAGCTCCAGTGGGAGGAACAGCGTGAAGGACGCGGTGCCATGCACGCTCCGACAGCCAAATCAAAGGCCCAGCCAAGTCTGTGCCTCAGCTATGAGTCTGGAGGAAATCAGAGAACCTCATTAAAGTTTCAGAAAAACCTAACTGGTATGAGGACAGCATTCAAAAATGTATTTTGGGAAAACAAATATTGTTTTAACTCTATTAATAATTGATGTGTTGCCAGCAGAGATCCTTATAGCATTGAGGGAATTGAAAATTAAAGGCACAAAGACACTACTTTAAGAAAACATCTTGATAAATAATTAATATGGCATAGGCCTACTGGAATCTGAAGAGAGTAGGCTTTAGCTTGTCGTGTCAAACCTATGCTTTCTAATACCACAGCTTCTTCCAGAATGAGAGCATGGTCATTTTCATTTTATATCGACAAAAACTCTAGCTGTTTATGCTGCATAGCTGGAATAATATACTGGCTTCTCTGTCAGCTGCTTGTGCTGAGCCTGTAGGATCCTAAGTAGCACATACCTAAAGATCAGAGCTTTCTTAAATCAAGAGGGGAAAAAAGATTGATGTTTGGTCAGGAAACAGAAGAGAACATATCTGTTTCAGGGAAACTACTGTTTGTCAGGGTCAAACTGGAGCAGAAGAAATCTTGGCAATGCCTGTTTAGCAATATGATGTATAAATAGCTGGGAGAGGTGTCTTGGGATGTGGAACACTCAGGGACAGCTACTGCTGTAGTTTGTGTGTCTCTAGAGAGATGCATTTCAATGGTGAGGCCAATCTTGGGGACTACACTGAATAATTCAGTGGCTGGCACTTCCCCTACGTGTTCTGTCTCATGGGGATCTTAGGGACAATAAGTAGAGCCACTCAGCATTCCACAGAATACAAGCCCATCAGTATGGCTAAAGAAAGGCTGGACATAGAATGTGCTAAAGGAGGTAAATACAGAATTTCTGCATTTCCCTCCACTGCAGCTCTCTGCCACTGCTGTGAGCAGAGCCTGGGAGGAGCAGCGTTCAGCCATGGCTGAAGAGCTCTGCTGATGCACGGTTCCTGTCACGGAAAGACACTGTCGTTTCAAACCAGGTTACCTAATAGAGCTTCTGTCACCTCCGAAAAGCTGTGTGTTGCTGCAGGGTGTACGAGCTCTTTAGAGTCCCGATTTGTTCCAGTCCACATGTATCGTTTAGGTTGTTATAATGAAGCAGCTAGTAAGTCAGGCATAATTGCTGGCAGGCATTCTAATTTAAGAAACTGCACAAGAGCATCAACAGAACTGTGTTCATCATTTCATTCCTTTAAATAAAGCAAAAGTGAATGCTGCTTCTTCACTGCAAATGTCTCAGTGCTTTAACATGCAAAAGGTTTGTTTAGACTGATGGAATTCATTAACACTCTTTACTACAGCAAAGTTAATAATTAAGCAGATGAGAGAATATCCATGAATAGTGTTGTAAAAATAATTCTTGCCCTAGTTCCTAGCAAAAAACCCATGTACATTAGTGACTGAGAACATAAGGGTGATCCTCTAGAACTATAAAGGGGAGTTCATTTTTTCCGTTCCAGATAATGTAGATGCAGTGGTCAGACATTGCGTCAACATATTGGGGAGTGCAGAATTATCCCAAGGGCAGGGGAGAGTGTTCTGGCTCAGGCAGACGCTGCTCTCCCCGTCCCCGGTACGTGGAGCGCATTCGCTGCATCTGCCGCGTGCCGAGCGAGTGCTCACCATGCCTGCTTGCTGCTGTGCCCTGTGCTTGCTGTGACCGCTGGCAGCAAAGTCAGGCCCTTGTTGACACTGGAATGTAAAGGGCGGGGACTGGCACCCACTGGGAAGGACAGGCCTGACATGCCAGAGAAGGGGTTGTGGAAAATCACCTCTTGCCCACAGTGGATTCCCTTGAAGAAGAATCCTTTGGTTTTGGTGCCGTTATTTCCTCTTGACTGCATTGCCATTCCTCTTGTTACTTGAAATTGAAAATAACTCCCACAACACACACAAAGGATGTTTAGAAAGGAGACATTGCTTTATTCTGTGCAGGGTGCGCGGTGGAAGATTTCCACAAGCCAAGCACACCTATCGGGGTTTTCAGTTCATCTTTATACGCTAGAAGTTAAAATACCATGCCTGTGTAATGCATACGCGTGCCTGTCCGCTCCGTGTTCATCACGCTGAGCCCGCACGACACGGGGTGCTCTTCGGCAATCACCCCAGAGTCTTCTGCGCCTGCGCGGGGGTCTTGGTGGTCTGGGTGGTGGTTTGGGGAGGAGCACCCACAGTCCTTTTGTCCTCTTATGGTTGGACGTCATTTAAGGACACCAGAGTTCTTGTTTTTCTTGCTAACTTCTTGTTTCTCAGTGCTGGAGAAGCCTTGAGGTGTTCTTTATCTGGTGCTTTTTACTTGCTACCCAAATATTCCATAAGCATTATCTATTGAAAACAAGCCAGCTTTACCTGTAGTCTACAAAAGCCTTGGACAAAAGACATAGGTGTTAGGGGTTTTTATCCTTGAACTATATTCTCTACTCAAGTGATTAATCTATCTTATAACCAATATTATTTCCATTGTATCTAACTGAACCTATGTATTTGAGGTACCGTGCTCCCCACGGCTCCCCGGCCCCTGCCGGGGCCTGGCTGGGAGAACGAGCAGCGGGACGGGCA
>WHYT01014981.1:175370-314235 GCA_009806455.1 Tetrax tetrax
GGGCGCCGGGCAGGACGGGCTGGGGGTGCCGGGCGGGACGCCTCTGCCCACCCTTCCTCCAGCTCTGCCTGCTCCCGCTCGCTGCTGGCTGCCGCACCTCCCGGCACCGCTTCTGCCGCGTCCCGCCCGGCTGCTGCTTGGCCTTCCCGGGGCGGAGGAACCCTGGCCGCGCTGCCCGCCTGCCGGGCCGGCCCGTTGGTGTGTCGGGGTGCTGACTCTGGGAGCCTCCCCCGTCAGGCAGAGCTGAGAGTCTGTCTGCTTTAACAAAGCAGGGAAACAAGCCAGCCGGAGTTATCTCGATCTGAAGCATGTTCTAGGAGTGATTAGCTGCCTAAACTTACACTGTAATTATCTGTGCTGAGTGACTTCTGTACATCATTGCCCATTTTTCTGAGTGTTTTTATTTAAGCTGATAATGGAAAATGAATAAAGCCTTAGTTTCACTCTGATTTTGGCACTTGCTCTAGAAAATATCTGAAGATGAACATTTTTGTGTTCACAATAGTTAGATTAATATTTAATTTGCTGGCATCTAGCAAGCTGATTAGTTTTCCTCTGATATGGCTCAACTTTGTAATTACAGGAACTGGCTCCTCCTGGTTTGTCCTGGGGCAAGAGGCTCAGAGACCATCCTGACATTGCTGTGACCACAATTTCACCAGGCTGACGCACTGCGAGGTTCTCATCCTCTAAAATCTCTGCTCCTGGAGAGAGGTACAGACTGGGACCTGCTCCATATCTTCTGAGGTCAGAGAAGATCTGTCCTTGATTGCATTTGAACTGAAGGGAATGAGGGTGGAAACAAGATGCAGCCATGTCAAGTCTCAAGGAACATGTGATACTTGCCTGCTGCAAGCCAAACCTTACTTGGTGACACGGCCCACCTGGTGCTGCAGGCACAGGGGAGATCCCGCAGCACTACAGTTTATCTTACTCTGGAGATGAGCGGAGCTAACCGAGACACAGGAATTCCCACCCTGCCAGCGATCATCTGTGGAGCCTCGGGAATGCTGCAGGGGCATGCTGCCAGTGACAAGCCCTTGAAGGACCTCCAGCACCACCATGGAGGCAATATGAGAGAAAGCTGTGTGGCCATGGAGTGCTGGCTAGCTTGGGGCCAGCCATTAGCAGATGCTTGTGAAAAGCTTATAGCAGACAGAGCCTGGATTACATTATTGTTTGGCCATGCTCCTCAGAGATCCTGCTCACAGTCTGTCTGGAGTAGTGGTTGTATCTGACCATCACACTGAACTAGAGGGTGGGGCTGTGCTCCTGGAGAGTCTCTGAGGCCTCTTGAAACCCATGAATACATCTGGGCTCCAGAGTGTTCCGGGCAAAGAGCCGCATTCAATTCTGGGGTCATGCTGGCCTTCCTCTTTCAGCTTAATGTTGAATAATTTCACTGGCACCTCGTGATTCCTGCATTGTGAAAACAGAGGCTAGTGCACATTCTGTGTGCTCTCGTGATCCCTCGTGCTAGGGACAGTCGCGCCTTCCTGACTGCATTTGTAGGTAAGTCATCTGCCGGAGTTTTGCTAGACCCTCCCGAGACGGGCAGAGGCAACAGGCAAATTTGCATCTTTTGTTCCCAGGACCACGCTCCCAATGCTTCCTTCACAAATGGGACTACCACCTGTGAGTCAGTGGTCCAGGTGATTAAACCTTCCCTATTTGCTCTGAGAACAACTGTGGCTCAGAATCAAATTCAGCCTTTAGAATTAACCCATCTGTAATGTCCATTAAGTCTGGATTCTCCTGACCAGCCATGCAAAGTAACATCTTGTCTTAGTGCCATATTCATCTTGCACTGTCAGCTTTACCCAACTCCTAAGCGCTCAGTAATAGCAAGACTGTCAGGGTGTTAGTTATTCATTAGTTTTCACTCACTTGAAGAATATATCGTTGTCATAATACGGCACATTGCACTGGGAACAAACTCCCCATGCAGGCAGGGATTAGGGCCATTTTTCAAGTGCTGCTGACTGTTAATTTGTACATTGTTTGAAGGGAAAAGGTCTTGTTAGAACACCATTTTGAACGTTACTTTGACAGAGCATAGTGGGCAGTTTTTGCATCCTTTCTAATAGCTAGGGGACAAATGGGTGCCGGTGACAGGGATGCAGAGTGCTAACCCCTATGGCAGTATGTGCCCAGTGCCACATACACAGTTCTCCTTTGGGCACCCAAAGCTAATCAGGTGAACCTCATCAAATTCTACTTGTTCAGCACCTGACTGTACAATAGCTGCTGGCTGCTCAGCTCCATCCCCCATCGCTGTCCTCCAGAACTGTCTGCCAAAACTTGATCAACGAGAAGGCTGAGTATTTTGTTTAGCTGCAGTACAATCCTGGCCGGGTGAGGAAAGCACCAGCTAGTGCCACAAGGGACTGAGCACTGGTGGTAGCCAGTCCACGGACAGATGGTCTGCTCAGGAGAGAGATGGGAGATAAGAGGGATAAGTCTGGTAAAACTGGGAGGGAAAAGCTGATCTTATATGGAAAAGGTGAAGACAGTGACAAGTCTGCAGGCTGGTGTGGAAGGAACATGTCTATAGCGAGAAGGGGAGACCACTCCATGAGAGCTCTAAGTCCATGTTGTGTTCCCACCACTGAGGAGTGCTGGAACAAGGACCTTCTGCAGTAATACCCTTGCTGAGACTCTGCACCTCAATTCACGCGTGCAAAGGGTGAAGCAGGAGGCGTGCTGTGCCGGTGCAGAGCTGGCTTCTTGTGAAGCTCTGGGAAAGCTGGTCAGGCAGCACCCTCAGCTCTGTCACCTCGTGTTTCCTCAGGCCAGAGGACTGTTGGGTTCAAGGGCAGCTTAACGATGGAAAGGAGGATTGATTAGTGTTCAGAACTGCCCCGTTATTGAGCAGCTAGAGCAGATCTTATTTGTATTAAAGCTGGATAATCTGGGGAGAGGGAAAGGAGTAGGGCTCTATGGCTGAGCCAAGGCGCTTGCTATTTGCAGCTCTTCCAAGTTACTTTTCATCATCTGCACAGCTGCCCCCTAAGACCTCTGGGAAGGAGAGGTGGCAGATACTGTAGTGCTCACAGTTCAGCTCCCACAAGCTGTGTCCTGTTTGCTTCTAGACCAAAGCAGCAAGTGGAACAGCCACTGCTGATGTGGTGTTGTGAGCTGCAATGTGTCTCTGGACTGCCTTCACGAAAGGCAGAAAAATAAAAAATGAAAATTAATCTCTCAGGGGCAAACAAATCAAACCAGCAACCTATGCTACAGTTTGTAGCTTGATTAAACACAGGTCTGGACTAGAACATTTGTTGCAACCGTTTAGTGACCCATGCTCTTCCCAGATTTATCTTATGAACTGGAAAAAGCAATTTGTCTGCCCATGTGCCCTCAAGTACTGATATTTGTTAAATCCATATGCTTCCAAAGCTCTTGAATTAACTACTGGATATGTAGAGAGAAAAGCAAATAAAGCTGGCTGTGATATGTCCCTTTCATCTAGATAATATTCTGATAAGGCCTGATTTATTACCTTTATATCTTAAGGCCAGGCAAGCCTCATACGGTCTCACCTTCTTCCCAGCCATGAAGTACAATGAGGCAGCAGAGGAAGAGTTTGAGAAAGGAGAGCCAGAAATCCTGTTTGCCTGTGGAGCTCTCCGAGCGCTTCCTTTCCAGGCTTTCCAGTTCACATTGGATCTGACTGACGGTCTCATTCATCAGTTTGCTGGCACTTCGCGGTTCCTCTCTGCCTTGGTGCCAGGCGCACGCACCTTGCCATCGGCACGGCTGCAGTGAGCCCAGCTGAAGGGCTCTGGGGTGCAGCATCCGCGGGGCGCGGTGCCCGCGGCTGCCCAGGGTGGCTGTAGCTCTCATCCCTGTGCGCTTTCCCCTCTGCAGGATCCGACCTTCCTCCTTTGAGAAGTTGTTACGGTAAGAAAGCCCAGGCTGAAACCAAGTTTTCAATGACAAGAACAATACGAATACCACCTGTGAACTGGGAATAAAGAGTAAGGCAAGACAAACACAAGGTACACAGAGGGTAATTAAAACTACAATACCTAGGGATATTTCTAAATGAAAAAAGATAATCTTCACACTGAAATTGGAAAATAATGCATCTCAGTGTATTAATTCTGACCAAATTAGCAGTGCCTAAAGAACTGTTGTCATTATCTGCTAGCTTTGGAGAGTCTAATGGGGTAAGCAAAGCAACAGAGCTTTGGTCTCTGCGTTCAGCCTGGCGTGGTCTGTGGGACCGTGGGTGGGGAGCAGGCGCTGCATTTCTACCTCTGGCTTTGCTGCTGGCCTGCAGCTCCCTGCGTCGGGTCCTGAGCCACAGCGCACGGCCTGAGCTCTCCGTGCAGGTAGGAAGGGAGCAGGCGGGCACAGGATTTCCCCAGCAAAGTGCCTGCTCTTTCAGCCAGCTGCCGCTCCTGTGGCTGCCATTTTGTCCTATTATTCCTTCGTGTTTTGAAGTAGGGGAAAAAACTGGAGCAGATGAGGATCAAAATCTTTGTGGCATCCAACACTTTTCATGGGGAACTTGAAGTGAAATCACAGAAATCTTCCAGGAGATTGGTTCACTTTTAATGATACAGGACTGTACTTTATCTGTTTAATTCAACCTGAGTGACATAATATCTTTCATCTGGACTTATTACCAGCAGAGCAGTTAGTCAGCTGGAAGCAGACCTACGGCACTGCATTTTGCCTTTATTTTAAATTTTCTCTATCTGACAAAATTGAAGGCCTTGAAAAGACTAGAGCCATTGTAAAGGATGGAGCATCAGAGAATAGGTCACACGGTGTATTAAAGAATGAAAATTGATTCATTCTTTCCTCTGTTGAATAAGCAGCTGTACTTTGGTCCCCGTGATCCATGAAATAAGCTGTCAGGGAAATAGGAAATGTGCCACATTCGAACTTCACTCATTGATTCCGTTCCGATCCGAGGTGCAGTATTAAAATGCATTACAGCGGGGGCAGAATCTGCAGCAGTGACAGCAGCTAGGCCTAGCTTGCTATTTAGTTGTCTGGGCTATTTGTTATTAAATTAATTAGTGCTTTACAATGCTGGGACTCATTTACTTAGGTCATCTGGTCAGAGCCAGCTAACAGGAGGAATTTCACAGAAACGACATTTGTTAGTTTTAAATAAAATCAAAGACTACAGAGGAGGCTTGAGAGGAGTGATTCTAACAAGATCTATTGGCCCTTTTATCTGGAGAAGCAATTTTCAGGCAATTCAGAGATTCTGACAGTAATCAATGTAAGAAGAGGTAACGGAGACTTCTAGAATATGGGATAACTGGCTGGAGCACGTTAGACCAATTAATGTCTGCAGCTCTAACAGACTGCTTAGCTGCAAAATTAAATGGAGGACATTTCCATTATTGCATAAAAACTGTACCTAGTTTAATTTTTTATAACAGAACACACCTTCTCCCAAGTAAAAAATTAACCTTGTTGTGCTGTCCTTAAGTAGCATACAGAGGACTGCCTGCAACTATTATTTCCTATGGTAATTCTGTTTCATCCATGCTGAAGTGTCTTTTGCTTCTTTTGTGAGTTCTTGCAAGTTTTATTAAATAAAACATAATTTCTGCAGCCTTTGCTTTATTTGCCTCAAAATTATGATTCATAAAGATGGATTTTTATAATTAAGGTAGAAATGAGAAATAACCCCCTATATATAATTTAAAATGTTGAAATTATAGACACTATCTAACTTCTGCTTTAAGTCACAGGAACAAACTGTTCCCCATTAGCAGCCCTAATTAAATCCATTTTTCTATGAGTCTTTGGCAAATTCCATTTTAGTAAAGCTGTATTAAACTCTTTTTTATTTCCTCTTGCTTTGCAGAATTCTGTTTGAGATGAATAACAGGGCGAATATGGCGTGTGATGGCTCTGTAGACTTTGAAGACAGAACGTGAACGAGTATATTGTTCTGGACAGCTGGTGTAAGAAGGCTCCTGAGGATTTAGAAGGATCCCGACTACCAGACAGGTAGGAGCAATACCATCCTGGCCTGGGGAGTTTATATGGGGTACAAGAACTGGCAAACATTAGGTAGGAGAGAGGCTGTGGAAAGGTGGAGGAGGCTTGGAGAAGAAGAGGAGAGGGAAAATACCAAAGCAAGGAGCATGCTGTTCCCCCTCTACACAGCACATTCAGGTGTTGCACTCCTGAGCTCTGGTCTACCCCCCACTGTGCCCTGCTGGTGTTGTCCTAGGCTTTTTGTGAGGAATGAGCAGGTGCAGAGGAGTGGAGAGGAGAAAACTTTCTGAGGATAGTGAGCTCTGCTTTTCTTTAGTATGTGGAGTCATATGGAGATGTGTTTTCTGCAAGGCCATGCCTGTACTGTAGCCTCTGTCCGAGTCTTTGTGTTGAACGCATCTGGCAGGGGCCATGCCACTGCTGAACTCAGACCTGTTTCTGCACGTGGATCAAAACTGGGCCTGAGTCACTTGGTCCTGTGCATAGGCAGCTTTGCTAGGGTGGTGCTCACTGCCAAGGTGACTGAGGAAGCAGTGCACAGACCAGAGAACCCACCTGAAACAGCCTCTCATTTTGCAGTCCTTGTATATGAAGATTAACTTACTTCTAAATCCTGCAGCAGTCCCACAGCAGCAGGCTTACTCCTGTCCTCAAGCGGCTCCATCATTCATTTACTCTAACGATTGGCTTCAGCCTTCGATTTCCTCTGAGGAGCATATTGGAAAAAGAGAGGCTGAGCTGTGAACATTAATAACAATGAATAATAACAGTGCGAGTTCCACAAGCTTTAACAATCAAATGAATCAACAGTCGGGAGAGTTTCATTAATAAATACGTGGTGAGGTTAGATGACAAGGGAGCTAATGCCAGAGCTGTGCGTGTCAGTTAGGGCACTTACCGTGTGTGATCCACCTCTCAGCCCCTTGGCTTACCTGGTGGGTCCCATATTCTCCTCCATGATCTGCTCTGGAGGGGGCAGGGGCCAGAAGGAGCAAAGGAGCAGATGGCTTGGGCTGTGTTGCTCTGTTGGTATCTGTATTGTGTTTATGTGGCAAGGTTTTGGTAGCGGGGGTCTGTGAGGGCGGCTTCTTCATGCTTGGCAGAGGCAGCTCCAGCAGGCTCCAAGATGGACGCGCTGCTGGCCAAAGCTGAGCCCGTCAGTGACAGTGGTTGCATTTCTGTGATAACATTTTTAAGAGGGTGTAAAAACTGCTGTGCAACCGCAGCTGGGAGAGAGGAGTGAGAATAAGTGAGAGACAACTCTGCAGGCACTAAAGTCAGTGAAGACGTAGAGGGAGATGTTCCAGGTGCCAGAGCAGACTTTCCGCAAGTTGAATCTGTTTTGTCTGTGGCAGTAGTTACTGAGTGATCTCCCTATCCTTATCTCGACCCATGAGCCTTTCCTCATCTTTTCTTCCTCTGTTTCTCCTGAGGAGGGGAGGAGTAGAGCAGCTGGGTGGGTACCTGGTATCCAGCCAAGGTCAACCCACCACAGTGTCATGCTGCAGCCACCTGCATATGCCCTTCAGTGCCAAGGAGGTGGATGCTGCTTCCTCTCGGTTTCTGGCTCTCGCCAAGAAGTCCCTGCTGGGCACACCAAATCCATGGGGCAGCCCTGGCTCACTGCCTTGTCTTGGCATGGTACCGTTAGGGAGCTTGTTACGCTGCAAAGGCAGTGGTGCAGAGGCTGAGGAGCCTTGTACTCCCTGAGAACACAGGCAGGAGGAGGTAAACAGAAGTTGGTATAAAGTCCTGACATTTTACTTATAGAAATGGAGTAGCTTCTTTGTGACTCAGGGTAAAATACGCCCCTCCCAAAGCCACCAAAGTAAAAGCTGGGAAAGATCTCTCAGGTTACAGTATGTTCCCCTCAGGACAGAGTGAGGTGCAGGGTAGGGCTGTCCAGCTCATCTTCTGCAGCTTTCTCTTTGGGTGAGCTGTACCTGGGCCAGTTTATAATCTTTATACAGAGCAAATTCTTGTGCCGAGAGGAGCAGCCCTGGTCATTAGGCTTTTACTGTAGCAACAACAAAAGGGAACGCAGGCTTTGTTCAGTCTGGTTTGAAATTCAGTACAGAGCAATTGTAATTCAGCTAAGGAGGGTTTGAGGGCCAACTACCAATGTGTTCATACATTTCAGGAGAAGAGACATCTTCTGTAATCATGATTAAAGGAGCTGTTAATGCCTCTTTCAGGTTTTCCTGTTACCATAAAAGCAAGAGATGTGTTTTTTCTCTCTTTGGAATTTGCAGTAGACAGTAGACGTGTTATCTGCCTTTTTTGTCTGGGCTGTTTGAAGTCAATTTTGTGAACTCCCGTGTTTTAAATAAGACGAACTATTTTTTCACTAGAAGCCCTGCCCCGAGGCACATGATGCTAACAGAAAGGACAATTGGTTTCAAGAGAAATCACAGAGTTCAGGGGTAAAAGAGAGCTCTCTACAGTTAAAGGGGTAAAACTGTGAGCTGTTGAGCTGAGGGCCTGTGCAAGAGCTGGGCTGCCTGCCAGGAAAAGATGCCTCTCTTATAGAGGCATAGGGTTTCACCTCAAAGACAGGGACTGTGAACCTCGTTCCAGCGTGTCATCTCGCCGTTTCCTGCTGCTTTAATGATTTCAGGTGACTCTGCTCCAGTCTCTGAACCTCCTCCACCCAGAAAATGTCTGGAGTGTAGGAGCTTTCATCAGGCTCCACATCACAGGCTAATTATACAGCACACTGCAAATGCTTGTGGTAAGCCTTTAGCATGGCTTTTTTGGCCAAGGCAAGTGTGTCATGCTGCTGGGCTAGCAGACCTGCGCTACCTCTGGGTGAGTGTGGAGAATATTGCACAGCCCTAGTAGCAGACCTCAGCCCTTTGCATACCTGTCCCCATGATGAATTGTGTGCACATCTGGCCCCTGCACGCCAGTAACGTAAGTGGTGCTGGCTCAGATGAGTCTTCACAGTAAAGGAAGAGTGCAGATTGGCTCTTGATTTCTGAGAGCTTGATGCCTTCTTTTCCTACTTCATAAGGAATGTCTCTGTGCTTGTCTCCTGCTCTGTCCTCTGTGACCAACGATTTTGGAGCGCATCGGTGCTGTAAAGTGTGCTCCTGTGTAAGTTGTACACTACAGTGTGTGTTTGTCCAGAGAGAGCAGTGATGGGGCTTCAGGATCTCGGGGGGTTTTAAGCCCCTTTTCTCTTTGACGGCATCTGTCAGCTCGGCCACCCAGCACCTGCGCAGGTCAGCATTCTTCAGCACATCTGCTGACACCCAGTGCAGTCTGTAGTTTTGACCTCCAAGGTTTGGTCACTCCTTTGGCCTTCGTTCACAGACTGCTCTCATCTCACAAGCCTAAGAGAGCTTGTGGTGCTAACGTACAAAAACACAAGACTGACTTCTAACATGAACAAATAGGTCACGAGAGAAAGCACCCTGGACTCTGGTGGCTTCTTGTGCAATGGACGAGTGAGTGCAACATGGCCAGAACTGTCACCAAAGCCAGTGGAGAGAGTCACCCCGCAGACACCTATGGAGTCCTGTGGCGTTCCGTAGATTTTGCCTTTGGACTGACTAATGCTGCGCAGCTGCGGAAGCTGTTTTCTCTTAGTGCTCTTGCTTTTCATCTTATACCTGTATTTTGGTATGCTTGTTGCCTGATTCCACTGAATCCTCCTGGCATCAGGAATCTCTTTGTCAAATGGCTAGGGTGCTTGGCAGCCTCAGAGCTCTCCGTCTTGTTCCTGTGTAGCCTTTGGGCCTCTTTGCCTTTCCGGGTTCCAGAGACTGTGGAGATGTGCCTAAGAACAACTTGTAAAGTACCAAAGGATGGTTTGTCTTTGTGGAAGTGCTGTTCCTGAGATACAAACAACACCCAGTGCTCTCATTTTTGTCGCTGAGCATACATGGGTGTCCTCATTTCTTGCGGACCACTGAGATCCCTTTGAATTGCTCCTTTAATTCAAGTCCACCTGACAGTCGATATCCAAACTTTTCGTACAAGATGGAAGTGCTTCTCCTTCCGTGATAAGTGCTGGCTGTTGCTATTTGAATAGTGCCATGCTGGCGCGTGCTCTCAGCATCTGCAAGGGCACTGCACCTGCAGCATAGCAGCCTGGGGCTTTGTTGCCTTAACTCTGGGTGCACTGGCCCAGCGGAGATCCGTGACCAGAAACCCCGCCAGCGCTCCGTGTGCGTGCACTGCAGCAGCAGATGCTGCAGGCTCTGGATGGAGCAGATTTGCAAAATGTTGACCAGTCACAGCCGTTGGGGCTTCTCGGATCACTTCCCAGACGAGTCAGGCTGTGAGGTGCGGGGTCCAGGCGGGGTGCCAGGACAGTGCTTTGCCTTCCTCTGCCACAGTTCTGATGGATTGGCTGTCCCTTCGCAGTGCCTCGCTAATCTACTAGCTGCATGCAGCTGCTTCTTCCTGTTTCAGATGTCAGTAAAGTGATCCCACACCAGTGCTTTAAAGACCATCAGACTTGCAGAAAATGTTATATAAATTAAATAATAGTAATGATTTAATAAAGATGCTGTTAACGATTGTGAACTCAGCCAGGAATGTAGCCTATTCAGTCTGTCTGAGGGTGGCACTTGCATGTGCCTCTGCTGCTGTGACGAGCTGTTCTCAGGATTTCCTTGGTTTTGCAGCAGAAGGCCCTGCAGCGTGCCACGCCGGACGTTCCTAAGGGCTCAGCTGGTGCGTCATAGCTGTGCCGCTCTGGCACAGCACTGCCTGTGTTCCTGACAGGTCTGTGCACCTTATCGCTTGATTGTGTTGGTGGTCTGTTACATCTTGCTCTAGTGGTCTGCTGGATTAACTCTTTACCTACAGTCTGTTTCCTAATGCCCTTAAGATCAATGTAAGGAGATCTTAACTCTTTTTCCAGGCCATATTTGGAGTCTTGATAGATACAGTCCCTGTGTGTTGGTAACAGACCAGGAGATCACGGGGGAAGTCCAAACCTGTTGCTAGCTCACAAGAACACGGAGTCATGAAGCAGTCCTGGAATGTGTAAAATCAGTTAAAAGTGACCAAGGCGGATATGAATTATTAAATTTATTAGCATGTGGCTGGCATAATGAAGTGTCAAATTCTTCACAAAACCAATTCCTATTAAAAAGACCTAAGATTAAAAGGAGAGTAGATTCTAAAATGATGGGAACTGAGGGGAATGAAAGAACACAGTATTGATCATCCACACCAGTCGTGTCTGTTTCTATCTAGAAATATGAAAACCAGATTAATGAATTAATGATTCAGTGTCAAAAGGGGACTCAGAGGAAGCAAGTCTATTTAAGTCATGTGGCTGTGACTGTAAGCTGCTGTGTGAAATTAAGGACAGGAAGGTCACTCACCAATTACCATCACAAACAAAATAGACTCGACTTGCGGAAGATTAATTTAATTTATTGTGAATTAAAAATAGAAAAGGATAGTGAGAAAGAAAAAGAGCACTAAAATCCACCTTCCCCTCACTGTCCCTTCTTCCCAGACTCAACTGTGGTCCTTCACTCCTCACTCCTCTCCTTCCTCCCTCCCAGCGGTGCAGGGGGATGAGGAATGGCAGTTGTGGTCAGTTCATTACACTTTGTTTTGCTGCTCCTTCCCCCTCATGCTCTTCCCCTGCTCCAGCATGGGGTCCCTCCCACAGGACACAATCCTTCAGGAACAGACTGCTCCAGCATGGGTCCCCTGCCATGGCCACAATTCCTGCCAGGAGCCTGCCTCAGCCCAGGCTCTCCTTCAGGCATCCGCCTGCTCTAGCGTGTGGGCCTCCGCGCGCTGCAGGTGTACGTCAGCTCCACCATGGGCCTCCGCGCACTGCAGGTGTACGTCAGCTCCACCGTGGGCCTCCACGCGCTGCAGGGCAACTGCCTGCCATGGGCTGCACCATGGGCTGCAGGGGAATCTCTGCTCGCGTGCCTGGAGGGCCTCCTCCTCCTCCTTCTTCACTGGCCTTGGTCTGCAGGATTGTTTCTCTCACGTATTCTCACTCCTCTCTCCCCAGCAGTATTTTTTCCCCTTTCTTAAATATGTTATCACAGAGGCACCACTGGTGTTGCTGGTGGGCTCAGCTTTGGGCAGTGGTGGGCCTGTCTTGGAGCTGGCTGGAAGTGGCTCTGTCCAACATGGGGGCAGCTCCTGGCCTCTTCTCACTGAAGCCACCCCTGCAGCCCCCGTGTTACCAAAACCATCTCCTGTAAGCCCAACACGACAGTGACAGCAACCGTAACGACAGAACTGCACAGACACTGCCACACCCGAAAGGAATTTGTGTTTGCTCTGAAGCCTGTGCAGGTGTTCTGGCTTTTCCTTACTAAAGCTGAGCAGCTTTTCCTTGCTTTGTCCTGAATCCACATCCAGGAAATCAGAAAGTGCATTGCAGAAGACTAGAAAAATGAAACCAAGATGTGAGGCAGAACCTTACACCCCAAGTTCACCTTTTGAGATTGAGGCTTGTGATAGGAACTGGTAAAAAATGTAGAAATGAGGTTCAAGAGAGACTTCTGATGAAACATTTTGTTTCCAGGAATAACAATTATCAGCATTTCTTAGCATAGAGTATAAATTTGCATGTCTGACTTTGTTGATCAGCTCTTACATTTATATGCGTGAGCATCTGTGGGTTTGTGCTCTGGCACAGAGGGCTAGAAGTCTGGGGAGACCCACACTTCAGGTCGAGCCTTTCCTCCCGCTACCGGCTGATTCCAGAGAACGTCCCACAGTCACACAGCTCTTGGGAAATGTATTTCAATTGCCCATAAATTCATTTCTAAAGCTTCAGAAATGCCTTTTCCTTTAACCTTTTCAGTGTTCCAAAATGCAACATGTGTGATCTGCGAAGAAGGGGATGCTTTCTGTTCTTACGAACACAGACATAATCGTGTTTGAGAACATCTGAGCTGATTCATTATTCATCTAGGCACACGCACGTGTAGTTCTGGCAATGCGTACGTAACTTTCCCTGGTATTGTGGCCGAGGGGATGCACTGTGAGGCAGGGAGCTTAGGTGTTATTCTGTTACCTGCTGCTGATTGAATGCATGGCCTTGGGAAGGTTATTTGACCTCTTTGTGGACCATTTTTTTGAAAACAAAATGGGCACAAGGAAAATCATGCACTTAGTATCGAGTAGAAATCTAAATTCGAGTAGAAAGGCAGTCAAGAGATTCTGAGAGGAAATGTAGAAAATATTTGAAAATCTGCTGTCTGAGTCACAGGGAAGCATTTGGAAAAATTCCTGTTGAAAATCCTGGCTGGCATAGAACGGCAGCACTTGTTTGCTACCAGCGTTAATGTGTGTATCAAGTGTATAAAAGGTCCTTCTCCATTAGCCGCACGTATTGCTTTCGGGAGGGTAGTGGTACATGTTCCACGTCACCTGCGCCATGGGGTGATAGAACCATCCCGCAGATTCTGCTTGGTTTATGCTGATAGTGCTTTGTTTTGTGTGCACACACACAATTCTCTAATTGCTGTGCAATTGCGACATAAAGCTCCTTGAAATGTTTTCAGTGAGATCAAGTAACTCCTAAAAGCAGGATTTACTCAAGCAGGATTCTTGTCTACAGGTACCTGGTCATGTGTTGCACCTCCTCTTCAGCTTCTGCCGGGCTGGGGTAATCTCTTACGGGCCCGTGTTTTGCACGCGCGGCCTCTTTCAGGCGGTGTGTGAGCTGGCCGCGCGTGCACCGCAGCGCCTTCCCACACATACGATTAAGAGGCAAAACTTAATTTTGCAGAAATTAATTGTGTTAGCAAAATGGTTTTTAAAACACTCTGGAGAATGTTCTGTCAGCTTGACAGATGAAGGTAACGCTACAAAATGAGTTTTGTTGACAAAATAATTTCAGGGTGTTGATAAAATGCGTTTTGTCTTCAGAGTGAAAAATACCAGACTGACAAATACTATTGTCCTTAGAAGTGGTTTTTCAGCTGTCAGTCAATTATTCCCTTTTTAAGCCAGCCAATGATAGTTCTTCATATCTGAAAAAGCTTTCATAAAAGATAGCACAAAACTCTGAAGGACAAAATAATTAAACTTTGATTTGTTGCTTTCAAATTGAAAACAGCTTTGTTACTTTGATGAACAAGGATTGGTCGCCTGCGAAGTGGAAACAGGTGGCAAGCGTTTGATGGAGATTTGACACGCGTGTGGAGAAGGGAGCAGGGAGCAGGCTCAGAGCTGGGCTTCTTGAAACAGCTGTTTGTTTGAAAACTTACTGCTAGACTATTTCAATACCTTGCAAGCCTTTAAAATGGGTTTCCTGCAGATTTCACAAGCCATTTGCATGCACTCAGAGGTCTCATTTCTTCTTTCCATTCTGTGGTGCTTCTTGATGGTGACGGAAGGAACAGGCAGCCAGTTTTCTGCCCATGAGTGTGTGGCGTGGGCTGGCAGTGGCTCACACGGCGAGGGGCCCGGGGTTGGGGCTCGGCTGCCCTGGCCTGCTCCCCGCTTGCGGCCAGCCGTGGGGCTGGAGCCAGGCGCTGGCAGGCGGTGGGCGCTGCCGAGGGGCGTGGGCAGTGGGCAGCGGCACAGGGGCCCGCTCCTGCACAGCTGCGCTCCTTGCTGGTGGCTCTGTTCCGCTCCAGCAGCAGCTTCCCGTGGTTCCGGCCCGTGGGGCTGGGCTGCCTCCTGCCCCGTGAGGTACTGCTGCCTCTTGCCATGGTGGGTTACATGACTGACTCTCCCTGCCGCAGCCAGAAGGCCCTGGGCTTTCATCTCGCCCATTTTTGGGATGGAAGGCCTTTCCAGAGCAAGAGTCCCGAGGCCGCTGGCTCTGCGCAGACCTGGGCAGGACAGGCAGAGGCTTCCTGGCTCTCTGCCGCTCATGGTGTGCTGCAAGGCAGAGGCTGAGAAGCAGAGAGCGCAGGTGAGGCTGCCGCAGCACGCTGCACGGGAGGCAGCGCTCCGGGGCTGCCTGGCTGCACAGTCTGCAGAGGTCGAGACCCTGCATCAGTATTTCCTCTGGTGACCTGGTGACATCAACAGAAATGCGTCTCTGGAGTATAGGCAGCTGGCACGGCTTATAAACACTGGCACCATCACCAGGCTTCTGGTCCAACCTCAATAACAATGTGTACCTTGAAAAAAAATCTCTGTGTCTTTTCAGCAGCTCCCAGGAACACTGGGCCCTTTATCAAGACAGCGGTATCACATCAGGCCCAAAAAACCAGTTCTGAATCTGATGAGACTTTATTTTTTAGTTACCAAAGTCCTCCCTGATGGAGCCCAAGGAAAAGTGAGCCAAGTTACAGCAGGGGTAACTGGAGTCAGGGTAATGTCAGTCACTAAGTGCATGGGGCTTTCTCCTAGGTGCTGTTTTGGGTAAGGATCTCTTGGGCTCTCTAGCCGTCCTGCTTCCCAGGAGAGTGGTGTGCCAACGTTGTTTCTGAAACCCTCTAGTTTCTTACTGGGGTCTTGGGTTCAACAGACACATCCCCTTTTATCCTGCAACACAGGAAGGGAAGGAACAAAATCTTGAAAGGGTTATGGATGAGCTGGACTCTGCTGCGACTTTTGAGGAAGCTTAAGCTCAAGGAGATCTTGTGATGAGGTAATGATGCTTCATTGCCAGGTTGTAGTTTTTTGCTTTATCAATACTGGCATAACTAATTACATTAAACCATAAATGACCTTGTTGGAACGGCTAATCTTAGTCAAATGAGTATGCCACTCCCACAAATCACTGGAATGACACTTAGCATAATAGCTTATCAATATGTGGAACATCTGTTCTTCGTTTTTTAAATAATCAGCGACTCTTCCTCGTTACCTTCACTTACCAGTGCCAAAGTGAGCCAGCCATACCTGGCATAACATTGAAACTTTCTCACTTCTGGCTGAATGGGGTTTTGAAACCACTGACAAGAAAATAAACAATCAAAACTATAAATAATCTGAAATCCCAGTTACAATTAATGTGTGATAATTAACTAATGGTAGTTAATGGCACTGGCTAATAAATTAGCAAATTATTTCTCTTTTGGAATTAGAGTAATGAGCATGCTAGTAGCATCGGTTATGCCTTCAGTCTTGCTTTTAAGGGGGACTGTCTTTTGCTTCAGGAACAGCAGGATTAAACCCCTCCAACAAGCTGAGCACAGTGGATAGCCTTGTAGAACATGCTGATAAATATGAGAGCCCTCGGCGGCCGTCCGGTCCAGCCACACCACGAGCAGAGCTGGCTGTCTGCGTAAAGAGCCGCTCATGCAGCAGCGCCTGGGCTACTCCAGCACTGTTCCAGAGAGCCAGGGAAGAGGTGGGCTTCCCGAGGCCCTGCGGGGCAGCGAGCTCTGGTTGTTCCCTGCTGAAGAACAGCCCCGGCCCTGTCTGCCCGGGCTTTTGCCAGGGACACTGTCACGGGCAGAATGTTGGCTTGTTAGGCCCAAACCGATCCCTCCAGCTTGGTTCAGGACAGCAGGGAAATACGATGTGGCTGTTTGCCCAGTGAGCTGGGATGTCTGAATATTATTTGCTGGTTGAACTTCCACACAGCTGTACTTTCCCCCTCCGTGCTGTCTTTAGCAGATAGCAACCTGGCTTCTCCCAGCTGGGACATGGATGACAGGGAGAATCAATGCACACCTACTAATCTGCCTTCAGTTCACATCTGCCTTTTACGCTGCTGGGTCCCATGGTACAATCACAACAATGCTAGAATAACACCTTAAAACCAATCATTTTTATGGGAACACACATAGTATAAAAGGTCTGACTGTCTGCGCACACATATAGCATCAGTGGCTATTACCCAATAAAGCTGTCAGATGGAGAAACATCACAGCAAGTCCTTGAACATATCTCCTCCAGTTTAAACAGAGAAAAAGCTCCTCACAATTCATTTCTCATAAAAATAAAGAAAAGAGAATCAAAACAAGCTGAACGAATAAATGAGGGTTGCTTTCTGTAGACAGGGGGAGAAACAGGGTTTGTGACCACAGGGGCTGGCTTTGGGCGGGCAGCCCACAGGCCGTGCAAATCTCCCTGACAGATGCGGCAGGAGCCCCTGGCTGCTGCCTGCCAGTGCTGCCCGCACGGACTGTCTTCTCTCAGAACGCCCCTTTTCTTCTGGAGAGGAGCAGGAGCCTAGGGCCTGTCAGCAGAGCCCAAGCGCTGCCAGACAGCCCTGTTCTCTCTGCCTCCTCCACAGTGAGAGCAGTCTTGGCCCCCTGAGCAGCCTGGAACGGTCGGGGTGTACCCGCGCCGCTCTGCAGCACTGGAGCTCTCGTGTCTGTAAACGCTGTCAGCGCCCTCCTCCACTCAGCGCAGGTGCACCCAGAAATTCTAGGCTTCGGCCCATTTTTGCAGCAGTTCTTGGCCCCAAAAGGAGCTGTAGAAAGCGCTTTAATTTCTCTGCAGTGATTAGGAGCACAGTGCTTCCTTCATGACATACTGTCTGTGCTTCTGAGGCTTCTGCACACCTTTGTATTTCTTCACAGTGCGAGTCCCACGATGCTCCACTTAATGGGTGTTATTGAGGTTGAAAGGTAAGCAGCTTAAATGCTTTGCTTTCTAGATCTGTGTCCTGTTAGAGCCATCTCTCACTCTGAATTGCAAGTTTTGTTACATGAGCATGTTCAGATAGAACAAGGGGTTTTCTCTCCTTCAAATATTTATAGTGATGCCTTGTGATGTAATCAATAGGGTTTGCAGAATCTCAACCTGCACCGTCTCATCTTTAGTCTTCAGAATGGTACTTGCTGCAATATTACAGCTAGGACTGACAGGATAAAGCTGAGTTAAAACAAATTGCACATTATCTGCTTCCATCCTGCTGTTGAGATTGCAAAAGAGAACAAATGAAGTTCTATCCCAGAGAAGCTCTTCTCCCTCCTCCCTGGCAGAGGGGCGGCAGCTAATGGCGGACTGAGAGCAGCTCTGACAGAAGCTGTGCTGAGATGGGGCTCCTGTTCCCTCATCCCCAGCAGATGAGCAAAGTGCTCTGCGCCAGGCTTCCAGATCTGCATCTGTCTCTCCTCCATGCTTGATCCTAAGGACATCTTTCCCAACCCCTCTTCAGTCTTTGCTCAGTCAGCTCCTGGGGGATCTCCAGAATTCCACAGACCATTGCAGGCCATGCGGGAGTGTGATCTGAGCTCTCCTTCTCCTGCAGCACACCCCAGGAGGTGTAGCAATAGCTCATACCCACTGTTGCCTTGTCTGCTTCTCTCCTTCCCCCCAGAACCACGGCAAGGAGAAACATTTCCAGGGAACTGGGATTGTAAGACAGTTTTTCCTCCCTGTCACAGCCAGCAGTGAGCCAGTTTTCACAGGCCCAAAGAACGCAGATGTCCCACACAGTCCCAGCAAGAGAAGCCAGCAGGATCCCTTTGTGGGCCAGTCTGAATGCTGGCTGTCTGCTCTACCAGGCCTGCATCACGAAGTCCAAGTATTTGATGTTGCAGGCCCGCTGTGAACCTGCCTCTTGCCAACACATGCTGGAATAATTTTCTCAAAGACTTTGAGAAAGCAGGCAGGCTCTGGGGAGGTTTGGCTGGTGTAGCATTTGAGGAAAGTGCTGTTCAATGTGGATGTGTGTACTCTGTGCTGAACTAGAGATAACAGGAGCTCTTCATGTAGTGAGGAATGAAATGCAGCCTTTTCAGGAAGCCACATGCTCCTGGAGTTGGTGAGGAGTTGAGAGCATCTTGCCACAGAGATGCCTGACTAGGGGAATCGACACAAAGTCAGTAGGCAGTGTTTAATAATGTCCACATGGCTCCTTTGTGCTGTGGAAATATCTGACTTTGTCTCAGTTAGTGAGAGTGTGACGCTCTTTTGGGCACAGAAACTGCATTGAAGAACATTATTGCTGTGGATGGAGCTGCTGGGAATTGCCGCTCTTGCTTTTGGCTGGAAGGTGGGATTACTCTTTCTGTATGAGGTAGGTATAGTTGAGTTCACTTGACAGGAAACCCCTTGACTTCAGAAAACTATGGCTTAGAGGCCAAAGAACCTCCTGCTCTTGTTGCTGCTCCTATGGAAAAGAAAAAAAAAAGAATTTCTCAGAAATAAACCACATTTGACTTGTAAGTGGAGCACATAGCTTGGCAGATGGCAAGGGAAGAGATGAGGGGTCAGAGACTGGGAAGAACACAGGCAAAATACCATCTAATCTCTGCCTACTTAAAAGCCAGTTCTTTACTGGGAAAAATCACAGACTCTGCCTCTGCGCAGCTCCATGCCTCAGTCTGTGAGTGCTGAACCAGAGACTCCTCCATCGGAGACCGGGCGCTGCAGAGGAATGCTTAATTATGTGACTGCTGCCTCAGCGGATGATTACTGATCTGAACTACCTGCAACACCGCTAGAAAACTGTTTAGTCTCAAATACATTATTTAGCTAGCCAATAGCAAAGAGTAATTTTTTAATACTCCAGGAAATAAATTTCTACAGATTTTGAAGACAGTAAAAGTGATGGATTGTTACTACTTGGTATTAGGAGTTATTTTTCCTGACTCTGCATAGAAAAGTCAGGCACATACTGGTAGGAGGAAGGAGCAGCAATCCTATGTAGCCTTAGTGCCTTGGTTCGGGGTATCCTGGACATACTGGAGTCAAGAAAGACTCTTCCTCCTTTCTGGGGACACAGAGGGATTATCTCCAAGCCCATCATTCCTGAAATGCCTTTTAATTGCTGAAGGGCCAGTTCTGTCTGGGACAAGACCCTGAGCCGTGTTCTCCTGGGCACCGAAGCATGATGAGATCTGCCAGCACCCAGGCCCCAGACCATCCCAGACTCGACCCAGCGGCTTGGTCAGGACCTCAGTGGCGGTGGCCCACAGTTCCACGGCTGGGGGAGGCTTTAGTGCCCACACCAGCCAGCCACCTGCTTTTGTGTCTAGGCAGAAGGACACGAGGTATGTCTCACCCTTGGCATGGGACCCTCCTGCCTTGGCCGATGCGTCTGGCACAGCGCTCAGGCCGCCCCTGGCATTGCAGTCCAACAGCAGTTAACGCAGCTCCGCAGGGAGCGCACCACACGTGCTGCCACGGACGCAAGGTGCGATGTTTCCGCGAAGACGTGTCAATGCCTGTGACCAGGTCATCTCTGCCTTACTGCCGATAGAGATTAATCGGCACCTTATACCATATGTGTGGTGGGCCACCCCTTGTTCCTGCGTTCAGGGGACACTGCTAACTGCCCTGGCTGGGCTGGTGCTCACCCTGGGGCACGCTCTGCCCACAACTGCCCAGCGGACAGAGGCCCGCAGCAGTGGAGCCAGGCACGCGCATCCCTCTCCTGGCCTCCTTCGGATGCATGCCCAACCTTGTGAAGAGCAGATGCAGCCAGGCTCCTTCTTGGTACTGGGAGTACCTGGCACCTGCAGTACTATCCCGTTCTAGCAAGGATGCTGTTAGTAAATGTAGGGCTTGAAAGTGCCAGTGAGGACCAAAACAGTAATGCAATGACAACTTGAACACAGCAGCAAAGCTGGTGTGGTTCCCTGCTAAACAACTCAGCTGTACATCCCATCTCACAGAGCTCTGAGGAGGCACCGGAGATTCCCTCCTCCATCCCATTCAAAGGAGCTTTGTCTGCTTTGAAAGTTTATGTTTTCCAGAATATCAAGGGTTTGGTTTCTTTGGGCCTGACTGCAAATCCAGGAGGCCTTTGCGTGGGTTTCCCAGGGCTCCGTCCCTGCGAACAGACGCCTTTGCTTCTCAGGCTCGGGAGGCCCAGGCCGTGCTCTGTGCTCTCCCTTTGTGTTTGTATCCCTGTTCTCCTACAGCGGGATGCTGCGGAGAGGAGATGAAAAGAAGCTTGGGAGTCCGTTTCTATGAAAGTGTGAATTTATTTTAAATCTCTTGAATTATTTACTTTCTCTTCCTTTTTTTAATGGCAGGTGAAAACATTTATGACTTGTTCTCTTTCCCAAGGTAGCACTTGGCATGAAGGGAATTAATTACATGCAGAATAAATGCGGCTGATGTTAATTTTCAAGTCAAGTTTCAGCTTTGCTGAAATTTCAGAAAGAAAGTAGTGTTTTATAAATTAGCTGAGTTTTATGTGCTTTCTTTTTAAAGAAGGTTTAGCATTTGGAAAGGCAGCAGAAACAGAAAACAAACATACTAGATGAGGGGAACTTATCTTTAGGGATGTACTCTGTCAGCTCTCAGGAGAGAGCTGTGGGAGATCGGCGTGGCAGCCCATCAGCTGTATGCCAGAGCGTAACTGACTCCAGCAGCGTACCAACACCTTTGGCAGGAATTGGTTTCCGTGGCAAACTGCTGGTCTGTGGCACGAGCTGCCGCTTTGAGCTGACTCATTGCTCCTTTCTGTGAGACAGCGCGTGCCCTGTGCACTACCAGGAGAACCTCATTCTGCCTCAAAGCAGCTTACATACTGGTAGCACCAGAGCTTAACTGGAAAGGGTCCTGCGCTGCCACGCCTGCACTGTCTGTGCCGTGCACTACCAGCAGGACAGGCGGGGCTGTGTCCTGGGAGAATCAAGCTGCCATCAGCTACATTGACAAACTGGTCACCTTTGTTGTTCCGTCTGAGGCTATAACCTGCATCTCAGTTCCGCCCTCCAGAAGGCTGGAGTGATCTTACATCGGCTCTCTGTTAGGAGAAGTCTCGGGAGTGCAGCCCCAGCGCTGGCTGGGTGCAGGGGGCTGGAGCAGTGGTGCGGGGTCTGGCTGGGTGCAGGGGGCTGGGTGCAGGGGGCTGGAGCAGTGGTGCGGGGTCTGGCTGGACGAGTGCGGGACACGCGGTGCGGCTCTGCAGCAGACAGCCTGGGCATGGGAACGGTCATCCTGGCAGCTGCTCGCCTGCGCACACTAACCTGGCCCGGCAGGCAGCTAACATGGAAAGGGTCGTAATTAATTTAACTCTCCATTTGTCAAGCCCAGTTTCCACTCCTGGAATGACAACTCACATGTGATGCTTTGGAAGAGAGCAGTCCCTTCCAGCCTCCAGTGCTGCTTATAGGCAGCGGGGCCCTGGGCAGCTTAGCAGAAAGCAGATCTGTTTTAAATGTAGACTTCTGATTTTTGTGCTATAGTATTTACTGTCCAAGTTCTTATGTCCCAGATTTCCAGCTGTTGTGTTTAAATCTGATGGAGATGACCCTGGGAGCAGAGGGAGAATCTCTGCTGGGGCGAAACTGCTTTGTACACTGCCAGTGAGGTGCTCTGAGCTGAGCCGGGTGAGTTGCAGTATAATCCATGTCTCATCTGCATCATTTCGTCATCTTTTAACAAGCAAGCTATAATTCAGTGAGTCTGAGTGAATTTAGTGCTCCAAGTCTTGTTCTGAGGAGCAATGACCACTGGGCGCCCCATTATCTTTTAGCTCCTGTGTGTATGAAAGCCAGTTACCTTGCGTTTGCTGTAGCTTATGGCCCATATCTGATTGTGAATGTAAAATGAGTTTATGATTTAGAAGAAGAAAAGGTTAACTCTAAATTATAAAAAAAATGTTAAAATGCAGAATAGAAATGTTGCTTCAGTTTTTATGGGTTCTCCATAATTTTGGCTCCTTCCCTGAAGGATTTTGTGTAACTCAATGAGAAAATTGCATTCAAATCCTTTGGGCTGCTCTGCCGTGACTGAACTGAAATGAGGGGAGATGCACAAAGTAGTTTTATAGAAACCGTGTGAATGGCTGCCTGCCGGAGGAGGCATTGGTGCCTGGGCTGTACTGTCCCCTGAGTGGGACAGAGATGGGACAACAGCAGGCTTGTGGCAGGAAGGGAGGAAACAGCTGCATGCTCTTGAGGCTGTAATGCTGCACTGACACCCCGAGTCCCTGGGTGTACAGGGGCCTCTGCTTGCTGTTCCTGCCCCTGGGAAGTTTGCTAAGAGCTGCTGGGAGGGAGCAGGTCATCAGATGGCTTCTTGCTCGAAGTGTAGTTTTCATTATAAATGTGTTGTTGGCTTGTTCATTGCAACTTTACCTTCCTAGGGCTTCTCAGCAGCCAGTGCCTTGGTCTGAGGCCTCCCAGAAGGAAGCAGTACCAGTGAGAGATTCTGTCTTCTAGCCCAGACCTGTGGGCATTGCTTCTGTCTCCCCCAGCTTTGCTGAAGTGTTTTCTGAGCTCCAGAACTTCCCAGAGCAGTCCCATGAGCACATGCACAACCAAGTTGTGGCTTTGCCTGTCCCACACCCGGTTCGGAGAACCGTGTAAGAATCCTCCTGTACACAGGCAAGATGCTCTGCCTCGTCCCTCCTGTGAATGCTACGCAGCACACAGCTGGAACAAGGCTTCCTGAAACCTGGGGCGGTCTTAGCTCCTGGTCTGTGGGAACAGAGAGGTCAGCATCACAAAGTAGCTGTGGGTCTCTGCCCATGAAGGGCCTTGGGAAGGGCTCCTGAGCGAGAAGGACCGCTAGGACTCAGCTCTCTCTGCACGAGTGGCCCTTCGTGGGGTGTGCTGCAGAGCTCAGGGTCTGCAAGGCTTGTCTGATGCTCACCACAGGAGCTCTTGGGGCTGAGCATGCAAAGGACCTGGGTTCTTACCCAGCGCTGACATTCCAGACGTCACAAAGCCGTTCTGATGAAAGAGATGGAATCTGACAGTTTTACTATCAGATTGTTTCTTATAGATTTCAAATAAAAATAAATTGGCTTCTTTTAAAAGAACTAACTGTGGAAAAGCTTTTGTAAGCAGAAGAGAGTGGTCTCTGAAGCATGCCAGACGGCTCTGTATTCGTAGCCAGCTAACAAGCTCCTCAAGGCCCAGTGCAGAGGGGTTGGACTGAAAAGCAAATGCCTCTTCTCACTCTAGCTTTGCCTGGAGGCACTTGGGGAAAGAAACCCCCAGGAGGAAGGGGAGGAGGTTTTAGAGTCTAAGCATTCCTCAGAAGGCAGGCTCATCCTCCAGCCATCACCACAGCATTGCACAGCACACTGCTAGCGCTGGTGAGCTCCTGCCAGGCCTCCCGGCCCAGCAGCAGAGTGCTTCTGGCAGGGGAAGCCATGCAAAACCTGCGTGAGGCTGGCACAGGCTCTGCGGTTTCTGTTGCAGTGGGGGCAGGAGGCCAAACGAGATCGAGTGTAGCTGCTGCCCAAACATTCTGGGAGACATGGCTCCTGCCTCCTGGGGCCGACAAGCTCGGGGTGAGACTGCAAGGAGCAGGCAAGGAGGCAGGGAAGGGGCTCCTTGTCCCTTCCAAGGGTGGGTTCTTGGTGCTCTCGAGGGCAGGCGCAGGGTTGTGTGAGCTGACTGTCTCTGGAGGGGCTCGCTGTGAGTGCCAGCATTCCTGGGGCTGCCCAGGGCAGACTTGCTTCTCCCAGGGTGCTGGAGTTGGTGGCAGAGCGGGTCTGTTTGGATGCCTCCTGGACCCTTATCCCCTTTTATAAGGCTGCTTTCCACAGAGGCTGCTGCAGCACGTGGGGAGCAGCACATCCACAGCCGCTGTGATCTGTTCGGTTCACGTTTAGAAGGGACTGCTGGCTTAGGAGGTTATCTGCTGCTTTCGTAAATCCCTGGCCTGTCATTGCCCTGCAGGTAGCATCCTGCTGATGCCTCCTCTGTAGGGCTGGTAGCTTCCGCGGACTGCCGAGCCTGGGGTGGGAATGGGGGACGCTGTGCCCAAGCTGGGGCTGGCAGTGGGTGCTGGAGAAGGGCAGGGTGGCCACCCCCGGGTCAGTCTGCCTGCAAGGGAGGTTTGGTGCACGTCCCCAGGAGCTTCGTACCAGCAGAACATTCCCAAGGAATTAACCTTGGTGCAGCCGGGAGAGCAATTGCCCTGGCATTAAACAGGCTGAAAGAAACTGGAGCAGTGGTGGTAAGGACTGTGTCTGTCAGGGCTCAGAGGGCTGGATGCCTTGCCCCAGCGTGGAAGGAGGGAGCTCCGTGGGGCCAGGCAGCCCCCACTGCCCCTTGCACATTCGGGAATGCCTGTGGTGAGCGCAGCAGGCTCCGTCCCCTCGGGGTGCTGTTGACCATGTGCCCTGGGCTGAGGTCACCCTGGCCCTTCAGCACCCAGCCGGACTTCCCTGGCGCGAGCATTGGCCTGGGCCAGGCAGAGCCTGCAGCAGCTGAGGTGCTGGGTGCTCCTGCTCTCCTTAGCGCCTTCGTTCAAGTGGCAGCTGGAGGGTCTGACGGTTCTTCTGTTTGCTCCTACGGACTGGTGCGTGCTGGAGTTTGCTAACGAAGGTATCACCATTCTGGATTCTTTGGAGGACCTTGTTTGCAAAGACCCTGGGATACATGAGCAAATGGCTGTAAGGAAAATGCCTTTCATCGTTCAAGATAAAGAACATCACAAAGCCTTGGAGACATCACTTCATTCAGGAATTAAATTGCAAGAGTCATCTGATGTCAAATAAGTTTCATTTAATAGGTCACTCACTTAAATAAAGTTTCTGTAGAAATCAATATCACTTTCTCCTCCAGCTGACAGCTCAAGACATTGAAAATGGCATTTTTCACATAAGGTTTATTTAATTTTAGGAGGAAGAATCCCTCCCACTCCTTCTGCTTGGTCTAGGCAGCACTGGTACAAGGCTAACAGTCTGCGGAGGTGGAAGCCCGCCCTGTCCTTTCCCGTGAGGATAACGCGAGGTCATTTTAGCACAGACTTGCCAGTCTTGCCTGTGGTCAGGATGCCATTCTCACAGGGCTGTCTCAGAGGTGTGCCCACAGCTCTTTGAAGGACACAGGAACGAGTCATTGTGTTCTCTCCTGCAGATGAGTTTGGCAGGGAAAAACGCCTCGTTATGTATTGTAGAACTAGACTTCTGTAGAGGCAGGTATCTGTGGCTGCGGAGACTGGAGATTGCAACAGGGATACTTCTGTGTCCAGGGTGGCTGAATCTTGCAATTTCAGCCTGCCTTAAGAAAATGGGACACCTTTGCCCTGTTTTTTATTTCAGTCCAATCGTATCCCCTTGGGGAAGGGAGGAGGCTCTGGCAGCATTCTGCACCATCTCCCAGGAGAACTGTGTGTAAGAAATGAGAGCTGTTATTATTCCTACTGTAGTGAAATAATTGTTTCTGAACACTTACTGTTTCCTCCACTTGCTTTTCAGTCTTAAGCGATTTCCTGAGGTTGACACGCCATCTCCAGTCACATTTGTCCTGTTGTGTGGCATGACTGATGCAATTACAGCTGACATTGTCACAGCATTTTGCACAAATGCCTTCAATTGCAGGCTAGCAAATGACCCCTGAAATGAGCAGCGGGAGACATCAGTGCCCCTTCCTCCACAGGAAGGAGCTGCTGGCTCTTGGGGTAACACGTGGCCAGTGTCAAGTTTTTAAAGCAAATGCTTTTCTGCTGGTTTTGTGCAAGAAGCAATGTTATTACTCCACTCTTGCACAGCCTGCACATGGACTTTCCTTGTCAGCATTTTTGGCCACGAGACGCTAACTGCAACCGATGAGAGTAACTGCACTGGCAGTACATGTCAGAGTTTGAGACGACGGAGGACTGCATGAAGTTCTTTGCCTCCTCTCTGCCCCTCGATGCAAGTACCAGCAGCCGCTGTGAGGTGCAGAGGGTGCAGACTGGGGACTGGCCCGGCAAAGCCAGGCTCTGCAGAGGTACGTGTCCTTGCCGAAAAGGGGCACCCTGTCACTCCCTGGTATTTACTGTGGGAGAGTGGCGGGCTGTCAGGGTGCTTGCAGGTGCTTCTCTATGAAGAGGAGCGGCAGCATCTCGTTATGGGGTACTGTGCGGGGAAAGGAAGCGCCTTGGGTGGGAGTTAAGCAGCGGGAAGAGCAGCGAGGCGCTGCGGACACCTGTGCTCGCGCACAGCACTGGTGCGCGGGATGCTCACTGGCCTGAAACATAAAGCTGAGGTGGAAATTTCTTCTCCTTGAAGTGTACAGCTCCAGGAGGCAAGATGTCCATGGGAGAGCAAGTGCTGGCTCTCAAGCTGAGAAGTGGGCAGCAGCCAGCGGGAGCGCTTGGCAGGGCACCAGCCAGCTCTGGAGCTGCCGGCGGGGGCTGGCAGCAGGGCTGGCTGCTGAGCACGCTGCGCTCCCCGAGCCGCACCGGGGCAGCTGCTGGGACGCAGGGGCTGGGACACAGCTCCAGCTTTCTCCACAGCTCCTTGCTGTGGAGGGGAGAGGCCGGTTGGTCTGAGAAGGGGACAGGAGTGGCTGTGCGCTGCAGCGGCACGCTGGCTGTCCCAGTCTCATTGCTGTGGTGGTGTAGGGAAGCCCCTTTGGGACATGGTTGGAGCAAGTGGTAGCAGCTAACCCAGAGCTTATGGCAGTTCTCCTTGCCCAACAGACAGAATTAGGAGCTATGTAAAACCACCCAAGCTTTTAATGACCTCCGTCAGACACAAACTGACCATCTAACTGTGCACGATTCACTGAGATTCCATTTTGCTGAAGGAAATAAAAATAATAGTTTAAACCATTTCAAATATAGTTGTAAATCTCCAACAACATTAACGTTTTCCAAAGCATTAACCCGGTCCCTGGTGGATTCCCAAAATTGCTATTAGAGGAGGCACGAGATACTCTCCGCTGAACGTCATGTTCCCAAAGTAAATACCAAGCCGTGCTGAGGGAGGGGTTGATTGGCTTGCTGGCTGGTGCCTGCCTCTCCTCTCACCCCATCCTGAGTCATCAAACACTTGCACTCGCTGCGTTCTGAAGGCAAACGTTCACGCACAGAATCAGAGATGTGAGGAGGTGGGCTGAGGTGATGTCTGGGGTCGGTGAGGGAACAGCAGCGCCGCAGAGAGCGTGGGAACAGAGGAGAGCCGTCTGGCCCGCACAGCCGGGCAGCTTCCTTTGAAGAGATCTGAGGCTCTGGTGTTTGATTGTCAGAGTCTTGACTGGAGACAGCAGTAGTGGGAAAGGCTTAATTAGGCTTCTGGGCCCAGCTCATTCATCACACCAGACCAGATGTGGTAGTTCATTTTGGTACGCTGGCTGAAGGAAGGGAGCGGGCACTGCTGACCTCCCTGGGGCCACGGAGGATTGCTCCTGAAAGAGTCAGGTGGCCCAAAGGAAACAACTTTTTGATAATCACACCACAGGCCTGTCCAGGCAGCAAAAAAAACCAGATCAGGGCCTTTTTACTCAGAATGTACTCCTGGTGTGGCATGTGTGTCCCGGGCAGTTTCACAAGATGAATACTATCATAGGAAGACTGTGAGAAAGGAAGAATGGAAACAGGAACATGAATGAACACTGGGATTGTTTAGGTGCTTTAGCAGACACCCCAAATGTCCATAATCTCACGGTCATGTAGAAGGCATCTCCAGCTAAAAAGCCCCTTATCAAGAGAGAGCTTATGGAGTAGCAACTAAAAGGTAAAAAGATACAAATATGTATCTCACTGGGAAACTGAGAGACTCAGTAAGTGCAACCTGTTTGGCCGTTTGTCTGAGATAAGGCACTGGCATCAGTGGAGCATCTTTGGGTTAGGGCAAGGTTAAACATGCCAGGAACAAATGAAATATTAGCCACCATGATGTTGGGGCTGGGTTCTGATCAGCACTCACAGTGTAGGAAAGGTTGAAATATTCCTAATCTACATTTGGAAATAAATGGGTGAGCGACTTGTCCCGAACACTGGTTCTCTTACCCGGTGTGCAAAGGCCAGTCAACACACTGAGTCGAAATAATTTGTATTTATTTCAATTCTGCAGAAGCAGGTACTAGGCATCTGACACAGCCAGCACACCTCTCAGAAATACAAAGGGTCTTGTATAGAAAACAGTAACAAGAAGAAATAACTGATTGGTTACTCATACTTTTCTTACTGCCCATTACTACATATGTTCATGTTTTAAACTTTCAGAGAGGGTCTCTTCATTAGCATGCTCATTATTTATAAAGGAGTGTATTTTTTAACAGTAACATCACGTAAGGGTAGTTCAGGACACGAATTTTGGTTGGGGTCCGGTACAGGTTTCTATAACACACTGCAGATCACATACACAGTGCACATTTGACAGGTCTGCCGGCTCCCTCTTGTCCCTGCCCAGGGTGCATGTCTTGGCTGTACCTGGAGTTTCCATCTCCGTCTCCAAGGGAACCTGGTCTTTGTAACCTTTGTTTGTTCTTGCGGACAACACTAAATGTTGATATTCAGAAGATGGTATGAAAGCATTCTTTGAACCATTAATGTTTTTTAACAAGGTGTGGAGCACTAGAGAAGTTTGAGAGGCCAGTGACCGTTACCAGCGTATCGGGGTCGTGAGGGAGGAGGCCAGGAGCTGTGGGCCGGTGAGGCTGATAGTGTTCCCAGGAAAATATGCAGAAAAAGAAGTTGTTTCCCCACAGATTGGTGTTTAAGAACTCCTTCCTTACGTGTTTGAGCTGCAGCTGAAGGGGACGCTGCATTTGGTCTCCCTGGGAGCCCGAGACCGGGGGAGCAGGAGCCAGGTCTGGGGGGTGTAAGGGGGGCTGATGCCAGCAGGAGCGGGGCAGACGTGGGGCGGGCAGCGTGGAGCGGCATTTCCTAAACATTGCCCGCTGTGCTTTAGGAGAGCAGGAGCCGCCCTGGCTAAGCAGAGATGCAGGAACACGTACCAGCAGGGACTGGTCTGAGACTGGAGACGGAGCGTGGGTGAGCGGGCCTGCGCAGCCGAGCCGCGGTGGCAGAGGATTGCCCAGGGCCTTGCGGTAACCCGCTGGAGCCTGCAGCAGGGATTCCGTGTGCTGGCAGGAGAGGAGGAAGGGCGGGCCGCGGGGCTGGGGAGCGCTAAGCCTCGGAGACACCTTTCTCTTGTTGGATGAATCTGTACTGCATACACAGCACACCGGGATGGGAATCTTCTCCGGGTAGCCCAGCTGCCGCCCAGCCACGGTGAGGTAAGGGTGGTGGGAGCTCAGTCCCCGCCTGGCCCTGCCATGAGGTGCTCGCTGTCCCTGCTAGCGGTTGTCCTCAGAGAAGATGCAGGTGCTGGCTGCTAATGGTGAGGAAGCAAACCTGCTACGGCTCAGCACCATCTTGGCTTTGCTGTGCCCCTGTGGAGCCTGGCTCGGTGACAGGCTCTAGGACACGGGGCTCCTTTTCTCAGGCTTCCTGTGGTCCCGCCTGCCCCCGCCCTGCTGCTGGGCCACTTTCTGAGGCGCTGGTTCTGTGCTCCGTTCGTAGTGCGCGGGGAGTGCGGCTGCAATCGTATAGCCAACACGGGCAGGTTACTTCTAGGCTGCTTCACGTGCCATTAAAAGACATTTAGTTCTGAGAAAGGACAAGTTCAGATTTTATCTAACATCCTTAATGCTTGTAATTTCTACGAGCGGCAATATTGATTCCTAAGGCTGTGCTGACTCTAGCACAAATTGACAGCAACTGGTGGGAAGAATTTCCTAGCCCTGCTCTACTGGGTCCCCTGAAGGTGCCGAGTGATTTGTTCCCAGCAGCTGTGATCGGGTAATGACAAAGGCTGCTGACCCGCGTGCTGTCAGATACGTCCTGGCTGCCATTGCCACGGCAGAAGCTGGGCGGGGAAGCAGCTTTGTATGCTCGGTGCTCTTTAGTTTTCCTCTGTTGTAGCCGCAGGTCAGGGGCCCTCAGGCTTTTACAGCGTTCCAGGTTCTCTGAGGCAGGGACAGCCCTGGATGTTTCCTGCCGGCATGGTTCCGTCTGGAGGCAGGAGGTGGGAGGCCGGTGCCTGCGCAGAGCGGGGAGAGGTGCGGACTCCTGAGCAAGCCGCAAGCAAGCCAGCGAGGCTCAGCTTACCTCGTAAGGGCCCCGTTCTCACGTGCACACGCCGCTGTGCGTGCGGCGATGCCCCCGCGTGCGGCTGTGGTCCGTGGCGTGGCCGAGCAGGGGGTGGGGTGACCCAGCAGTGAGAGGCAGGCTGGAGGGACTGGGTGTCACCTCGCCAGGAGCCAGGGAGGGTGGGACCCTGCTGTAGTGGTGATCCGAATGGCAGATGCTGTGTTCACGACTTCTAACTAGCTCCCCACTCTGCTTTGAGACTAAACTGCTGTTTACTAAACTTGCTTGTTACTGCTTGTTACTGCATCCGTCCCAGGCACTCTGCATTGATTACTGATACGTTCAATATCTGATTACCTTTGAGGCTAACTACCTTCCAGTAGATCCAGCACAGCAAAAGCGTTATCAGCTCTGAGAAGGTGACCATCGAAATTGGTGCCATCTGGTTTGTATTGGTGAGGAGTGGAAAACTCCTTTGTGCTCAGAGAAGAGAACGCAGTGGGAAGGCTGTGATACGTAGCTAAAATAAGGCTTCACGTTTCCCATCTTTTCATAGCTACAGAGCTTTCAATAGTGCAAAGTCGATTTTTATTTGAACATATTTGTGAGATTAACCTAAACCATGGGCCTGGGCTGCAGTTTGCCCTTCTATAAACAAGGATAAACGTAACTGGTACTAGCTGGGAGAGGAGATCTGGCAGTAAACAGAGCATTATTGACGAATGTGATTTTCAGAGGTGCAGCTGCTTGTCTCTGACAAATTAAAAAGGGAAGCATCTGCAAGGCACAATGGGAAGAAAATACTCCAGGAGAACTTTTATTAAGAGTCAGAGGCAGTCTTCTGGTGCTCTGCAAAGTATTATGATGCTAGATATTGGTGTTCAGAGAGCCAAAGTAGGCATTTGTATGCGCTGTGCAAGGAGTGGTGTGTTATTTAAACATGCTTTCCTCTAAGAGTCTGTATTCTGTAATTCTCTGTAGTAAATACGTGTCTTAGAAGGGTTTCTCCCAAATGAGGAGGGAGTTCACCCTTCAGTGCTTCTGGTAGGAGGGAGCATATACAGACCATTGCCCTGTGCCTCCTCCAGGCTGACACCAGTCCCTCTTACTCCTTGCTTTTGTCTGGACATTTTACTGACGGGGTGAAGACAAACACAGGAAAACCCTACCAAGCAGCACGCCCTGTGCTCTGGCACCCTGTAGCACACCTAGCGAACACCTCCTCGTCGCGCTTTCCCGAGCGGCTGCGCTGCCTCTCGCGGGCTGTCGCTGGAGGCCTCCCTGCGGGTCTGCGGCGGCAGCGCGGTGGAAGCCCGTGGCGGCCCATTCTCACACCGCCAGCCTGGGCCGTGGGAGGTGCATCTCGTTTGCGCTGCGGCCATGGCTTAGCACCGTTGGACCACAGAGGGGGAAAGGAGTTTATGTGTGAAGTGTGTGCCTGCCATTCCAAGAATTACTGGAAAGAAAGTAGAAGTAACATTTACAGTTGGCCAGGAGAACAGCCTCTTAATTTGACTTGGCGTTTATGATTTCCCGTATATTTCCTAAGGAGGCATCTTCTCCCACTGTGTTTAAGTTAACTGTGGTCCATCCAGTCTCCATGCTGTGTCCTGCCCCAGGTCCACAGACCTGCTGGATGCGTGGGTACCACAAGTGTGGTGTGGTGTGAGCTCTCTGTGCCTCCTCTCCTGCAGCCCAGCAGTGGGAATCCCTGCCCGAGGCAGGGTGGTGACTTAGCAGAGCTGCTGTCCCATGGGAGAAGAGGGACGTGGGAGGGCAGGCCCGCAAACGCAGCACCTGCCCGTGTGGGCTACAGGAAGCACCCACCTGGAGCCCCGGGCAGGTTCTCAGGTGCTCACCTGCACTCCATCTTCAGCGTCTGCCTGCCTGCCAGCCCTTCTCTAGGACCATCATCTAACCTGGCTTCTGTAAATTAGCTGTGCAGATATTTCAGAGTACGCAGACTTGGGCCGGTCTTCCCTTTGACACTAGTAGTCAAGAATGAATTAAAGCAGCAGCTGCAGCCCTGTAGCAAAGACCTACAGGGAGTTGTCTTTGCAACACAGCCTTTCCGAGCATGTGGAGGTCTGTACACCAGAGAGCTGTCCCGAAAGGCACAGGGCACTCCAGGCTGTCCGGCTGGTAACGCAAATTCCTGAGGGAGCTGGGACCCCCTGTGTGACGCAAATTTAGGAGAGGAATTCAGGAGACATCTGCCACATTCAGACAAGAGACCAAACACTGCTGCCGGCACTGGTGGAATAGTGCTAGGGCTGGAGGGGAAGGCGGGGAGGGGGCAACCGCACCAGCAAGGGCAGGGAGAGCACCCTGGCAGGTGGGGTCTCCTTCCCCGGTACAACTCGCGCTCACACGCCGCCAGCTCCCGGGCTGCCCAGCACCAGCCGCTCTGCCAGGACTTGGCAGGGCCGTTTTGGGAGACTGCGGGGGAAACGTGGCAGGCTGCGCTGACGGGGGGAGCAGGTAACCGCCAGTCAGGGACTCGGTCTCCTGCCGTCAGGCACATGCAGGGGACACGTGTCTGTTATGTGTTTGAAAGGAGTATTTGTGCTGTGTAATGCAGATGTGTTCTTCCATGGAAATGATCTCCAATGCATGAGAAGGGAACATATCTGGAAAGGCATGACAGAGGTACAGTGCTCTTCCTGCTGTCTCACCCCTTTCCGTAACAAAGTGAGTTTCAGAGATTTACAGTCAAACAAAAGGTGGAGATGAATCTTTTGTCAATGGTAACACTTAAAATTCCAGCTGCTTTGGAGAGGGAGGCTGAGCAGATGCTGCATGCCATTGCCCTCCTGAGATTGTGAGTTTTAATTCACCTCTGTTTGTGTCACCTGGTCCCTGTGTGCTGGTGTGACATTGTAAATGCACGCAGCTCCCAAGGTGCCTGTGGACCAAATGAGTTCCTGTCCCAGCTCTTGCTGCTCGTGTCCTGCTCATCCTTTTACAGGGTTTTGGGCGGCACCATCTGCAGCCAGGTTGAGCCCCTCTATGGACCAGTACTTTTCCTTGAGAGAACCAGACGTCCCAAACTAGTTCTGCAAAGCAGACATCTGAGGAAAATCTTGGTCAGCTAGCCATGTTCTTACACCTCCCGCAGCATAAGCTGTGAGGGTTATGGGGGAAGTTACCAAGTTTTCAGAGAAAAGGATCCTTTCCGGGGCGTCGGACTGCCTTCCCATGTGATGAAAGCACTGACTTCAGTAATGCCTCTTCCTGGGAACCCATTTGTGTGGGGAACAGACGGCATGCTCTGAGGAATGTCGTGTGTTTGAGCTGGAGCTGGTGTTGGGGATGACACAACTGGGTCCTTAAATCAAGTCAGGCTCAGGTCTGCCACTTTGCTAACTGCCAGCCAGCTTCTTGGAAGGAGGAAGAAGAACATGGGGAGCAGGCAGGAAGGCACGTTCCCAGAGGGAAGAGACCTTGCAAAGGTCGTGTCATCTGAGGACCTGGGCAGTGTGCTGCACAAATAGGTTGTCCAGCCCCAAGGTAAGTGTTAACCCTGGAGACAGATGTGCTCGTGAGTACCCAAGGAGCTTCTCCTCCAGAACTGCATTAAGCGTTGCCTGTGGGACTCCAGAGACCCTGCCGAGGGGGGCTGGAGCACCTCATAGACTTGCTGTAGTGAATTCTTGGCACAATTTGTAATGACAGTAGAGTAGAGGAGGCTCCTGAATCTGGGCTGCCCAGGACTTCTTGCATTGGAAGATGGTTCTCGTTGGCACAAGGCTGCATTTACAGCATCAGGCTTCTTGGCTCTGAATGAAACCAAGAGAGAAAACAGAGAGAAAAGAGAGAGAAAAGTCATATGCTCTCACTTGTGTACTTGTGGCAAGCAGAGAAAGGACATTTTATAGAATTGATTCTATAAATGGCCACATCCAGTGTCCATGACTTGTTCAAAGGGCCAGTGAAAGAATGGCACAAGCCGGTATTCCAGGGAAACGCTGCCAGGTGTTTCGTGCTGGCTGGGGTACAGCTCTCACCCTTGTCTCCAGGACCTCAGTCCTCTACACGAATTATTGTTTCCCTGGACTGATCCAGCGAGATGTAGGTGAATCTGAGATAAATACAGTTTTTGTAGTCCTTGGCACTTGCTTAGCAGAAGAAAGTTAACCAATGTGGTTTATTAAATGTCTTGCAGCTTTTGTTTGGTCGCGTTTATCCATAGGTGACCATCTGTTTTCAATACCATTATACTGGAGGGAACTGGCAGGGTTTGCTGCGGCAAATTCCTTCATCTCCCCAAAGCTCAGTCTAGGGCGTGGTGCTTAACATGCCGCTGCAGTACAGACACATCCTTTAAGCATTGAGAGAGATGTGGATCGGGGTTTTTTTCTTAAAAAAATGACATTTTGAAGTAGGTTAAATCTACCACTTCTCCGCATTTTCTCAGAGAGAGATTTCGTCTGGCTAGCCTACGTGCTTTCCATGAGAAATTATTTATGAGCTCCCGAGTCCCTCGTCTACTTTTCTTGATGTAACAATTGTAGATCTGGAGGAATGACCAAGGTTAGGTTTATAGTTTTACTTCAGATGTAGTGCCAAGTTATTCAGTGCTTCGTTTTGTTAGTGCCTGAACCAAAGGGCAATTTATCTCAGCGATGTCCTTCAGATTATACCTATATACCATTTTACCAATGAGGCATGCACCTGCTGCTCCAGCCCCAGCAGAAATCAATGTTTCATTTCGGAGATGCCAGTTCTTTCCTCTCCCTCCTTTTGCCATTCTTATGAAGACAAACTTTTTTAGGGAGGATTGTGGAATACAGAAGGATTGTGGAAAAACCTAGTCTACTTCAGCTGCTGCATCCTGTTCGATGATGAATCACAGACCAGCGCAGTGCAGGGCGTGGTGTTCAGGGTTTAGGTGATCGATGCATGTGAACAGGACAGGGCACATTCTGTGCTGGAGTCCCCTCCAAGTAACTGGCCAAGACTTCTGCAGTCTAGTGGAGGTGTAAGATGTGACCACGCCATCACTGTCTTTGCTGGCCAAATGCAAATCTGCAGCTCAACTCCTTGCCTGCAGCCAGTTATCTGTCCTGGCACTTGTATCATTACAGTACACGCTCATTGCTTGTCAATATTTTAACCTTTCTGACACATTATCCCCTAGGGCAACCGAGCAACCTTAATAATATAGCTGATAATTATCCTCCACATGAATAAAGTTATCCCTAGGATCCTGTATAAATCATATGGAAAAGATGACAGATTTCGCTGGCTGGTCATCACAAAAATGGGAAGAGGCACAGATTGTGACAGCTTAATGAGGAAGGTAATAAAACCAACAATAAAGTCATTTATAATATAAGCAGTGGTTCTCAGGCCCTTCTATTTGTTTTCATACTAATAGAAGATAAATGTCAGATTAGGAACAAGATCTGAAATTTCTATTAAAATATTTGGAAAATGTCATTAAATATCAGCAATTCACAGCTCAGGAAGTGGCAGCATGGGTCTTAATTACCTGTATGAGGTCCTTGGAAGCAAAGTCAGGATAATAATATTTGCTGTGCTTTCCTGGGGGGCTGCGAGGAGTGACGTTTCTGCGGCGCTGAGAGCATCAGCAGCGTGTGCTGTCCCTGCCGGCAGCAGCTGCCCCGCGGCTCTGGAAGGAGCACAATGCTGTGCGGTGCCTCAGCAAGAGGAGGAAAGTGGGACAGAGATCCCGTCAGGGATCCCAAACTGCACGTGTCACGGCCATTTGGCAGGCTGCAGGTTCCACAAGGAACCCAAACTGTCGTTACAAGCAAAAAAAAAAAAGACTTCAGTGCAGGTGTGGAAGGGCCCTGCAGCAGTAGCAGAGCGGTGAGAAAGGGCAGGGTGCGTTACAGCGCGTGTGAAGGTGTAAGACACGCTCACTAGAAATACGTGAAGGACTGGTGTTTGCATCTTTGGGCTTTGGTCGGTATTGCTGGTTAGTCACCTGGAATGCACGCTGTGAAAACTCCAACACAGCAGCCAGTGGGCTTGCTTAGTTCTGATGACTGTTGTCTTTAAACGATTATTTTATTACTAAGAGCAACACTAACAATGGCTGATGAATCTCAAGCTTAATGAAGCACCATCTGTGTTTAAGCTGTTGTAGAAGCAACATACAGAGAGTTCTTAACACTGGCTTTGGACATAGTCTAGCCTGGACACCCCTTCTGGGCTCTCCTGTCCTTGGTGTGGCGTCACGGAGGATGTCACCGAGGCTCCTAGCTCAGAGCTGCTGCCCAGAAGATCTGGGCGTAGCCAGCGATCTCCCCTGTGCTTGCACCAGGAGCTGCCCCACGAAGGCAGAGATGGTGGAGGCAACCAGGATCTGCTTTGTAAGATGCTTTCCTTTCTATCCCCTTCTTCACAGGGAGTCACTCAGAAGACTTTGATCCAGGATGATACTTCTCTCCTACAAACCTACCAGCCAGTCACGGAGGTCTCCCCCTGAGTCAAGCTCATGGCTTGCTCCGGGGCTGTCAGCCGCTAAAGCATCCTGCGTAACCTCGTCAGCGGCCCCGCTGCGCAGTGCCCGGCTCTGAGTCACGCAGTATAAAGCACATACCAAGGTAAGGAAGGGTGAATGCTAGGTTCTCTCTTAAATGCTACATCCCTCTGCCAGCAGAAAATAAGCTCTTGCTTACTTCATTAACAAAATGAGTGACTCCCACGGCAACGGGAATGAGTGGTTTCTTGTGCACAGGGAGTGAACAGGAGATTAACGGTCAGGTTTTCTCTTTGTGTTGATGAAAGGGGGAGTTTTAAGGTGGTCTGCTGCCTATTAAAAACCCTGTGAGAATCTCAAAGACACACAAGAGCTGTTTACGTGGGAAAATCTGTCAACAGCAGTGTGTATCTTCTAGAGGGATTCTCCTGCACGTGTAATGAACACTCCCAGCAGTACTGGAGCTTATAACGCCCACCTGGATGTCTAGCGAGGATGCATCAGATGCTTTCTGCAGAAGATGTGGAATTTAATGTTACTCTGTCCTTGCTCAGGTGCCATCTCCAGGGGGAATGGGTTGTAACTGATATGGCATTATAAATTCTGCTCCAAAAATCTGGACTGCATGGGAAGCCCTGAACCGGAGAGCTCCAATCCACCTGTGCCTTGCAGGAATCCTGAGAATCACAGCGTGTCTCTTTGTAGCGCCATGATTGTGGAAATCCATGAGGTCCAGGTTATGGACTTTGAGGCCAGAAGAAGACACAGCAATTGCCTAGCCTGCTGTCTTGCAAGGCCTCATGATAGGTCTCTTCCTGCAAAAACTGGAGAGCTTTATAGTCAAAGGGAGAAAATTGTCCAGTGTTGGAGCAGTCCCTGCCTTTCTGGGGAAACTCTTCCCATGATGAACTGCCCCTGCTATTGAGCTGTTCCTTTTCAGACTCCTGCCCTCGTGCACTCCAGGGCTGCCTGGGTACCACATGGGAAACGGGGATATTCTCGGGCGGGTGGTTGTCGAGCTGCAGGGTGAACAGAGATCCGGGTGCTCACTACAGAGCGTGTCTCATGTCAGTATTCCCAAGAAGGAACTGTGGTTCTCAGGGAAGTGCAGGGTTTCATTGGTCATCAAGTGTTTGCCTTGCTGTGCAATCTCAGTTAAATTTCTGCCCTGTCCCTGCACCTTGAGGAGCAGTAAATACTGTTACATGTAGCAGTGGAGAAAGACAGACAAAGGAGAAGCATTTAGCAAGTCCATTCCTGGTGCAGCTGCAATGTGAGCAAAAGGGATGAGATGTCACAGATGAGGTGGGAAGTGAGATGTTAGACAGGAGGGAGCACTGTGGAAAATCAGGGAAGTGCTATTTAGTTTCATTTTAAGACCTGCCACTATCTAGCTGTATTTCTTCATCTTTCTAGAGATGCACCTGGAGACCTCAGGGGTGGGAGGTTTCCTATAAACATCATCCTGTGCTTCCTCAGTGCTTTGGTGATGCCAAGCAGGGGGTGGTTTTCCAGTGCTCATTGCACGAGCAGAAGACTGAATCCTGCTTGTGCTGCGATTAGGTGCCAGATTTGCAGTCTCCTTGTGCCTGCATATGATGTGCACGTGTGCATCTCCAGGTTTGTACCTCCTGCCCTGCCTGGGCTGGTGCCCTGGGCTGCGGTGAGCCTCTTTCCCCAGCTGGGAAATCTGCCTTCTAAGGATGTGCTGGCTTGAGATGCTTCCATAGGAATTTTGCAAGTACTTCTTTTCACAACTCCTTTCGTTGTCACGTGGAAGAAAGAGGTGGTGGCTGGCAGCAGTGCTGGGAGGGCCTAGGGAGAGAGGTTTGTTTGTGCCGTGCCTCCAGCAGAAGGGCCACAAATCCCCCTGTGGTGCGTGCAGCGAATGGCCTGAGGCTGCAGGCTGTGTGTTGCCTGCTGGACCAGGACAGGCTGAGATGATGCTGAGCATCAGCTGTGTTTCACCCCAAGGCACTGGAGAATTGCCCCTAGCAGAAATGCTGCAGCCTGAAGTGCAGTTGCAAGGCTCCCCGGAGAGCCGTGCCCACAGACATCGCCCTCCTGACGTTCGCTCGCGGCTGGTGCAGGCGGCTGGCTCGGCCCAGGAGCCTCTGGCTGGCTGGTGCGACTGCTCTGAAGCTGTGCAGAAGTGGTGGTGGTGCTACAGCTCTACTTGTGTTTTGGCACAACATGGTTTAAAAATGACCTGTTGTGCATGCTGTTTCTGTGGGGAATGACGGGTTGGCCCTTGGGGAATTCAGAGAGGTTTTATTCTGCTGTCAAGGATAGGGAAGTTAAAATAACCTTGAATTAAGTAAGTAAATAAACAAAGTTGATGAATCTCTATTCCCTTTTTGCTCCTTGCCGCCTCAGCTCTCCCTCCTCTTTGCCTGCATTTTTCTCTTTCTCCTTTTCTTTCCTCTTCGTTTCCCCTGAAAGGTCTTCATCTCGTGAGCCAGGTTTCCTGGCGCAGATTCACCTGCAGAGTCTCCCGGAGCAGGTGTCGGGAAGGGCAGCGTGAAAGCTGCCATTCTCCCCAGCTTTCTGCTTGAAGGAGCAGAGAGCAACATGGGGAAGACCAACCTTTCTCAGAGAAAAATCTGAGTGCATCATGAGCCCAGTCGCTTGTCCCTGGCCACTCAACTTGGGAACAAGGCAGAGAACGGTTTCTGGAGGGCAGAGAACGGTTTCTGAAGGGCAGTATCTGTGCAGGTATCGCTGGCCGGTGCGTGTGCTCTGCAGCCGGGGCTGGGCCACGAGGGTTGCCGGGGGCTGTGGTGTGGGGACACAGCTGCGCGGGGCAGAGCGGAGGTCCTCGCCCGGGCTGCCTCCCGCCGGGCACTGCTCTGGCTGTGCTGGCCAGCCCCTCGCTGCGGTGGGGGAGCACCCTCTGCTCCTCAGAGTGCTGTGCAGGGTGGGCTTTGTACTGCACTGGGGTGGGTCATGGGGTCTGCCTAATCCCATGTCTCCGGAGCCTCAGCTGGGCACTGCCTCTCTGGGCAGCAGCAAGAGGCTGGTTTGGGCGAGCCGGGGAGTCGGCAGGAATATTCCCTGGGGCTGCTTGCCCCTGGCCAGCATGTGGGTGGCTCATAAGGGCCTGAAATCCTGGGGCGAGTTGCTGAGCTTGGTGTACCTCTATGGGGCTGTGGAGGCTCTGCGTCCTGGGAAAGCCCAGCCGGCCTGCCTGCTCTGCTGTGGACCTCTGCCACTCTGAGCTAAGAGCAGTGTCACATCAGCCACAAAAAGCTGGCATAGCCGCATCTTCTCTGTGATTTTTTTTTGCCTAAACATGAAGTTTTTTTATTTCCTCACTCGCAGGTACATTCCAGAGCGGCTGCCTCGGGCTCACTGCCGTGTCCCCCAGCTCACAGGGCGGCTCAGTGTCTCTGTCCATCTCTGTCCATGCTCTATCTGCTCTTTGTGTCCTCTAGAGCCACTGGCTCTCTACACACATAGTTCTGGGTCAGTTCATGTGGTTTGTGGGCTCAGCTCCATAATGATACTCAGCACGTTTCAGCTTCTATGATTCCTGCAGCTTGACACCAGCTGGATAGCACTGGTGTATGTGGTCATTTTAGATGGTTAAAAGAGAGGTGGCCTCTTCTGTTAGCCCTGATAAAGGTGCTGATCCCTCGAGTCAACTAGCCTGTTGAAGCAAGGGATGTGGAGGTAAAAGAGAAAAGATGAGGAAAGGAACTCTGCTGTGTTTTGCTCAAGAGAGAAATCACATTCCTTATCCCAATTTTTCAAGCAATAAAAGCCATGCCACTGAATAGCCAAGATGGATTTGCTCTAGGCGTTTGCATGTGGAAGTCTAGAAAACACATTTCTTTAGTTCTGTTCTTACTGGAGGTTTCTGTTAGGGAGAAAACCTCCAAGTGCTGCCTGCGCTGGAGCTGCAGGGGCCCTGGGCAAGCTGCACATGGTGTGGTCTTCTCTTGTGCTCTTTCCTGCTCACCCCCAGCGACTGCTGAGGTTCTTTGGACTCTGGGACCCCTCTGCCATGATGGAGCTCCGCTCAGCTGCAGCTCTGTCTGTAGGGCATGCGTGGAAATCAGCTCTGCAGAGGGCTGGGCTGGTTGGAGCCTTCCCAACTGGTGGGGGAGCTGAATGAACGCTCCGTATGCGGTCTCCTGAAGAGCAGCAAGGCTGTCTGCCTGCTGAGAAAGGCCGAGCTCGTCCAGCAGATTCTGTTGGAAGCAGAGCAGCTGTGTGGTGCTTTCCATGCAAAGCTGTGGATGCAGAGGCTGCCGGCAGGTGCATCTTTCATGAGCACGGCTGAGGTGGGAGCAAGCAGCATGCCCAGAGCTGAGAAAATGAATGTGTTCCACCTCCTGATAGCCCAGTCCTTTCCCAGCCTGGACTGCTGCTCCGCTTACGGCTCCCGGGTCCTCCTGCTGCATCAGGAGCAGCATGGTGCGGGTCCACCTGCCCAGGCTGGGCTGCTGCCCGAGCAGAGCAGCCTACATTCAAGAGCCGTCCACCCCTGGCACGCGTGGTGCCAGAGCAGAGGGCAGCGGCGGGGCATCTGCTTCCCCTCCAGCATGGAGCTGGCTAAGCCAGCAGCTTCTGTGGGCTCTGTTCCTGCTCCAGAGCAGCACTGTGCTTACAGGATGGACATAAAGTCATGGAATCACTGTCAAAACCTAAAGTAAAGAATTTGGCTTATAAAAAATCTGTCACCCAGACAAACAGAAGAAGAGTTATGACTTTCCATTCTCCCTCCCTGGAGCCAAAGGGAGAGTGTGCCGCTCTAGCACGTGCCCCAGGGGCCGGTAGTGGCCGAAGCGGAGCATTCCACTGCCCCTGGGGAGGCCCTTTCGGAGTTATTAGTCATAAGTTGCTATTTAATGTACTGATTAAGGCCAAAACTTGTAGACAGCCCCTGACTGTGCATGTGAATAGACTTAAGCATTATTATGTATGACCATCATCAGCTCTGCTCCCAGGAAGACTGATACACAGAATGAATCTTCTCAAGCTGTTTCTGAAAAGATTCACGACACTGCAGTGAAAGTGGCTTCCAATGGGAACCTCTGTGTACTGATGGGAGCATATATTTTATTCCCCTTGACTACAAGGGCTGGTTAGGTTATGAACCTCGCACTGAAACGGACTGCAATACAACTGCCAGATAATTGGCTCTTTTCCTTGTAGGCTGATGAAGTTATGGTTCACCCCGGCTCCCCCAGGAGCAGCAGTCACAGCACCGTGGTTGCTTATCTCATCCAGCTGTGCTTGCTTGCCTTCCGTTCCACCCACGCCGGCCGGAGGGAAAAGCCCCAGGATCAGAGGTGAGGGAGCAGCTGCTGAGCGTGGTTTTAACCCTGAGCCTGCTGCGTGAGCAAGCGGTGGGGCTGCAGGACCGCCCAGGTTCACAGAATGCTGCTCCAGGCGAGCAGGCCGGGGGTGGTGCAGCAGATTCAGCTGCAGAGTGATGCTGAAAGTGGGCTGCTGTGAGCATCGGTCCTTGGCAGGTGCTGCAGCCCAGCTTTCCTGCCTTGGTCCCCAGAACCCCATAGTAGTTTTCTGCTGTGGCATGTCACAGCTGCAGCACAGGGGCAGAGGACATGTGGTTGCCTTCAAATCTTGTGCTGGTTGCATCCAGCTGTGGTGAAGGCTCAGGAGGCCTTGGGAAAGAACTTGTCTCTGCCCCTTGCTCACCTTCCTGTCTTATTTGATCCTAGCTAGGGGCCGTGACTGATCCCGAAAATCTCCCTGACTCCCAACCGAGCAGACTCACAAAGCAGCACAGGATGCCCATCTTCCTCTCCTGGCCTTGCCCTCCTTCGGACCCTCAGCCCAACACAGCGCCTCTCTCCTCTGCTCGACCTGGATTCTGCAAACGTGTGGCTTCCTCTGTGCCTGGCGCTTTGCAGTGGGACTGAGCACTGCTGCTGCGTGGAGCCATCCTGCTTCTTGCTCCTCCGCTCCTTCTTGCCGGCTTGAACAGCATCTTCACCCTGCGTGAGTAGAGTCTGGGGCGGGGGCGGTGGGGTGGCGGGGATGCTGCTGGGAAGACCATGTATGACAGGGAATGCTGTCCCCCTGCACTGCTGTTTGATAATGTCAGCACCATTTTTGTTACCTGTTTACAGTTGCTGGTTAAAATGTCCTCTTAGGTCCTCCTCTAGGAAGAAAGCTTTCTCTAAAATCTCTTTCCTTACCCTGTGTCCTGAGTGCAGCTCCCCGCTGGGGAGAGGGCGATGCTGAGATGCTCTGGAGGGCAGTGGCACTGGTACCTGGGTGTCTGGTGCTTCCAGCCAGAGCTGCAGCCAGCCACACGCTTGCTTTTCTCCTTTTTCAATCTCTTGCTCCAAGTAGGATATCATGGTAAATAAGGGTTCCTGTCCAGGCCTTCCTTGGCCCGGTTGCTCCCTTCTACAGCATTGCCGTGCCCTAGTTCTCCCAGGATGGATGTGGACGTGGCTTTTGGTAGAATCGGGTACTTGTTCGCCTGGTTTGAGTGCTCGTCTGAGAGCAACACTGCTGTCACTTGTGGGACAGAGTCAAGATGCAAATGAATGCTCATTATTCTTCAGAATAAGTTTGTGGCTTGCAAGTACAAGCACAGGTAAATGTTTCAGGAACATTTCAGGGTTTTGGTCTTTTTTTTTTTTGCTCTCAGACACATAAAATCTTCTAATAAATGCAAATTTAAAAGCCAGTTATTAATTGGTGTTAAAATGCCAACTCCATCAGAATTCCAATTACCAGTGACCACGAGCAGTGTTGGCTGTATCAGTCAGAATAAATTTCTTTTCAGGTAAACAGAAACAGCTTGCTGAATGCTTGATTTTTGTCCCTTTGAGTAGCCATATTTAAATCAGCTTTTCAGAAATCTGTCTTCTATTACAGAAACTTGAGATAATCCATCTTTAATAGACTATAATGAAAATTTAAATGTGTTGTGTATTAAGCAGACTGCTAGACCTGTTTGTTAATGTAGCTGTAAATATTGCCAGATACACGGGCGAGGTACTTGCCTCGCTCGCTGGAATGAGCTTCTCTGTTAGGAACAAAGCAGGCAAAGGGAACGAAGTCCCAGGAGATTTGTGTGAATGAAGCTGCGTTCAGGTGTAACACTGCTACTGCAGCTTCTCTTGTGGTCCCCACGCGAAGGCTGGCTGCAGTGATGGCCGCCTGGGAGCCCGCATCGAGGCTGGCGAGTGCCCCCGCAGGTTCCCAGCAGCTCAAGGTGCGTTGGGCTGTAAGTAGCCACTTTCTGGCCATCATGTCTCCTCATCTGCACAGTCCCCCCTGGCCCTAGTCTTTGGCAGCCAACCCTAGATCTGCAGCCCTGCCTGGTTTTCCGTGGTGTGGGGCAGCCTGCGTTGGGTTCACCTGCAGCCTGCGAGCTCTGCTCTGGCGGGGTAGCAACGCTGATTTGTGCCGCTGCAGTCCGGCCCTCCACAGTCACTGTGGTGAGGAGACCCTTGAGCTAACTGGGGCAGGGTCCACTGGGGACCCGCGATCCCTGCAGCCCCGTGGGAGTTCAGCTGCATGCACGCTTTGGCTCTGTGTTCCTAACTGGCGTGTGCCCTTGTGTTCTGTGCAGTTTTAAAACACATTTCACCAAGAAATGGCAGAAGTAAATAAGAAAACACAGGTAAGCTTGAGAACAAGGCTGCTGCCCGTACACTCATGAGCATCTGGTACAGCGTAGGCCTTGGGCTGTGCTTTGTCCTGCTCTTAGGGAGCACAGCAGGCCCAGACAGCTTTGCCGTGTTTTGCTTCAGGGGAACATGGAAGAAACTAATGTTTTAAATGGTTTCCATTTTTCTAACCAATTAATTTGCAAGAGACATAGACGTGAAGCTGAATTAATCAAGACTGCACAGACAAGGATTATTTAAAAAGTGATTCTGACAAGGGAAGAATTTCCTTCTTTGGCCCACAACAGCTTCACTGGTGAGCCAGCTGCTCCATGCTGGACACAGGGCTCTACCTGCAAAGCTGGGAGCATTTCACCTGCATCCGAGGGGATTTTTGATCGTTTATATGATGTTATGACACATGGTCCCTTCAGGCTAAGGTCAGTGTAGAGAGGGGCTGCTGCTCTACTGTCTGGAAATGTGCCCAGCCCCCAGCCCTGCCCTTGGTGCTGCGTGCGCAGGGTGCTGTGCCTAGGCTGGGTTGTCTGGGGCAGCCAGCTTGCAGTCAGCGCCTGCAGCAGCCCCTCGCCTCCCTTCCCCTACCCGCCAGGGTCTGAGCGGCTGCCTGCTTCCCGTGAAGGTCTGCCAGCTTGCCCCGGCTGTGATGGCTGTGGAGGTCCTCAGCTTCACGATGGGATACTTCCAGCGTTCCTAGAGAACTGGTTTTGGAAGAGCCAAGCTGACAGGACAGGATGGCACAGTGTGATGGTGCAGCTGGCTGGCACTCCAGTCTGTAACCCCCAGAGAAGGGCCAGCCCTCCTGGACATTTATTTGGAAGGAAGGGGCATGTGTGCTGCCGGTCTTCAGGCAGAAAGGTGAGAACAGGACTGTTAAAAAGATTTTCCTGTTGAATGCAGACCTTTGTCTGCAGCAGAACAATCAGAGACACGAGTGGTGATTTGGTGATCCAGGCTGGTGCAGACCATCTGAAAATGGGGTAACACTTGAATTTCAAGACATGTACCCTGCTTCCTTGGCTGGGTAGCCATCTCCTGGAGTGTCAGTCTGAGAGGTGATGCGTGGTGAGGATCGCCCCAACAAAGCCCGTGCGTCCAGCAGTGGATAAATGTGTGCAGCGGAGACTTCAGCCAGGAGTTTCAGTATGTAGTTCTCGTGGCAGCTGAGAGCAGTGCGGAGTGCTACCCACTACTGACAAACGTACAGCAAGGCACGCTGCGTGAACAGTCTGAATTATTTGTGTATCTTACAGGTTCTGAGTTAAGTGCAGCTTTGTTGCAGGCAAGGCAAGGAAACTCTGTTCAATGTGGACCAGTAGTCAAAATACAAAACATTATGTAAGAAATGTGATAAGAAACAATATTTGGAGCATCACACCTTCATGTGAATGGCTCCTCCACTCCTGCTTCGCACACAGAGTCCTTGGTCATTTCCCTCTCCAAAAGGCACTGCAGGTAGTGTGAAGAGGGAGAGATGGACATCAAAGCTGATGCAAGATAAATGCATTTTGGCTGACTTGGGCAGGGACGAGTAAGAAAGGGGACATGAGAGAAGAGACAAGCATCTCTGTTCAGAGGATGTAATGTCCTGCATCACAACACCACACGATACTGATGCTGTATTTCGCAGGGTTTCCTGGATACACTGCCCTCTGACAGGCAGTAGTTATTTCTAAGCAATGATATCTGCTCTAGGAACATAAAGCTTTTGCAAAATGCTGTGCAAACATTGTCTCATCCATCATGACATGTAGCCAGTTTATCTGATGCTCTTCATTCTTCTCCTCTGCTATCAAACTGAAAACACACCCACACCTTCTCTGCATGGGGTCCCTGGTTCCTCCAAGGAAACTGGAGCAAATTGTAATATCCTGTTCAACAGCAGACTTGTAGAAAGTTGTTGCCATTTACTTTGTCACAGCAAGATGCCTAGTTTTCAGTGTTAATCAATCATTTTTATCACATCACCAGCAAAATATTGCACTTCTTTTTTGGCTGTCTGGCATGGTGAATGCAGGAAAGCTGGCAGAGTCCTAATCTCGGGCTGCTTCCCAGTGAGCACACCGAGCGCGCCTCGATTAAGGAGGGGAAGCACACTGTTTCCTTTCCACCTGAGGATGCTCTCGGAGAGCAGAAATTGTCACTGCAGTGCTTTGTTGATTTGCATACGCAGAGAGCGAATGTGTGCTTCCAACAGCTAACGAAAGACGTGGAGTTACCTCTACTGCAACGTAAGATGTGTCTTGCTAGAGGCAAGTGTGTGTGTGGAGCCTCCTCAGGACAATTCTGCAGAAGATTTGGAGTTCACTTGTACTACACGCTCTTTTTTAATAGCAACACAATGTTCTTTCCAGCCACATCACATTTTGTAATACCTGTGCAGGTGTGCCTGTGCGGCAGTGCCATAAGGAAGTGCAGTCAGGAAACCACCAGTTCTTGAGTTCTGTAGCATGGATGCTCCCAGCCCCAGAGCTGCCCTGTCCGCACGGATGAGGGTTAAACAGAATTTCTGTGTTGCTGTGTTCTGGCACCCAAGAGTTGCGCTGTGCTACCCGGGGAGCAGCACGTTGAGCAGGCGGAGGAAGAGGAAGGATGAGTTTCCAGGAGCGTGCACCCTCCAGTGTCCAAACCAGAGACAGGACGCGGGCTGGTCTGGTCTGCTGATCCTTGTGAAGGCAGTTGTGAGACTGAACGCAGGCCTTGTCCGTTTACAAGTGGATGTGGGTGTGCATGTAATGGGAGGCTGCTCAGTGCCCCGCTAAGCAGAGAGGGAGGCCCAGAGAGGTCAGCGCAGAGAGGAGAGCGCTCCTGCCTCCTTCCAGCCTGCCAGGTTTCCAGACCTCCTGTAAAGGTCTCTAACAAGATGGGGGGAAGGGAGCAGGGAGAGACTCTTCGGTGGACGCTTGGAAACCTTTCAGTGCTCTGTCATTGGCATTTAATTAACAGACGATCTGTAATGCTTCAGCAGAGAGATGTCTTCTCCTGCAATCTTGTCAAAATAGACTGTTTTAAATAAATCAAGAATTAATAATGTTCCTTAATATTAAAGGTCACCAAGAAAGTACAACTGAATGCTCTGAACAGCAAATCATACCAGAAGACTCAGAACAAGAGGCTGTAAAAGAACCAGAAGAACAGAAAAACAGTGCTAACAGGTGCAGGAGAGATCCTTGGTTCGCTGTGGGGTCGCTGGAAGTGTGGAAACAGGGGCTCAAGCCCCATCCTCGGAGACTCTCTGTTCCCATGGAGTTCTCCTGAGCGACACAGGCCATGTCTCCCCAAGGCTTGCTGGTGTGTGGTTTCTCAGGCTGGGCTTCCCTCTCTCAGCTCTGCTTACCGTCCTGTTCCAGAACAGTGTGAGCAGGACCCTCCATGGTTCTTCTTCCCTGCCTGCCTCTTCCCATTTTGGCAGCCCATTGACATCCCATGCCAGAAGGGATGTCCAGTAGCTTGAAGTCAGCTTTGCCAGGGCTCAGCCTTGGGGAGAAGCTGGTGTTTCTGGGCAGGACAGTGTGTGTTGGGAGTCCGTGCAGGCACAGGGCCTGGTGTGACAGGATGAGGACGAATGGTTTTAAACTGAAGGAGTGTAGAATTAGATTAGATATAAGGAAGAAATTCTTTACACTGAGGGTGGTGAGGCACTGGCCCAGGTTGCCCAGAGAGGCGGTGGATGCCCCATCCCTGGAAACATTCCAGGCCAGGTTGGCCGGGGCTCTGAGCAACCTGATCTGGTTGGAGATGTCCCTGCTCCTGGCAGGGGGTTGGACCGGATGGGCTTTAACGGTCCTTTCCATCCCAAACCATTCTGTGATTCTATGATTTCTCTTTGGATTGCTGTAACAGGTTAAGTTCTTTTATTAAATTACATCTAGATGAGGTTTTTCTGAGAGAGGAAAGACAAGCAGGAGGTTGGGTCTCTGGAAGGCTTGTTCGTCTTGTTCATCTGTTCATAATCCCGTTAGTACTTAATACATATTTCCTGCACTGTGTTTAACAGAAAGTATCAAAAATGATAACAACTTGCTTTGCTGGAGAGTTTATAATTTATCCATCTAGAAACACCAGTAAGCCCTACATCATCCCCACAGTCTCTCTTCCCTGCGGTCACACAGAGAATCGCTTGACCTCTGCCATCCTGTAGCCCAACAGCGATGACAGTGCCGTCACCTGTGTTTTGCCAGCCGGAGATATCTGTATCACGAGCTCAGGTTATGCCAGTGCTCCCTAGGGAGGATCGCTGGAAAACAGATTTATTTGTGTGGTAATAATTGAGAAGCTCATTTTATTCCAGTAGGGATCTTTCAACCACAATCGATTTCACGTGCCACCATAAATAAGGGAGGTCAGCAGAGCTCCGTGAGTGCTTCAGCAAGCTCTGTGGACAATGTCGAAGTGCAGTGAACGGCAGCGATATCAGCTCTGCGTGAGCAGGTGCGCATTAATACTTGTTTGGAGAGTGTTTGATTGGCAGACCTAGTTCTTTTAGGATCTTGCTATGGAAGATGCTTCATATTTCTGCTGCTGGAGTGGCTTGTGTAATTTCGGGGCTGTGGCAGGAGCACAGTCCAGCTCCCCAGTCAGCGCAGGGCAGAGGCAGTGCCGTGTGGCACCTCCCTGGGAGGCAGTGCTTTGGACCTGCACGTGGCTCTTTTTCATCCTGGTGCTTTACCTCGGCCCGTGTGCATTCTGTATGCGGCCAACCCTGAGGCAACAGTAAACCCCACAGAAATTAGAGAAGTGCACCAGGTCCCAATTCCCAAATGTCACCCCAGCTGCCCCTCAGCATGGCCGTTCCGGGCCAGCTGTCACTCACAGTCGCTTCTAGAAAAATGAATTTCATTGCCAGTCTTCCTGCTTCCTCGTCTGGGTGTCAAATCTAATCAGACATCATTTGAACATCTCGTGTGTTGTCCCTGTCTGGTGGCTCACAGGCTGTGATCACCTCACCTCCCGCGTTTCCCTTTGACGTGCTGAATCCACGTACCTTCAGTCTTTCACTGCGCAGCAGGTTCCGTAGGTGTGAAACTGTTCTGGCTGCTCACTGAACCCCGTTCAGTCTGAAATGACTGGAGCAGGCTCTGCCTCTGCTGCCTGGAGCTCCCGGTGTCCTTGGCCCAGCTGCAGGGTTTGTGCCTGCTGGAGGCGTCCCCCCAAATCGTGGCAGGCACTCGAAACGCTGAGAGTGCCGAAGGGCCACTCGAGTGTCCCTGCCAAGGCCTCCTCCGTGTGCTGCCGGCATGCAGTGCTCTGGAATATAAAACATGGAAACAATTAAGTAGATTAATTAGCTAATGTTTGCGCAGGACCTGGAAAACATAAAGCACTATATAATTGCTAAGTACAGTAGATTAATTAGTTAATGTTTACACGGTGCTTTGTAAATGTACAGGCAGCATGGCAGTGCTAAGTGTTATTATTAATTAAGTTTTCACTATTTGTAAGATTCATTATGGGCAACAGCAACACCAAGCATTTAGTTTTCCGATTTTGCTGGATGCAACCTTGCTCGCAAGCTCCAGCAAATGACGTGCAAGTCCCACCATGGGCTTTGGGGGACGGTGGTGGCGTGCGATGTGACCAAGCCTGTCTTCTGAGGATGCCACCTCCTCCCTGCAGACGGGCCAGGCCGTGGACAGCGTGAGTGGCACGGTCACGGCTGTGGAGCAGGCCAGCGGCAGGGCTGACGGCAGAGCTGGGGTTTGACACCGCGCCTGGCCTGGCCTGGCCTTGCCTTGCGTCGCCACTGGGAGCTGGTCCCCACACAGCCTGTCTCCTGCGCCCGCAGCACACGGTGTGCGAGAGTGCCCTGCTTCTTCCGTGGCCCTGCTTCAGAGGAGGCCACGAAGATGGTGAGAGGGCTGGAGCAGCTCAGGGGCCATGGGGGTGCGGAGCAGGAGGACGGGGGTGTAATGGCACCAGCCGTGCAGCAAACTCCACAGCAGTCCCATTGCTGCTCTCGTGCGTGTTGCCCGGAAGACCCCATGAGCTCGTTCCTTGGGGCTGTTGGCTTGCGTCCTGGTGTGAAACAGCGATTGCTGCCTCCCTTTTTCCTGTCTGCGGCAGCTGGTCGGAGGGCGCGTGTGATTCTCCACCCGGTGTCATTGCGATGCAGCAGCTCCTGTGCAAACCTGCGGGACGGGAAACGTGTTAATACAGGTATTTCCTGGGGACCAGCGTAAACAGCTTGGAAAGGCTGAGGCAGCTCCTAGGAACTGGGATGACCTCTTCACTTGCATGCAGTTTACTGCAATAAGGAAGTCACACCACCCCCTGTGACTAACAAATCCTGCAACGAATTAAAAGCTGCCTTTCATCTCTCTAATTTTCTTTATCCTGTCTTGTCTGTGGAGCTCAAAACCAATTCAGCAGCTCCTGTATTATGCTTAAAATAACTTATTTTTTTTATTCTTTTTTTAAACAGCAAAGGAGACAAATTACCAGCTATCCATTCATTAAAAAAAATGGTATTTCACTCTTCCCCTATCTTCTCCATATGCCTGGTATTTCCTGCAGGATCCAAGGGGTTTTTTTAAAGCCTGGCAGGCTTGTGAGCTTGCCACACAACTGCTTCCAACAAGGACATTGCAACCCCGGTCTACTCCTGCTCTGCAAAAGAGCATGGAGTCTGTATTTATTAGCAGATTGAAACTTCTCTGGTCTGTACGTTTATGTGGGTAACTAACGCGAGCAGGATTTCCCATGCCTTCAACAAGTTAATTCGATTTGGATTCTGTCTCCCAGACATATGCACCTGCACTGTTCGCAATGCTCTGGGTCGGTAAGCAGAAGGCACTCTTCTTCCCAGGCTTGGGAACTTGGCAGGGAGGTGCCGACACGGTGTTTGTTGCTGCAGGAGACTCACAAACACTGCAAACTGATGCTTTTCTGTAGAAGCAACTGGAAAAGCGTGTTACATCACACCCAGCTTTCATGGGCTGGAGTGGCAGGCAGGCCAGGAGATGGGAGTGTCGAGCCAGCCGTGGGTAAGGGAGCAGCTTTAGAGGGGGAACACCGGCGCTGCGTTGTGTCACCACTGACTGCCACGTGCGTGCAGGAGCACAAACTGAGGAAGAAGAATCTGCCCTTAAGTAAACTGGAAATTTGGAGGCTCTCAAGGTTCACTGCACTCCCTGCTCCATTCGCAGTTTACTCTGATCATCTCCTCCCTTTCTTGCTATGCGTTGTGTTGGTCCTGCTGTGTGGGACTACAGGTCTCTGCAGAGCAGGGCGTGCGCAGACCCTGGGATGCCCTGCTCCAGCGCCAGAGGTAGGACCTTGGTCTTCTCTTCATCTGGAAGCTGTGCGCTGCTATTGCTCTGGCTGGCTCCCTCCCAGCACGGGATGCCCAGGCACCACTCTGTATGTGGAGGCCTGTCAAATGCCATTCTTGGCTTTTAGTCACTGATGTTCTGGGTGGGAAATGGCAGAGGGAACAATGTGACTTTGCTGAGTGTGTGAGAAACATTTAACACCCAGGCAGTGCTCAGCAAATCTGTGCTGCAGAGACATCATCTGACCCCACGCTGGTGTACCCTTCCCAAGGAGGCAGGGAGCTGCCCTGGCAGGCTGTGCCAGCCCCAGCCCATGCCGCTTTGTGGGAGAAGGCGCAAGGACGCGCTGTGTCCCTGGGAGATCAAGTCCAACAGGAGCTGGCAGCTCTGGGAGCACAGGCAGCCAGGCAGGCTGCTGATAATGCCATTGCCTTTGACACATACGTTACTGATTTCTTCATCTGTCACGGAGCAGCGCCTTTACCATCTGCTGTCACTTAACACTTGGAGATGGGCTTCCCAGTGCCTTTCCCCTACTTATGTTCATCTCTCTTTTTACATTTTGGTCTTTGCAGAGCGCAGAAATGTGTGAAGAGCTGGAGGCTATGGGAAGGGAATGCAGAATGGCAGCCAGCACCTCACAGCTCGCATGGAGGGTGCTCCTGCCTGCAGCCCGCGCAGCAGGGAGCTGTGCTGATGTGCCCGTGGCTCGTAACCGATGGGGTGCAGGGGCCGGATCTGAGAGGAGCTGACTGCATGGACTGAGAAAGAGTTCTGTCTTCAGCTGCGCTTTTCGATGCTTGGAGGGCAGCGGTTTGTGGCAAGTGTGGGCAGACATCCTTGCCACGTGGTGGTCTGTGCTTGTTTAATGGTTCTGTGCTTGCAGGACTGTCATGTTTTCTGTGCATCAACACCTTTGTGAAGTAGCCAGGAGGTGAGAGCGTATAATTTGTTTATTAACTATATCCCTAGTTTATTCCAACAATTTCTTCTTCACATTCAGTGGCGGAGATGTACAGAAGGTCTGAAGCAGCTGCAGTTCCGCAGGGAGGGAAGAGTGCCAGGCGCGGGGTGGCACGGAGCAGGCAGGCAGTCCTGTTGCAGTGGGGATGCTCTGTAACATGTAGTCGCCAGGCCAGAGGGAATGGCTTTAAAGAACATCTTTATTAAGGTACACTACTTAGCATCAAAGAAATACCAGGGCTGCTCTATTCTGAGTCCCTGCCTAAGACACTAAACTAGCCTGTCATTCAGCAGTCTGAGTACAACCAGAAGAACTGCTGGCAGAGTCCTGGAGAGATTTATTTTTCCACATTTAATTGCCCTTTCTGCTTTGTAAACATAAAGGTTGAAGCTTAAACTCTGACAGCTCTAGTAGCCTTTTTCTTATCTCCTTAAAAAAAAAATGACATTCAGCTTGTTAGATTTTTCTTTTCCTGCAGTCCCAAATCTCAGAAAATCTGCACAACTTTTTTTTTAAAGATCATTGAAGCATTTCAGGACTCACTTTGGGAAAAACTTCAGCTCACAAAAAGACAAAAGCTGGAGCTTGAAGAGCCAAGACCTTTCCCCATAGCAAAGCAGGATAAAAATGCCCGGCCAAAAGTGGCAGAGCAAGCAAGCAGCATCCCACCTTTTCCCTGGGAGTGGATGAAAGCATGCTTATCTGCTCCTGCTGTTCTTCCAGAAAGAAAGGAAAGACCAAGGAGGGGAGAAAAAGAAGAAGAAGCTGAAGCTGCTCTCTGCAGTTATTCACGGTCAAAGAGATGCGTCTGCTGGGTTGTTTCAGCCGCAGAGGAGCGTTTTTGGAGCCACAGCTCTTGAAGTGCCTGTTTTTCAGGAGGGGCTGCCTGTTCCCTCCACCTGACCTGAAAACGGGGCTGTCGGCTCGCCACGGCCTTCCCTGCAGAGCACCCTCCTGGCCTGGGCTCCGCTTCCATCCCTCTGCGGGAGATGGGGAGCGGGGACTGGCCCTGCGTCTGACCCCCGGTCTGGACCCCCTGCTCCTTGCACCACACCGCACTGGGCACGTCCTCTGCCACGTACCCAGCTTCGGCTGCGCTCAGCTGCCGCTGGCTTACTGAGTCGTTTCGATTAACAAGTGACGGGGCGATCAATACTGTCTTGTGCTTCAGACCCTAAGCACACATGGAGGCTGCGGGAGCGGCAGCTCTAACAGGCCGTGGGTCTGGGCCAGATGCAGAGGGATTTTTCCTGCCTATCCTCCCTGGTACGCTTTCCCGTTTGCTGCGAGTTCATGCCGACGTTCTGTGATCCTAGCGTCAGCCCTTCATCTTAATCAAATGCAAGGTGCTTTCTGTGTGTCTTAATCAAGACCAATGCAGATGGTCCTACAGCAGTTTGCTGTAGGACGCTGTAGGTGTGATCTGGCACCGATTATTTTGTGGTGCCTGCGTTGCTGCGTTTTGCTGTGTGCTGAAGACAACTGAAACAAGGCCATTTCAGAAACAATTAAAGCTTTTTACGTACAGAACAGAAATGCGGAAAAATCCTTGAAACACATTTTGAGCAAATCCTTTGATTCAAACTGCAAGTTTGAAATGACAAATGGGAGAGAGAAGTTTCAGGAGAATCTGTGTCTATCACAGATCCTTCATTTCCCCGTTGTCATCAGTAAGGAAGCAAGAGTGATTGGCAAACTCTAATTACCATTCCTCTGCAGAGCGGAGCCCGGGCAGAGCTGTGCTCTGTAGTGCTTGAGGAATAGCTGTCACGGCTGTTAGGGTGAATATTTTTCTGTTAAGTTTTTCACCTTCTTTATCTTCCAGTTTGCCCAAAATGAAGTATTGGTGTTATTCGGGTGGGGCTTTCAGCAGGGTGTTGAAAGAGGACAGCTCTGCAGCGCGTCAGTTTGTCATTGTGCTCCTTTCCACAACACCCCATCCATGCGCACTGTAGTCATGAGGCCCCGTGGTTTTTGTAAGAGTCATGTGTTTCTTCCCCTTCCTTCTACATCCATGTTAGTGGGCTGGACACGTTCCAAAAGTCCTGCTGGTCCCTGCTCTCAGGGCCAATAGCAGTGGCTTGCTGCAGCTCGCAGGGAAAGCGGGTGGAGTGTTGTGGTTTCTGAAGATCTACTGTCTGCCACGGAGTGTGCGTCGTTGGAGGGTCAGTCTAGTGTTCTTTGCTTTCATTTTTCTCAGGATGCTGAGTGGTTTGTCCATGCAAAATCCTTTGGTGTTTCTTCGTGCAGACAATTATGGACTGCTGGTTTGGATGTGCAGTAGGAATGTGTGAGTGCTCCCTGGTGACTGTCAATTGGCTGGAAATTCAGACAGGTTGGTGAGGATGAGACTCACTGCTGACTGGTTTAAAATTTGGCATCTGCTTGGGTTCAAATGCATTTGTGTTCGTCTCCTTCCAGAGCCTTGATATCCCAGGAGCACCTGTTCACCCACCAGCCATGAGTGATGTAGCTGCTCCAGACTTACTGTGGAACTGTCCCTGGGACAGTTTTCTGCGCAAAGATTTAATTCCGTAGTGAATTTGTCACGCCCTTATTGTGCTAAGTAGTGAGTACCAACGAACAATGCATTACTACTAGTTGCTGTGACAACTCTTGGGGTCAAGCAGACCACCAGTCCAACTTTCGTGAGCTGTCAGTGTCCTTTTTCACAGAACATCTTATGTACTTTCCCAGAGATGAAGCTTTCCTGTCCAGTGCATATTCTAGTTCCTGTGCTTCGTGGTTCGCACGCAGTGCGCAGTTCCTCTCTCTGTTGTAAGCTTCAGTGTCACTCATCCAGATACATTTGACTGCTCCCTGGCCTGCACATTTTTCCTGCTGTTTAATAGTGGGTATGAATTTAACCAGAGGTGTATAGGTGCAAGTAGAGGAACCTTGTGTAGATGCTCCCTAGTTCTCACGTGACTCCCCTCTTTAATTGGCCTTGTTTTAGCTGCCCGCTCGTGTTGTATTTCTCCCTCAGCCCATCAGATACTTCATTTCTCTCTTGCAGGATGCTCAGCTGATAAGCATCTTAGCTCTTTGCCAGACAGCGTGTGTGCTTGTTAGCTGCCAGCCAGCTGATTATGATTAGACTGTAGTTTTGATGGTTGTTTCCTGTCTTTCAAGCCTGAACAGATGGCACGCTACTCCCAGTGCAAGCTTTGACTTTCATAATACTTCGGCCAAATAGCAGTTGTGTAGTCTGCACATGTGGAGCTTCTCAAGGGGTTCCTTGCAAAGGGAGGGGAGCAACTGCATCCTCTAAGGGCCCTCCAAAGTTAGTATTCACTTCAGAGGAGTGCTGGGGTTGTTTTGGTTGTGGCATGCAGTCCTCCAAACCACAGTTTTGTTCCCCAGTTTCTGAGTCTGTTGCTGATACACTGTCAGTAGTTCCCCACATGCTGCTTCCTAAGGGCAGCCATCGGCCGTGCCCGGTGCCCCGTCCTGACGGGCTATCTGTCACGGCACAGCAACGCAGCAAGCGCTGCTCTCTGGGGTGTGTGCTGGGCACAGCAAGGACTGCCCCAGTACACGCGGCCCTCGCTCTACTGCTCCTGGTCCAAGCAACAGCACTTCCACCCCTTTCTCAGGAGAGCTTTGCACAGTCTCTGGCCACTTACTCCTCCTCCTGCAGTGCTCTCAGCCATGTCTTTCCCTGCATTCCCCCACGCCTATTGGGAGCCCTTCCCTGGCACAGGGGTGTCGGGAGGAGGCAGGGTTCTCGCTGCAGCAGTGGAGCCGTGCAAGGCGTCCTGGCAGCCAGCTCTGGTGCGAGCCCCGCGGCTCTGCCGGCACAGCGCCTGCTGCCGCTGCGGGGACCGATCCCGTCCGCGGGACCGACCGCAGGTGGGCCAGGGCAGGCAGAGCGCGGTGGAGGCTGAGGGGCAAGGGGTGTCTATCGGCAGGTCTCCGTCCTTAGCGGGTTTGCGCAGACTGTCCAGGCTGCTGGCTCCCCTGCAGCCCTGCCGGAAATTCTCCCTGGGTCGCACCCTGTTAGCTCAGCATTTCCAGCTGCTCCCAGGGCAGCAGCTTGGGCGCTGGCTCCTCTCTTACGTCCTGTGCCTACATACGATTTCCTGGCGGTGGGTGAAGCAGCCTTTCCAAACAGACCGGCACTTGCTCCTCAGGAGCTCTCTGCCAGGAGATGGGCACTGTGCGGCGCGGGGCGGTGCCTCTTGGCAAAGGCTCTGTCAGGAGGCAGGCAGGCGTGGTTGGTTTTGAAGTCTCCAGACACAGCCGGTCTGCTGACAGCGTTTGCTTCTTCTTCATTCCTGCCTCCACGTTTAATGGTTTCTCCCAAGCCGGAAAAATAACAATAAAGACAATTCTTTTAAAACTGATTATCTGAGAGTACAGATTGTCAAGCTTTATGCTGTTGGATAAATCAAACTAACTGCTGAGAGTTAATTTGTCTGACCATAAAGTGGATTCAATGAGTGTAAAACAAAACTAATTGGTTCTCTTCCATACAAATTTAATCATACTATAAAATGTGATCAATGCAAATAAAAGCATTGAGTAGGTTAAGTGTCATGAATCTATAAAGGAAAAAAAGGCTTGTGTATTTCCTTGCAGGAACTGAAGACTGGAGGGGTTTTCATCTCTGTACTAATCATCTCACGGCCTGGTCCCACTCCGGACGTGCCGAGTGCTGGTGTCTGTGCGGCGTGCTGCGTGTGTCAGAAGTAACTTGTCCCGCTGTCTTTGTAGTCTCTGTTTCTTTTCGTGGGTTGAAGCTCCTGCTGGAATGATAGGTGACTGTTGTGGATGCCGTGCTTAAACACACACAGCAGATGAAACGCACCGAGCAAAGTGCCGGCCGGCAGCCTTTGCCTGTGCGGGCTACCTACAGCAAAAGGGCAGCTGGCAGCTCCCGGGGGCCCGAACACAGACCCTGCCCCTGAGCTGGTGCCAGGCTTCGGGGTGCATGTGCAGCACCTTGACTTCTGCTGCTTGGGCTCTGCTGCTCCCCTGTGCCCTTCCCTTCCCAGCAGGGAGCCGTGGCACTCGGGGAACGGTGTCCTCGCCCACCTGAGCCCCCTGCTCTGGGCTCTCCGTACCTCTCTGATCCCAGAACAGCCACCTGCTGCTGCTTTTTCCAGAAGAGCTGACTTCATGGCCCTGGCAGGCCTTGTCAGGGGGCTGAGGCACTGCCCAGAGCTCCCGGACTCCTTCCATACAGACACAAGCTTCAGCTGGGGATGGGAAGGAGCACTGTGCCATCTCCTGGGGCTCGCTGGCGTGCACCCTGTGTGCTGAGCCTCTCCAGTTGACGTGTGCTTGCCAAGGCAGCCATCTGGTGAAGCGAGAGCAGGCTGCCAGGACAAGCACTACAGCTCTGCCACAGCATCCTGACAGTGGTTCAAGGCAAATGAGATGCAATCTGAAGCCTTTTAAGATAATCTGTTGAAAGATCTGCAGTGAGAGGCTGACACAAGCTGTAGTTATGGTGATGGCTGGAGTGTGGCTGGGGTTGCTGCAGTTGCTGCTCATGTGGAGAGCTGCTAAATCCCTTAGATATGCAGGTGGCAAAGAGCTGGCATCTTTTCTAAACAGCATCTCCTCAGTTTCCCCATGTCCAGCTTGAAGACATGGAGGAAGGCACCTACAGCTTGGCAAAGAGGAGAGATAGGGAGGGACAGAAAGGAAAGGAGCAGCCTGAGACATCTGGGAAATTAAAGGATGCGGCTGCCAGCACGCAGGGTTCCTGCTGTGGAAATGGTCAGCGCTGGGGTGCGAGAGAGAAATGCCAAAGCTGGAGGGGAGGAAGAGGAGCTGTTGCAGCACTTCTCCCCGCCCGGGCCTCTTCACTGGCCTTCCTGGGGCTTCAGGGGGTATGCTTAGGAGGGCAGGACGGGCCGCCACTGCACGCAGCCTCCCTCCCCATTTTGGCTCCAGAGAGTGGGAGTGCCCTTTGGGAACACAGAAGCCGAGCGGAGCAGGGCCCCGCCAGGCCAGGCGTGCACTGTCCCTGCCCGGGGTGGTGGTTGCGCTGGTTTGTGCGCTGGTTTGTCCGCCGCTGCCCCTGAGTTCCCAGAGGAAGCACAGCCGGGAGCCTTTTGCTGCGCTAGGCAACCCGGTGAGCCTGCTTCCCCTCGCCTCCTTTCGCCCCCCTCCCAAAATTTTGAAGTTAAGTTCTAGCAGCTCATAAAACATCATGTTCATATCGTAATTTCAGCCTTTTCCATGCCAGGGCCGGGATGCATACAAATGGCTGCTCTAAATCTCCAGCTACAATAAGGAAACTTACGATGCTGACAGTTTACGTGACAAATACCTAATATAGCTTAAATAATTATTTAATGCAGACGAATGGAAAAAGAGAGCATCCATGTGTTGTGTTGTAATAGATTACAGCTTGCAGCTTGCTGGGCAGCAGCAGCAGCAGCCGTAACGCAGGGCTCCGTCATGGCCTGCGGAGGGCTCGGGCTGAGACTGGCTGCGGAAGGCCCTGTCAGGAGCTAATGGATATTCGGCGACAGACTAATGAGGGATGAGAGCCCTCTGCAAGCTCAATTAATACAGTGCTGATCACCTTGGTGGAGTAAATGAGCGCTTCATCCTGCTGCTTGCTCCACTGGGACAGGCGGGTGCTGCCGGGAGCTGGCGGGGGCTGCGGGCAGAGGGTCATTTCCAGCAGCGTCGCCTGGGCAGGAGCGGTGGGGAGCGGAGCAGGTGGGCTCCGCACAGGCTCTCTGCACCTTTTCCCTCTCCAGCCGGCTGCGTGTCCCAGAGGTTCTGTGCCGCATGCAAGTGCTGCGCGCTGCCTCTGCCCCCGAGCGAAGCTGCGGCGCGTACAGAGTGCGCTGCGTGGGCTTGGGTTGACCGGAGCGGGCAGCGAGCGTCTGTCCCCCAGGCAGGCACAGAGGTCCGGTGGCGGCGTATCCTGGAGGGAGGTGTGAAAGAGCGTTACGAGGCAAGTGGCTCCTTGTAAGCTGAGCGAGCTCCCAGTGTTGGGGCGTTGCTCTGCCGGCAGCAAAGCGTGTTTCCTTCTGGAGCGGTTCGTGTGCTGTGTTCCCAGGCTAATTCTGTGGTTTTCACCAGCGTAGCTCTCAGTCTTTACCTCCTTTCAGCTCCACGGTCGGTGATCGCTTATGGGATTTTGCTTTGCTTTGTCGGCATAGCGGTACTTTGGAAAGCGCGCAGCTCTGCTCCGTGAGCTCTGACAGATGACAAGGGCTGCACTTGACTGGGCTCCCGGTGCTCTGCCATGCCAGCCCTCCAGCCACAGGGCTGCAGATACCCACCTCTGCGTAGCGGAGGATAAACACGGCGGATAATGGGCAATAAAAAGTGAAATGTGGAGTGCCTGCCCTTTAAAATACATTAGGTAGTTTATAAATAAAGCTCTGTATTTTTAGGATGTATGTGGAATTGTTCAGCCTGTAGCCCGTAAGGAATCTGACCTTGAAGAGAAAAAATACAGCTGTGAGCAGCCTTCAAAATGTGCTGGGAACGGACAGACAGGCCAAGCGCTCTGGCGTATCACGTCAGTGGCAGGTGAGCCGAGTTAGGCTGCTGTGGTCTGGGGAGGCAAGCCAAGCTCCAGCACTCCTCGTGCCGTCGGATAACCCCGGTGTGCAGTGAGAGGCAGAGAACCCGGGGGTGAAAATGCCAAATGTGTGCTGAGATTTCTGGGGATCCTTCACTGCGGGCGGTCGGGAGAGTCTCGGCTGGGGTGCTGTGGTGCGCTGGTGCTGACAGACGAGCTCTGACGGTGCGTGAGCCAGAGGGAAGCAGGCGGCCTGGTTCCCACCACCTCGCTGGGCGCTCTGTGCTGCAAAGCTCCACGTGCGGGTGGGCAGCACCAGCAAGGCTCCTTCCTCCGCCTCTCGTTCTGGGGGAGCATCTGCTAGGACGTGGGGGCTGGGCTGTGCTTTACCTCCCCTCCAAGGGTGCCTGACCACCTATCTCCCACTCCATGGCAGTGCCTGCCTGCAGCAGCAGCCTGCTTGGGGTGAGACAGGCTTTCTTCTGTTACTGGAGCGGTTCCACTTTGTGCGGGGTAGTGAGCTTTTTGGTGGGGAGAAGGAAAGAGCTCGTGAGCAGGGGGCTCGGTGGGAAGTGGGGAGAGGTGGGTGTTGGGTTTTGTTTCAGTGAGTGCTGAGAAGTCAGGCGGTTTTTCTGGACAGGCAGAAGTTATGGCCCAAACTGGCAAAAGCAGCTGCTGATTTGGGATGCTTCTGTTTTCAGGCAGCCCGGGGTGAGATGCAGGTCTTGCTTTCTGCTGGAGTAGCTCAGTCTCTCTAAAGGGTGAACGGCGGCATCCCAGCCGCTGTTTTCTAGACAACATGAAAAACAGTGGCCCTGCAGAATCCTGGAAGTGTGCTGAGTGAGCAGTGAGCTGTGAGGTGAGCCTGGGGACCTGAGCTGTAGTCACTTCATCTTAAATTCGTTCTTAGAGAAAACACAGGTGATTCCCTGTGCGGAGGAGCGGCCGGTAAGCTGATCCCTGCACGTGCTGATGCCGATGAGCCATGCTGTTGATGTAGGGAGCCAGAATCTCCACGAGCTTTGGGCTCAGGCAGAGAAAATGTAAACAAACTCCAGTTTTATGTCTGACCAAGGAGATGTAAATCAAACACGTGTGTTGAAGTCTTTTAAATGTTTTGACATTTTCCAATCCATCAAGGCCTTTAATTGTCTTTTGAGTGAGTTGTTCTATATGTAAATACCAGTTAATGTTGAAATTGTTTATAGCCAAATTGTCTGTTTATGCAAATTGTGTTCCAAGACCACAGAGCTGCTATTGCAGAATAAAAATGTCTCTTTTATTTAATGCTAGAAACGTGTTCTCTGGCTGCTGCAGCTTTCACAGGCAGCGGGGCTCTTCTGTGCGGTCAGAGCACGGCAGAGGGTGCCAGCTTCCACAGGAGGATGGTTACGGCAGCGGGCAGGGAACGGCTGGGCTCAGGGTGTGATGGCTGCTCCCTTGAAGCCCGTCCCTGGGAATGTGTCAGAGCCTTGTTTCCGCCTGCCTGGCCCGTGGGCTCTGGTACCCTCTGGGCCTCGGCAAGCCCGAGGGCTCACCCTGCCCGGCTGCAGCAGGCACATCGGCGGTGCCCAGCGCGCTGCCGGTGCAGCCAGGCTTCCCCCGCCTCCCGCCCCGCTCCCGCTGGCTGGCGCGGAGCAGCCTTGTGCCCCCATCCGCGGGCGGGTGCTGTCCGCTGGGATTCCTCGGTCGGGCCCAGGCGTTACATGGAGATTCTGGAGCAGAGGGCGGCAGGCGTTAAAAACCTCTCCTGCTGGGTGAAAAATGAAGAGAAATCAACATGCTGCTGCAGCTTGTGCTGTGCCTAAGCAGTAATCAAGATCATCTCCTGGAGATAAATCTCTTCCTGCCGTCATGCAGAAGAGGAGGAGCAGTTACCATGGGCTTTGCCGTCAGGTTTTTAACCACGGAGGAACACACGCAAATTAACGGCTCGCCCACGGTACGCGTCGGCAGTGCCGGGGTGTGTGCAGGCTGCGGCTCCGTACTCGCTGTCCGATACGGAGTGAGGGAGCAGAGGGCACACCAGATGCGAACGTGCCTGTGTGGCTGCATGCAGAGGCTCTCGCTGCACCCAGCACGTTCCCTTTCTCCCGGATTTTTCAGTCAAACAGCACTGTTGATCTGGCCTTTGTGTTTGCTTAGTGTCAGCGTTCCTCGGGGAACACTGCAGAGTACTAGCAAGCTGCACAGCCTGAAGCTGGGCTCCTGTATTATTTCTTCATTAATATTTGTTGTTCATAAATATATATTCACTCCTATTTATCACAAGAACACCAATTACCAACCATAAATTCTAACTGTGGGGAATATTTCAGTCCAGTTTTATTAAGAAGTGATTTTTTAAAAATGTTGCTGAGGCTTTTAGCCAGTTATGTGCTACTAAATATTTAAATCTGTATCTCTTGCTGCATGCTGAATTACAGCAACGGGATATTTAATGCTCCCATTTCTCCAGCATCAATCTGAGCAAGATTGACTGGAAGAAAATGCCGTTGTGAACAGCCCACGTGCACTCTGAGCGCTCGCCCCACCGCACACGCCCTCACCTGTACCCGCCACTGCAGCGGCCGGACTGGGTGTGCCCCCGATCCGTCCTGGGGCTGCCCCGCTGCGCTGTGCCGGGAGGAGCGGGCCAGGGCGCTGCGGGCTGCGCTCTCAGGCTGCGGGAGCGGCCGGTTGTCCTGGTCCAGCACGCGGCGTGGCTGCTGTCAGCCACCAGAAGCTACGAGTGCCTGGAGGCCTGTTACGCAGCAATTAAACTGTGAGTTTTATTGTTCAGCCATGAGCCTGGTTTACGATATGAAAAGCTTTCGACAGTTAAATAGTACTAATATTAACCACTCCCGCATGGGCTCTAACAGTCTTCCCCATTAAAAATGTGATTAAGAAATTAATTCATCTGAAAGAGATTGGCATGTGGTGCTAAACAATGGAATAACGATTTTTTTTTATTAAGGCTGAACCCCTGGCTGTGTGGAGAGAGGAAGCCCCGTAGCTCTTGCCTGATGACTGTGGCTAAATGTGGAGTGGGGACCGAGCCCTGGTACAGTGCCAGTTGCGGGTTCGCAGGGCGGGGAGGACAGGTGAGGACAATGGAGACTTTGCAGAGGCTGTCGAGGACGACGCGCTGCCCTGGCCCGCTGCGGAGTTGCGGGGCTCCCTGCAGCAGGTCCATGCGGAGCTGAGGGTTCTCGGCCAGCTGCGGGCACTCGCTGCAATTCATGCTCTCCAGCCTCTGTGGATGCTCTGCCAGCCTCGCGGGGCTCAGGTTGCCAACGGGCCACCTTTGTTCTTTGTGGCCCCATAAAATACTTGTAACATCCGGAGAGACTTGAAAGAAGTGGCACGTCAGGAGGCTGCAGAGCGGCAGTGCGCAGGGCAGGGGAGAAACGCGGGGGTGTCCCCATCAGACCTGCTCAGCGCTGCCGCTGGGCACGGGATCAGGGCTGCCCGGGCTGGCCCGCTACGTGCCAGGGCAGCCGCACCGCCGGCACAGCCTGGTGCCACCGTGGCCCTGGAGGGTGCCGGCGCCGGTGGGTGCTGCGGCCACTGATGAGGGGCTGCGGAGCCCAGCGCGTCCGGATAAGGCACCGCTGGCACTGCATTAACCCGCTGGAGAGCTTAGCATGCTACAAATGGCAATTCCGTTCTGACAGACATGCTAAAAGCTTTAAAGCATCCATGTCTGCTGGCACGCGGCTCTGAAAAACTGTTATTTGCTTTGGAAAAGCAATTGGAGATTCCCCTTGAACAGCCCTTTGGGAGTGAGCAGGGTGCTGGGTCTGGCAGTTGCTCTCCCAGCGTCGGCTCTTCCTGCGGCTCCTCTCCCCTGTTCTTTTGCTCCCGTTTTCTGGCCTGTGCTGGTGCATGGTGTGTGATGGGTCTCACGAAAGCTGCAGCGCTATGGGGAGCAGCCCCTCTCCCGTCCCTGCCGTCTGTGTCCCAGGCTTGTCCCCAGCTCTCAGCAGGGAGGCTCCGAGTGTCGCAGGCGAGCCAAAGGCGATGCCGGATGCGGTGGGAAGCACAGACTGCCCAACCAAGTTTTCCAATTGAGAAAAAGAATCAGACAACTCCACTCAACTCCTGGAAAGTGCCAAAAGCAGAACAAAAGGAAAAATGGCTTGTGAGAGCGCAGGGCAGAGCTGGGGTGGGTTGGGGACACCGCTGCCAGGGTGGTGTCGGCAGCGAGGGCGGCCTGGCTCTGCTGCCGGGGGCTGCCCGGGGAACCGGCTCTGTGCCCAGCGGGCTCTGCCGAAGCGTCTTCCCGGCTGCTTCCCATCTCCCATCCTGGCAAAGAGCGAGGAGGGAAGGGAGGGAGCAGCCTCCGAAGTGGAGCCGCAGTGCTGGGGAGAGCGGTTGGTGGAGGGCAGGGGGGCTCCTCTGCGCCTCGCAGGAGGCACTGGGTGCCGGCGGCAGCTGCGCGCTGCGCTTGCACAGGCACTGAGAATATTCATGTTGTGATCTATCCCATTCTTTTTCTCCATTGATTTTAATTAAGTTCACTCTCTTCTGCCAAGCCCGGGGAACACAAGCAAAAATTAAAAACACTGAAAGTGAGCTTGCTTTGCGCTTGACTCTTCCCAGCCTTCCAGAGGGGAGAGGGAGAGGGGGCCCACACCACCACGCGGGCATTTCCTGCGCTTTGCTAGTCCCCAAATAATAAACATAAAATTAAAATCCTGTTAGGAGAATCACAAAAGCTATTATAGCTCAGCAGCTGATATTGACTCTGATCAAATCTTTTATGTGATTTCACAGCGTTCTGGGCTGCTCACAGTGCACACCCTGATCACGTTAGCTGTGGCTTGATTATTTTTTTCTCTCCCCCACTGAAACAAAGCAAAAAGAATGGCAAGAGAAACCAATCTAATCTTGTGATATAAGTGTGTGTCACACTTTTAAAAGGAGCGGCAGAGCAGCTGGTGCTGCTGGTGTTTGCAGACAGAGCCCTCCTGAGAGCGGGTGCTCACTCTGCACGGGACGTGCCGGCCTTGTCCTGCACACCGCGTGGCCTGCTGGCTTGGGAAGCCCCCGAGGGGACACTGCCCACAAGGATTTTGTTTCCTGCGTCGTGTCCATCGCTCAGGCATGTCAGTGATGCTTCTGCTGTCCCAAGCAGGCAGCAGGGGTGCTCCGTGGTGACCCTTGCCTGGAGTAGTGTTTGATGATGTAGTGGTGCAACGTACAACTTTTGAAACAATCTTGACTTCCATTGCCAACAACTGGTGCTGGTGGCGAGGCGTGGCTGTCGCTGAACGGCAGACAGCGGCCTGGTCCAACCCTGCTTGGGGCAGGGCGGGAGGGCCCAGCTCCGTGGAGCGGGACGCTGCTGGGGCAGGAGCTGGGCACTGCGCGTCCCCTGCCGCCGATGGCCCGCCTGGGGACAGGGACAGCCAGCTCACCGAGCTCCGGGGAGTTTCCTCAGTGCCTTTGCTTAAAACTGTCTCATTGTTTGCATGGCTTTTATTCTGACAATAAATATTGTGAGAGACGCTGAGAGTACCAGAAATGAGATTAAGGTATCCCAGACCTGCATCTCCAAATATTTGTATAGCTACAACTTGTGCAGCTGCAAACAGAGAAAGCAAAACATGGAAACTTTTTGCATTTCTCTTTCGAATATCCCAGGCAAGCAGAAGTAGTCCCCAAAAATAATCTGCCTTGACTCAGAAACGGGTTTAAGGAACCTGCGCGATGTGGGTATCTCTCCATGCTATTTTTCAACAGTTAGACCCATTCTTCATATCAGACAGGGTGATAAGAGGATAAAGGTATTTCTCATTCCACTGTAATTTTAATTAATACGGTCATCAAATTGGATATGAAAAATTAGGAGACCTCAGCAAAAATTCTGAAGGGATATAAAAGAGGACAATTTACTGTTTGCCGACCTGTGCTCTCCCCCAGTCATAGGCAGTCATGGTGACTTAGTTTTTGATAGATGTCTGGAAATTCCTGCAGCAATCTCTTTACAAAGTTTAATGACCTTGGGTCATTTAGTTTTTGAAATATTGCAACTACTAGGGAATAAAAATTGCAAGATTGTGACAATTACACGGTAGAAGTCGTATTCATCTACCTTTGGCTAAGGGTCTGAATTCCCTCAAAGGCACCATCATCGGGCAGAGGATGAGCGCAGCCTGCGTAACTTGCTGCACGCCTTGCCCAGGTGGGTGACTGGTGAAATTCGGGAAGGAGGTTCTGTCTCACCGTGCCGCCGTTGGCTGGGGGTGTCAGCTTGCCCTGAGCGGGCAGAAGCCGACCACACTCTGTTTTCTCACATCAAGCTCACTGTTTATTTCAACAGAGCAGGAATTTAATGGACAGGGCTCGATACACAAGGAGAGCGGGGACAGAACGATTCGCTCCGTGTTAGTGGGCGCTTCCATAAGTCTCCCGCAGAGCGTCGCCCGCCTCGTCCCTGCAGCTCCCTGGGACCAGTGCCCGGCTCTGCACCCCGTGCTGCTGCGCCCTGCTCCGGAGCAGCCGCTCAGGCTGCGATTTTGCAGCCCAGCTGGGCTCCCTGGGAGTTGGAAGGTGATTTTTCACAGCCTCTCCTTCTTCTTTAGCAATATCCTCGTTTTGCTAGTGCTCACAGGATGCAGCTGGCTGGTGGCACTAGGGAGAACAAGATATACCGACAGTTCATGGTAGTGGTTTCGTAAGAGGTCTGGTTGCTTCTGTCATGGCTGGAGCAAGACAGAAAGTGGGTGCTCTCGTCTCTTCCCCAGGGAAATGCCATTTTGAGTGGTTGTGGGTTTGGCAGTATGTTCCCAGTCAGAAATTCGAGGTTAGTCCCAGTTAAAAAGCCTTGAGGACGGCTCACTCCTTGTGACCGTGTAACACCCCACACGCATGGCAATAGAGCACCAGGCCAGATGCTGGAGCCTCTCACATATTTTCTGGGCAGAGGCGATCCCTGCAGAGCCCTCCCGGTGCTGCAGTCAGAAAGCGCTGCACTGCTGCAGCGCTGGCCGTGGGCTCCACTGCCCACCGACCCTTCCTGCTGCAGCACGTGCCGGGCACCGTGACGTGTCCCAGACGTGGGCGCGGAGCTAAGCAGTGTCGCCGAGATGGAGGGGCTGGAAAGCAGGTGTCACTGCTGGGTGACACAACTGGGTCTAGCTGTGACTGTCACGCCCTGGCACACTGGCTGCCTGCGCCTTGGAGGGCACCGCTGTGCCAGGGACTGGCTCCTGCTGCTCGCTGTACCCCCTGCTCTCGCAGGGGTGAGCACGGGGGCTGGTGCCCTGATGCTGCTTGCAGTGCTGGGGGACAGCACAGCTGGGGCAGGAGACCGCAGACTGGGATGCTCTTCTCTGGCAGAAAAGCCAGGAAGAGAAAGGAGCCCACACAAGCAGGCTAGGAACGGAGCTGTGGGCAGGGTGACGGGCACGTGGCAAGGGGCTGCTCTTCCCTGCCTGCGTGTCACCTGCGGTCAGAGCCAGCCCCGTAGGCTGGGACAGCCTGGTTCTCCACTGCAGGAACGGGACAAAGCTGCTAGAGAAAACCCGCCTGCGACAACTGCCATGGCAGAGCTCGGAGACACCAAGGGTGCCAGCACCCACGGGAAGGCGGGAGCGAAGTTGTGGGTGCCGCAGGCAGCGCTGCCTGTCCTCGGCGGGCTGGGGAGCCGCAGCTCCCTGGCACGGAACAGATGCACGCAAAGAGCAGGGGGATGGACGGCGGCCAGATCCTTTCCGTGAGCTTGGCACTGGCGGGAGTGAAGTGTGGGTTGGAGGCTGCTGCATTTCCTCCTGGATGTGCCTTCCCAGAGCGCCTGCCATGTGGCTTGGCACGGGGAGCTGGGACACGACGGGAGAAGTGAGGGGCACTGGCAGCCCAGGCTGGCAGCACTGGCGGGCGCAGGCTGCGCTGGCGGGCGCCGAGCGGCTGGGCCTGCTCCAGGCTGGGGAGAGGGGGCGCAGCGAGACAGTGCTGATGGGCCTGGATGGGAGGTTTTGGTGGAGACACCGGGGTCGGTGGGGACACACTGATGACACCAGGGCAGGCAGTGCACCCCTTACTTAGATGATTGTGTACCACGTGGCTCTGTTTTATTACATGAAAAAATTGACTTTGGCATAACTGTCAGTGGATTCTGAGCTGGTGCTACACAAACAAGCTTCTGAGTGACAGGAGGAGTCTTCATGAAGCATGTTTCTGGAGTCCTCTGGCTGGATCTCACGCAGTGTCCACAGCGATCGCTGCAGACAGACAATTTGGGGCCCAGCCTTTGAATTAACCTGTGAAGATCAATTAATTAATCCTCACTTAATCTCAGCCTTTGTATCATGTATCAATTATGTTACTCAAAAAGGGTGTGACGACAGTCTTGGGTCAGTCCCTTCTGGAGAGAGGGAGGTAATCTGGCTCCTCCTGGCCAAGGGAGCCGGTCCGCTCTCGGGACGCAGGGGCTGGTAGGGGCTTCTCCAGAGCAGGGGGCTTGGTCTGCCTCCCTCGGGCCGCAGGACTCTGCCTCGGGAAGCACTGATCAGAGCCCCTTCCATCCCCCTGCAGCCAGGCAGGAGGAAACCTCTTCCAGGGGTGCCTGGACTCCAAGCGTCCGAGGCCCTGAGAGGAGCCAGAAGGGCCAGGCGGAGGGGTTTGCGCGGGAGCTGTGCTACAATAATGCAGTGGGGTTCAGAGTCTTTCCGATGAATGTTTGCTGAATGCAAATGCGCGTGTGAAATGCAGATAAGTGTGTACCGAACCCGTCCTGGCTCTCCGCGGGGTGCAGCGCCTGCAGCCTGTTTGCTTTGCTGCGGCTCCTTTACCTGCGAACTGCTGAGCCCTGCTCATCTCAGAGGCAGCCGCTGCGGGGACAGCCAGCCCCCCTAACCGAGGGGGACTGGGTAAACGGGAACCTCTTGGAGCTGCCGGGAAAGGGAACACGCGCTGAGGTTTGCTGTGTTTGATCCTCTGCTCTCCGTGGTGATGGCCGCTGGAGGGATATCCCGTGGGCTTCGCACAGACTGTTCTCTCGCTGCGTTTTGTGTTCGCGTTGGCTGTGAGACAGCACGTCAAACCAGGGCTGCGCCCAGCCCGTCTAGCTCATGCCAGCGTGCCGCTGTCTCTCATGCCGTTGTCACTGATGAAAGTGGCCCGAGAAGCAGGGCACCCCTGGGCTGTGACAGTCTGACCAAACTCTGCTTTTGGGGGAGAACTGGCTGTTCCTGCGTGTGGCCTGACACCTTCCCGGCTGCAGGGCCCAGCCGTGGCACCCACAGCTCAGGAGCTGGGCTGTCCCGGGGCAGCGTCAGCCTGCCCCGGCGTGCCTGGAGCAGTGAGCTCACCCTGCCATCATGGCAAACTATTATTTATGCTTTCAGATACCGCTAACTCACAGTTAATTAATGTCAGAAGGCTGCCGTGGTGCCGTTGCTAACAGCTCGGCAAAAGGAGATGCACTGGTCAATTAGCAGCTGTCTGATGTGACAGCCCCAGCAAAGGGCAGGTCCCGCTGCAGCGCCTTGGCTGATGCCGTGAGGATGCTGGGTTTGTCAGGGCTCTGGCTGGGGAGATGGTGGGCGCCATCGAGGGGGAGAAGGACCCGTGCTCGCTGTGGCTTCCTTTGGGGCTGGACCAGGCACCGACTGCCTGGCCCGGGTGTGCGGGTGTCATCGTCCTGCTGTCCTGAAGTGGGAATGTGGTGGAATTGCGGAGAATGGGCTGCACGACAGACTGCCCTTTCCTAGGCGACGAGCTGTGTTCCTCTGGAGAAGCCCATGTTATGACTTTTGCAGTACTGGGGAAGAATTAAATTAGAAAGAGACCTCTGAGCAAAGGAGAAGTAATATCTGCATACGTGAAGGCCTCCAACGGCAGGCACAGCAATATTAGAGGATTTGTGAAGTTTAGCACTGTTCTTTCATCCCAGGGCTGACGCTGTAAAATGAGAAACTTGGAAATAAAAATACATGGAGAATGTGGGTAGATCTGTTGCAGGGTCCCCAGGGGATCATCAGGTACCCGATGCCTGTTGGTGCAGCTCTGACGCTGGGATCTTTCCCCAGCGCAGCGTCTGGGAGCCGAGGGTGAAGCGGGGCCGGGAGGTGCCTGCTTTGCTTTTCGCAGCCTGTGCGGCTCTCGCTTCTCGGTTCTGGGGCCGTCTGGGACCCCAGCAAAGGGGGAGGGCGCAGGGGGGAGCTGCAGGGAGCGGTGCCAGCAGAAAGGAAGAGCAACTGTCAGCCGTTGCCAGAAAGGCTGCGGGAGAGGCTTGGGCGCGGGGATGGGTGTGGAGAGCGGAGAGATCAGAGCGAGGGTGCACCCGACTTTGTGTCTGCGTACGGGTGCCACCCCGGTACAGCTGAACACCAGCTGCCAGGAGCCCCCTGTGCTGCGCCAGGGACCGGGCCATGGTGCCGGGAGAGGGAGAGCTTTCGGAGCAGCGTTTCCTGCAGGACGTGGGCTCCCTGCCGCTGGCGCAGGCCACGAGCAGAGCGTGGCCGTGGGACCTCGTGAGGGGGCTGCCGCCTTGGTGGGGCAGCTCCGTCCTTTGCAGAGCCGTGTGCGTTTCCACGGCTGCGGCACTTCATCCCGCTGTTGTCTGAGGGATGTTGGTGTCAGTAGCTGGGATTATTTTTGCTTTCCCGTAGCAGGAGACCCTGATTACAGCTGGTCTCCTTCAGGAAATTGATGCTTTAATATTCAGTCTTGTCCAACGAGGGCTAAATTTTATTCCTAGAATAACATTTAATTAAGGACTCTGGCTCTCTGTGATGCACCAGTGATCTGCACAGATGCACTTACCTTCATCAGCTCTTTTAAAACCAGCTGGAACTGAAGTTAGAATAAACTGTAAAATTTATGGGTTGTTCCCTCACTTTTTAATTAGCACTGTGAGTGTGTGACGAGAGGCCTGGGGCCAGGGGAAGGAGTCATTTACTTGTTTACCGCTACCTGTCCTGCTCCGCAGCCTTCTCCAGCAGCATCCCCCTAGATGGAGCTCTGCAAAAGCATTTGGAGTGAGAGAGCAGAAGTCTCCTGTTGCCCTGCAGCCCCTCCACGCCGGCCATCAGAAACCTCCTGGGTTTGGCCTTGTGCTGGGGTGGGAGGGAGCTGGTCCCCCGGCCAGCAGGCAGGAGCGGGACGGGGCAGCCAGGCCCCCGCGGTGGGGCTGAGCCGGGCGGGCGCAGCGGGTAGCGGCTGTGCTGCCCTTGTGCCTGAGCGGTTTCTGCCGCGCTGTGCCGTGACTGTCCCTCTCGCAGCTCACATGCTGGCCCCTTGCCCTCGCCCTGGGCTCTGCAGACCCAGGCAGGCTGTGCTGCTGGCGGAGGGGTGATTGATCACTAGATGGAAACCGAGCTCAGATGCAAAATCTGGCATTTCACGGGTTCCAGACCAGAGGGGACGGCTCTGCTTATCCAGTCTGACCTGCTGCCAAAAACCTGCCAGAGCAGGAGGGGCAGGGGGAAGCAGCTGCCCCGGAGGGTCTGCAGCAGGGAGAAGCAGAAGGGAAAGTGCAGCGGGTTCCTCGAGTGCACCCTGGGTGTGCAAAGGCCCAGCAGATGCAAGAGGCAGGCAATTGAACAAAGTGATGGGGATGTCCCTCCTGATGATTCTTTAGTTATCAGCCGGAAAATCTCAGACTGTAAGTAGCAAAATGTGTAAATGACTGGAAAAAAAATCTACCTGTGTCGTTGGATGAAAGGGAGATGAGAGAGACGAAGACCGAGTGCTGATAAGGCAGTGGAAGAATGCAGGAAAGAAGCTGAGTAAAGGAAGAAGGGTGGGGGCCCAGGGCTGAGGCAGCGCATGTTCGTATTGCAGAGGGACGCACACGTTGCGTTAACATGCTCGTTACTGGTTGTACAGTCAGTGAGCCGTTACAAAAGCCTGGGCAGTTTTGCAGACAGCTTGGCATTGATGCGTACAAAGACAGTGGAGGCTGAGGACAGAGTTGGAAGCAGGGAGCGATGCTGGGGGAAGGGGTGATGCTTCCCAGGGCTCCCCAGTACTGGACCCCTGGGAGTGAGGAGAGCTGGAAGAGCAGGGCAGCTGCTTTCCTGAATGTGGTACGGGTGATGTCGTAGATGGTGCTGAGCTGCCCCGTGGCCACCAAACCTAGCTTATAGTTCCACCTTATCCCTGGCTGTGCTATTACTCCTTTGGTTCCACAAGCACTAAATTCACTCACAAATTTTATATATATATAAAAAAGACATACTGTCATAAAATCAGCTAGCTGAGCATTCCACAATGAAAATGAAATGCTGCTGCTCCTCAGAAGAAGTGCTGGTTCTGAATCATTCCTCTGTTCAATACTTGGCAAAGTCTGGCTGCAGCCCTGGTGTCCTCCTCTCGCTGCTCAGCCCTCGCCGGTCCCTGGGTGCGGCCTTGTTCCTGTGAAGGGCGAGGTCCTGCGCTAGAGGGCTGTGCTGCCGGTGACCGATCTCTCTGGTCGCGAGAGCGCGGCGGTTTGGGTTTGTGCTGGTGGATGCGTTTGGCTTTGCAGGTGCAGGGCTGTGTGTTGTTTTGTCAAAGCAGGGAGTCTGCAGAGCCGGCCCAGCGCGGGGCAGGGCAGCACGGCTCTCCTTGTCCATTGGGATGTGGGCTGCAGGTCTGCACGGCGGAGATGCCCTCAGCGGCCCTGTCATCCTGGGGAAGCGGCAGAGGCAGGTACCATGCTCAGAGGCTCCCTGGAGGGCTGGAGTTAATGTGTTTGACTCGTACCGCAGGAGCAAAATGTTCTGCTGGCTCAAGGCAGCGCAGGGGGAGCGAGGGCAGGAGAGCTGTGTCTGGGCTGTTTAACAGGCAGGAGCAGCAACGTGGATGTCACTTCAGGCAGCCACTCCTGCTGCTGTGCTCCCACAGAGCGTGACCGTTCCCTTCCCCGGCTGCCCTCGCCGTCAGCTCCCAGCGCTGCAGGGATGAGTCTGGTCTCCCTGCCCCGTGTGCCCCTGCTCTTAACAGGGTGCATGGCATTGCTTATCCCAGTGCTGCTTCCGTCACGCAGCAGAGGCTCTTCCCGGGAAGCTCGAAGCTGCGGTTGCTGCCAGTGGTTCTCCCAGAGGCGGCTGGGTGCCACTTTTCCTCCTGGACCCCATCGCCATGGAGACATCGGAGCACCGCAGTGGTGCAGGTACCCTGACCCTCCTCACAGTCTATCTTCATGCTGGTGTGTCTTCAAAGATAAAATACTTTGATTCTACCGAAACTTACCAAGAGTTCTGACACACAGCTGGGATGGGGCAGCTCAGAGAAGCTTTTGGCCAGGTCTCCGTAGTTCCCTCGTTTCTGATGCGGGGCTGATGATCAGGAAGCGGGATACTGCCGGGAGTCCCAGCTCGCACAGCCGTCTGGCCCTCTGAAGACGCAACCTGCGGTGAAACCAGGAGCCAAAGGCAGCTCGGGCTGAGGCAGGTGTGTCCTGGAAGCGCTCGACCAAAGCTCCGGCTGCCTGAGCCACCAGCGAAGCAGCACAGTGAGGAACCTGGGCTGGCTGCGAACAGGAGCTGGTGCCCAGCCCAGGTCCCTGCAGCAGCTTTCCCAGCTCTCCCTCGTGGGCCGTGCTGATTATGATGGGCACATAACACAGTTTGAGGCTTATTTTATCCTAGAAAGAGTGAAGCTTTGAAAGATCCCCCCGAACCAAATCCAAACCACAGAATGGCCAGCTCTTGTCAGCATTAATGGCACTGAGCAGCTGCTGGCAGGGACAAAGGGGATTTGCAAGTTCAGCTCTTGGCCTTTCTGGGGCACCCTGGCTGCTGTGCCAGCAGGTAGAGGAATGTTATGGCTGAGCCTGGAACATTTTGCAGAGGCATTTCTCCTGGCAGGTTTATGATCTTTTCTGCCTCAGCTGGGAAGCCAGCAGCACTGAATAAATCTCCAGGCCAACAAAAGCCCAGGATGTTTTCACCATTGCCAGGGTTTTATTAATTTACAAGTACATTATGAAATGTCTTCCTTCCTAACTGCAGCTTTCACTTGGGTGGGGACTCCTTCAGTGTGCTTGGCTGTGCACGGCAGCAAAGCCGGTGAAACGGCCGGTCACCCGCCCGGTATTTGTGCCATTAGTGCCAGTGAACTGCTCCTGTGCTGAGGTGTGTTTGGTCTTGCAGCACCCTGAGGAAGAGGAGCTGCCGCCTGCCTGTAGGCAGGAGGGCCTGGCCGCGGGAGGGGAGCTGGCCCACGGGCCCAGCCTGCGGGCACGAGGCTCCCGCGCAGCCTGCGAGTTCCGACAGCACTCAGCACAAAAAGAAGCTCTTCCTTGGTCCCCTTCTCTTTAAGTCCCATGTGTTTTTGGCCACTAGAGGAGTTAATTTGGCATCTTCGCCTTTTCCAGCTCAATGGTATGACCTGGCACCCCCACTGAAAGGACCCAAGTGTCCCCAGAACCTGAGCAAGCTGATACATTACTGCGACACACCACTGCTTTTTTGTCTGTTTTGGGACCTGCCAACCTGTTCCATAACAAGAGCTAAATGAGCTGCTGGGACCAAAGCCAGAGGGCAGGGGTGCTGTGGAGGGCAGGTGTGTGGGCAGGCTCGGGGTGGCAGCCCATGCGCGCGCAGGGCACCTCTGCCGCACGGAGGGGCGAAAAGCCGGGAGCTGCGCAGTCCCCTCGGAGCTGGGCAGCACACAGAGCATCACCTGCAACAACCTGTGGTGGCAGGGGCTCCGGCTGGCTCAGAGAGACAGTGGGAGCTTCGCTGCCCACGTCTGCTGGGCTGCTGTGCCCCTCGCAGCAAGCAGCACTGCAGTTTTGTGCCCGTGAGCCCAGCACGCCCTTTGCTAGCGGCTTTGCCCGGCTCCTTAAATGATTTTCTTTCTATTGTGCACTTAGGCAAGGTGGGCAATGATACTGCCCAAATTCAGCCCATCCGGGGCCCCCCAGCTGAGATCGGTGTCTCCCCTGTGCACGGCCAGAAGGAGCCAGCTCAGCCCCAGCCACTCCCTGGTCCATGGTGGCCGCAGGAGACGGGCAGCAGATGCAGCTCAGCAACATTTTCTGCAAAAGTAACGGGGCAAGTGCAATTTTTAAGCTGTTTTCTGTCCACCAAGAGCTGCTGTCCCAGACTTATCTTTCTCTTAGCCTCTTATTTACCTTACCTTGTCCTTAAGGAATACCTTCTCCAGCTGTCCCTTTTTCCTGGTCCTGGTCTCCACCACTGCTTTCTTTTCCTGGCCCACATTTTTTACAGCATGTCCATCCTCAGCAGTGCTCCCAGCCAGATTCCACGTTCTGCAAGAAGCCCGCAAGGACAGTTAGTGCCTTCGCAGGCTGCCTCGCTCTGCGCACAGTGTCCTCTCCGTGCTGCAGCCACGGGCAGTGGTCCATCCTGCCAGGATGTGTGTTCAGGAGTACATCCCGTCCCCCGAGGTGGCTCTCTGTGGAGCTGCTTGTGAATCCTACGCGTTGTTGTCTGCTGGTGGATGAAGCTGCGATGTGCTGGTGCAACTGGCTGGTGCTGGTGCTGAGTGTCTGAGCACCAGTGGCCGGGTAATGAAGAGCGGCTGACGGGATGTGCCGTGCCCTGGCCCCCTCCCAGCCTGGGACATCTCTCTGCAGAAACCCCTTCTCCGTGGGGCAGCCAGGCAGCCACTGGTGGCTGGAGCTGGGCTCCTGCCCTGCCATTGCTGTTGCTGTTGTGATTAGGGACAGGGACACTAACAGAGCAGTTTCCTTTTTCCTTCTTAAACGTGACAGGTTTTTAGCAGAAGAGACCCATTTCACTGCACTCTGGTCCCAGAGGGCTCCCCAGCCCCTGGCCCCAGCCTGCCCGCGCAAAGGTTGGCCTCTGCCAGCTGCTCCTCATGGCTTCTGCCGCGTGCGGCACGGCCGCCCGACCCGCCGGCTCCGGCTGGCACCTCTGCAGCCGTGGGGCTCGGGGTCCCTTCTGCGGGCGGGGAGGAAAACGGGTGCGAGCTGAAGCAGAACAGCCTTGGTGATCAGGAGCTGTGCAAGGAGGGAGGCGATGTGGGAACAGGGTGACACGCACAAACAAGGGGACCCATCCTGGTCTTTAGAGCCGCTTCTCCTCGGGGACAGGCTGGCGTGGCAGCTCCCACCCCGGGAATGCTGCGGGAAGCTGGGATGTGAGGCTCTGGCCCCGCGGTGGAGGGTGGCCGCAAGGTTTCCCACAGCCGATCCTGCCCTTTCCGTTCTCCTGAAGCTGGTGGACTGTGTGGCGGGCACGACCCCTCCCCTCCTGCTGACAATTAACAGGAAATATCTTCAAGTGATTAAAAAGTTTAAACAGGTTAATTATTTCCAAAAAAGAGAAAAGAAGAATTAAAATGGTTTCTATGGGCACATTTAAAATACAATCAATAATTTATCAGACAATTTTCATTCAAAAATGAGGAATTAGGACGCTTCAAACCCTCCAAAATTTTAACTGCAAGGGAAAATGTTTAAATTATTTATTTTCCTTCCTGTGGCTCGTGCCAGGGGAGCAGCCTCGCCGGCCAGCCCCGCACTCCTGTGCACATTTCCCAGCGGCTCCCGGAGTGGGGCCGTGGGCTGGCCGAGGCGTGGGTGCTGCCGCCGGGGTGGGTGCTGCTGCGCTGGGAATCTGCCCACCGGACCCCACGTGTCCCGCGAGAGCTCCAGCGACGGGCGGCCTCCACCCAGCTGCGTGCTGCGGGGGACCTCGGGCCGGGGGGGCTCTGTCCGTCCGCACCTTGGCTGGGGCTGGGTTTGCGGCGGGGGCTCGGGCCGGGGCTCTCGGGGAGGAGGGTGCTGTTCCCAGGGCGCTGTGCCGCTTCGGGCAGGCTGGGTGCCAACAGCCCCAGAATTAGCTGACCCCTAGGGAACACGGCAAAGCTGGACATGAAAGAGAAGCCAGCTGGAGTTCATTGTCTGCCCCACGAGGACATCTGCCTACCACAAATAAGGAAGGGGCGTCCGAGCTGCCGCACAGACTCCGTCTTCATCTGTGGAAATACGCCTGGTTTTGCAGAAAAAGCCAAATATAGTGAACTGAAAATAAATGGCATTATTAGCAGAAAGGGTGTCCCTAATTAACCAGATATAGTCCATTACTGTAGCCTTCAATTCATTAAATTGCATAATTACATATAAACACTGTTGATGTGCTATTCAGTATAACTGGTATTGTCTTCCTAATAATTAGCTCTATAATTGTCAGTTTGACAGGGTAATTAAAAATGTTTAAAGATGTTGTGTCAGCCTTTCTCCACCTTTGCTGAGCTCAGTTGGATGTCTCTGGAAGATGATTTTCTACCTGACCCGACCAGGGTTTTGTTTTTGATTTATACCCCTGTGTAACAGGAATGACCAGGCTCATGGATTACTTTGATGTTCCTGGTTGGCTGATTTTTAAAAGTACGAGAAAAATAACTCCTGATGTCATTTCCATTTACTTTTAGGAAATCGTGGTCCCATCCCCACGTCCAAGCTACTGACAGACTTTCTCCTGAGCAGTTTTACGGATGGCGCGTTGTGAAATCTGACATTGGTAGCCCTAAATCTTCGTTCTATTTGCTGTGTAGTCTTTCATCCCAGATGCATTTTTTATGAATGGATTGAAAAACCACAAGAAATAAAGCCCATAGCTCCGCATCGCATGGCTGCGTGCGGGGCAGGGCTGCTCAGCCGGCACGCGCAGTCCGGGGCGGCCGCTCTGGCTCGCGAGGGGCTCGTGTGCGTGGCCGCTTCCAGCTGCGCAGGCTTGGGCACAGGCGTGACGGCGGCAAGGCGCTGTAGAGAAGCGTGAGGCTGGCAGGTCTGCAGGGCGCTGGAGGGGCGCGGGGGCCACGACGCCCTGGGCACGACGGCGGGGAGCGGGCCGGGAGCCACCAGCTGAGAGCTGGAGGTGTGGGAGGCAGCCGGGAACGCCTGCGCCCGGGCCCTGTGCTGGGACCGTGCTGTACAGGAGGCGATTTCTGGAGCCCTTCGTGGCAATCGCTCTGGTTCTGCTGGTTTAGGGCAGCGATTGCCACTTCAGACGGTCAAAACCCTGACTTCGTTCCCTTTTCAACAAAATAAACCCGAATGTTCATTGTTGAGAAGTGACAAATGAATCTGTCCTCACACCCAGGAGCTTTGCCAGCCGGGTTTTGGCTGGATGGGAGTCTGTTTGTGAAAGCTTGCAAGGATTTCTGAAAATAATCTGTTTTGAATCATTAAATGAATGAAGTGATCTGGTCTTCTGGAACAAACAGTAATCACGTGGAAGTGGAGTCTGAACTTCTTTCTTGGCAAAACAGTTCCCAACACCTCTCTCTCTTTTTGGTTTTCACGTTTGTATTTGTAGGTGTGTTTATGTTTATTTGGGGGTTTGGGCACTGTTCCCTACACCTCCTCTTTCCTGCTGCAGCGGGTTCTGTGAAGAACACACACTTACCCCAAGGAGTCCCCTCCCTGTGCTCCGTCCCCGTGTCACCGGGAGCGTGTCTCCAGCCCAGATGGCCCCATTCCACCGCTCCCAGCCTTTCGTTTGCATTCAGTGTTCATAATTGCGTCGCTAACTGAGAAACTTTACAATCTGTTGCAAGCCATTATATGCAAAACCATGCCCAAATAATTGATCCCCTGCCATCCAAATTGCAGAAGTGCTCGAGCGTTTTGTAATCTTACAGAAAAGGTTTGTATTCTGAGTGTTTCAAACGTATATTAAAATAAAATTGACAATGAAATAACAAGGCTTAATTTTACAGGGGCTCTGTCATTACGCGACCACGCGCCCGTACCGGTGCGCTGGGGCGGGGTCCTGCTGGGAGCGTTGCCTCTCCAGTGCGCGATCTGGAGCTGAACCGGTGCAATTTACTCCCCTGATGTTCCACGGCTGCCAGCCCAGTCTCGCTGCCGCGGCACGCTCGCCCGTTTGCCATGAAGCTGGCAGAATACCTTGGGCGGGAGAAGGGGGCTGCAGACCCCTGCGGGGCAGCTCCTCGGAGGAGGCATGCGAGCTGCGCAGCCCCAGCGCCACGGGTTCCAGTGCACTCTCTTGAGCCTGGGTGGGAAGGCAGCTCCATCGTGCCCTGCGATGCTGCAGCCACTGACTGGGAGGAAAAGGAGGCTGTGGCACTACCGAGGGCTGGCGCGGGGGCAAAGCTTCGTTAGCTCGTGCCGTGACTGCCCAATGCCTGCCCTGTTTGGGGCACGGGGCCAGCGTTGGTGGCTTCAGTTCCCGCTCAGGAGGTGAGCCATGTGCCCCAGGAAAGCAAGTGATGTCCCAGAAGATCAAAATGATGCAATCTCTGGGACATTTTTCTGTGACGGTGCCGCCTCACTGGGCACAGGGAGGTAGCGTCAGCCCAGTCCCAGCTGCCCAGCCCAGTCCCCGGGCATCCGGAGGGGCTGCGGGGACCCAGCTCTGCAGTGCGGCCGCAGCAGCTCCGAACCCCTCCATGCCAAGGCGAGACCATGGCGCCAGGCGTGGCCCCTGCCAGAGGCAGGTGCCTTGCAGCACACGGGGGTCCAGTTCCAGGCTCTGGCATCTGGATTGTGCTCCTCGGGCCGGGGAGTCTCTGCCCAGGGCTCTGGACAGCCCCCGCTGTTGTGCAAGGAGGGCACAGGGAGACAGGGTACAGGCCAGGGAGGTTTTAGGGGAAGGGAACAGAAATGATGCTGCTTGCATTATTCCAAGGCTTCCTCTCTGGAGCTGATGAGGGCCTGAGGAACCGCTGGGGCTGCAGCCGAGCTCCTCTCCTCAGGCTGCTCGAGGGCGATGGATGGTGCAGTGTGACAGGTCTACCTGTCCTCAGCTCGCAACACAACAAGACAGGCACTGTGTAACCCTTTCCTACGGCCGTCGCCACCACCAAAGATTCCTTGCAGCAAGAAGTGAGATTTTCTCTGCCTTTGGGCTTTGTCCTAAGCGAGTCTCTGGGAGCATCGCGCACAAGTCCTGCGTGGCAGGGCCTGGACGCGCAGGGCCGTGCTTACCTGGGAATCCATTCTGTGCTGCCTGGGTGGCTCCCCCCGGCGCAGTGGGCCTGCGCAGGCTCTGCCCTGCCCGGGGCTCTTGCCACCTCTCCGCCGTTCCAAGCGCAGTGGTTGTGAGCGCCGGGGGAAGAGCGCGGGTGGGCGGCCGAGTCGCCCCGCCACGGCCACGGCGCGGGGTCTGTGCGGGAGCGGTGGTGCACAGCTGGCCCCAGCGGTGCTGACGTGCTGATGCCGGGTTTCAGAACGCCTTGTTTATAATGAGTGATTCATGTCGAATGAATCCTTGGGAGATGAGGGCAGGGAATGCGACATAAAGCCATGTAAAGGTTTCCAAACAAAGAATCAGCAAGGTCTCCTGCAGGATGATAGATCTCTGCTTAAGTCATAGGAGGAAAGGCTCCTACAAAGAGTAATAAATTCATAAATTCCTCCAGTCACCAGGGTTATTTCCCACAAAAGAATTTATTGCATGGCATACATTTCTCTGCTCACAATAATGAGCTCTAGGCTCCAACATGTGACATTTATGACTGGCATTTTTTTTTTTAAAAAAGACATACAGATTTTGAGGAAAATATGTGGGACACATCTCCAGTTCACACATACAGTATGTTCACGCTTCAGAACAGGGCAGGCTGGGCTGGGTTTCAACAGGGAGCCAGAAATACTTCTGCAAATGCTTTCCTGGGGAAACGAGCCGCAGTGGCAGCACTGGTCCTGGGCGCTCTCCAGTCTGCTGCAGTCCCTGCCACCACGAGGCTTCAGCGGGTTGCTGGGCTCAGCCGTGCCACCTGCCTACGAGCAGGCTGTGCGTGTGGATGCTCAGTCCCCTGTGCTGTACGCGTGCCTTCCAGGCTGCCCTCAGGTGTGCTAGCATCCTCCCTTCAGCACGATGCAGATGCCACCGAGCTCTGTGTGGGACCAGAGGCAGAGGTGATGGGTGCCTCCTTGCTCCAGCACTCCCATCTTCATCCCTGCAGCCCGGCACTCCCCCAAAGCGCGGGCTCTCAGAGCCCCTCCAGAAGGACGGGGCAGGCTGGCAGCTCAGTGCGGGAAGGCATGGGGCCTCCTTGGCTTCCTCCAGGCCAGCAGAATGGCTGACCTGGTGAAGAGGGCTTTACCTCTCTGACGCGCTGAAATCGTGGCCCAGCGCAGCTCTGGCACAGCAGGAGAAGCCCCTTGTGCTCTGCACTCCAGAGCTACTCATGCATCTCCCTGACACCACATGGAAAGACGCTTTGAGCTGCTCTTTGCCTAATGGGGTAGTTTGGATGTTACAGCCTAAAATTAAAGAGCTCATTAATTACTATGCTGAAAGCCGGGCTCTCTTTAAGCCTGTTCTTTATCATGATTAATGAGGCAGCACCCTCTCCTTCCCCCTTTATGCAATCTTCTGTCCTGCCAGAGTGGGATCACAGCCCTACCGCCCGCTGGTCCTCTCCTCCCTGCCTGGCCCCAGGGGCCCCAGCAGAGCTCGGGGCTGAGCGTTGCCCCAGCCTCCACACCGCTCACGCTTCCAGAGCTTGAGTTGCTCCTTGCTCGTGCCAGAGCCCCTTGATCTTCCCACCTGGCCTTTGCCTCCTGCTGGAAAATACCCCTGCAGCCTGCTCTGGGGCAGGGGGACGGCCCCCCCAGCTCCGCTGACCGGGGTCCCAGGTGGCCCGCAGCCGCACGCCGGCTCACGTCTGCAGGTCTCAGCCTGCGGTGCTGACGTATTGTCTTGGCTCCATCTCATCGGGGGCATGGCTGGGAGCACGGGGTGTAACTGCAGCCTGCCGTGCAGCTGGAATTCCCTCCCGCAGCCGTGTCGCCTGTTCCTGAGCTTTCCCAGTTTTGCAGAAAAGGCGGTGGCAAAAGACGGGCATGCCTGTCTGCAAGATGGTCACTTACTACCTGGGAATTTCCAGTTAGATTTGTCTGCAGAAAGCAAGCAAAGACATTACTGCGCAGCAGGGCTTGTTATGCAGCTTAAACCTGGGATAGTGTTTTTTCAATAAAATAGATGAAAACAATATCAGTGGCCGCGGCATGCCCAGCGCAGCGCAGCTGCAGGAGCCCGGGCTGGATTACACAGACGTGTCTGTCAGAGACAGGAACCAGCCTACCTTTGTGTCTCCTAATAAAACTTTACACGTGCTCAGTGCATTTTAATTAACTCTGCACCTCCTGCCTGGGGAGGCATGCAAACCCTCTGCACGGCGCTGGCGGGCTCCCGGCTCTTGCAGCCTGCGGCAGCCGCATCGATGCTTTCAGAGCGGCGAGGGACGAGCAGCTGCCGCAGCCCCTCGGCGCTGTGCACCCCGAGCCGGGACGGGGCAGACCCTCCGACCGCAGCGGGGGCCGGGAGAGCATCCCCGAGAGGGGACGCGCCTGCCAGGGGAACGGCCCTTTGTGAGCAGGATGCCCCGCAGCGTGTGGGAAAGGCCGTGCGGGGAAAACCCGGTTTACGGGCGAAGATCAAAGTCTGACGCCCGCTTTGCTCCGATGGAGGATGCAATTTCCCGGTTTTGGGCTGGGGAAGGGAAGCAAGAGGCCCGCAGCCCCTGATGTGTGATAGGGGCTGCCCCCTTCAGCTTCCACTGCGTGCGGAAGGCGTGGCCCTTCGTGGTACGGGACAGGCTGTGTGTGCAGAGGCTGATCCCCCGCTGCGCTCCAGGGACCATCTGCATACGTAATTGTCAAATGCGCTCTCTGCGTTAATCTCTTCTGTACCTCAGTTATAGGAATTGCACCGCAAAGTTGTTTACAGGATAAATGCATCTGGTAGTACAGGATTTATAAGATGCAGTGATGGAATTTGGTGTGCCAAAGCCTCTCCAAGAGCACTTTGACTGGTGGCGGTAACGCCTCCCAGGGGAGCACGGCGTGCTCCAGTTGTGTGCAGAAGGGACGTGTTCTTGGGCGTTAATCCTCTGACGCCGGGCTGTCAGTAATTGATGCTTCATGGATAGCTTTGTATAGCTAGAGGTCTTCTGGAAGCCTTGAGATTAGCAAAATAATTGAATAATTGATATTACATGATTTGTGTGATTTTGAAAAATTCACAGTGTATGTTGTCTGGGGAGGAGTCCGATTAAGGTTGCAATTCAGCCGATCCACCTCCCTCCACGTTCTCCACCCCCTAAATCCGGGAGGCTGGCAGGTACAGAGGGAACACACGTCATTTGCATTGCAGGAGGAGTGAACTTAACGACAACACTCCATTTGCATTTTTACTGAGCAGAACTGGGGTAGGGAGAGAAACAAGTTAAACATCCCCTCAGAAGCTGCCCACGCCGGGGTGGGGGGTTCCCACAGTGGGACCCTTGCATGCTGCCAGGGAAGCGCGGTGCTGCCGGGTGGATGGCTCTGGGCCACGCTGCACGCAGGCAGCGCACTGAGGATGGGATCACCGTCCGAATCGGGCTTTTAATGTGCACCCCGAGAGTTGTGTCTCTGCACCCGCTCTGGGAAGAGAGGTCTGCTGCCCGGGCGCCAGCCGCTGCAGCACTGTGCGCGTTGAAGGGGAGCCCAGAGGTCAGCTGGCAGTGACCAGTGTGTCTGGCACTGGCAACACGCATCACTGTTCCTTCTTCTTGAGCTTCTGATCCTGGTGTCCACTGCTTTACCCTCTAAATCAGCCCAGCAAACATGATGAGTGTGGTTTGCTCTTCGCTCTTACCTTCTGCCGCGCAGGGTGTCTCTGTGAGCAGCTGTGCCGGAGGCGGCGTGCTCAGGATGGACGCGGCACTCACTCAGCACCCGCCTGCCAGCGCTGCTCCAGGGTGTTCGAGTTACTGCCCAAAAGCCTTGTGTGCCAGAGCAAATCTGCTTTGCAGGACCATGCCGGACCCCCTGTTCGGGGCAGGGTGGAAGCCGTGAGGGTGGGCAGTATGGCCTCTCCCAGGGGATCACCCATTCCAGGGTGCCGGGGCGGCCGGCGGCAGCGTGGGAACGCTCCCTCTGCGGTCAGAGAGGCTGGAGCTGCCTGGTGTCCGGGGAGTCCCTGTGCCAGGGCCGGAGGTGCCAGCTGGCAGCCCAGGACGGTGCCGCGGGGCAGGGAAGGTGGCAGCTCCCGGGTAACCCACAGTGCGTCGCAGGGCAGAGCTCCGGAGCCCCCAGCCCGGAGCCCCCAGCCTGGGCACGGCTGCGGCGCCGTGGCAGAGGGGGACCCGAAGTGCTGTTGCTATAGTTACTGCAGGGCTGAGGGTAATGGCAGGGAGGGCTTAAAAATTGATTGTTCTAGCAACAGCTCATCCTTGTTTGGCAACACCAGGCGCATGATGTCAGCTCGCCGAGCCAGGGCCCTGCAGCCGCCGACAATCCCTCGTCCGGGAAGCGCTGGGGCACAGGGAGTGCCCGGCTCCCGAGGGATGCGCAGAGAGCTGCCAGCGCCCTGGATGGGGAGGGGGTGCTGGAGGCTGTGGCTGAGGCTGGATGGGGGGAGTGCTGTGCTGCAGCTCTGAGCCCAGCGCAGAGACGCAACTGCTGCTAACTGGTGCGTGAGGAAAGGGCTTTCCTGATTGTCTCCTAATGGGTCACCGGCACTGATTCGGAAGGGATGCTCTGGCCTCTCTTGGCTTTACAAGGCAGCTGCCTCCTGCAGATGTGGCCTCGCGCTCTCCTCGGTCCCTGCGGGGCCCTGGCCGAAGGGGAGAGCGGAGGTCCGACAGCTGGGCTGGGGCAGGGAGCCTGGAGCTCCCTGGAGCTGCGTCCCCAGCTGGGACCCATCCTGCGAGACCCCGCCGGGGAGGGACATGCAGCTGGCAGGAGCCCCCCAGCAGTGCCCGTGGCCGCCTCATCACCGAGCCAGCAGCGCCGGTGGCCCTGGCTCTGCCCGGGATGCGGGAGTGGGGTCTCAGGGCATCACCCGGCTGGGCCTTGCAGTCGCCAGGAGCGGCTGTTGAGCGCAGCGAACGCGTGCTGCGTAGCCCCGTGAGGCTGGCACCTCGCCCGTGGCCTGGCCGGCCCCCTGCCTGCCTGGTGGGGGCCCAGCAGGGACCTCCATGGAAATGTCCCTGTGGAGGGGACGCTTCAGCAGCCACAAGCTATTTAGCAGCACAGAGGATGCTTAAGAGCACTTCAAACAGTTTCTAGGGCGGGAAAAGCCTGGCTGAAAGAACAACAAATACTGGATTTGTTTTGTGTCGAGAAAATGGCTGCCACAGTGTCAGGACATTGTGTGGAAAGTGTTTTCATTCCTTGTAAATTAGCCCAAGGGCTTGTCTTCCTCCTGTACTTCCTGCAGAGCTGCGGGCTGGTTTTGTTCACGGCACTGCGCACTGTTGCTAGGTGCCAGAGAAAAGCACGAATATTTTCTGCGTTTTCTTTTCCAGACACCAAAACCGAAAGCTGGCCATGTATGCTGACCTCTGGGTAGGTGTCACCCGCAAACAAAGAGCTTTCACTAGGCAGATTCAGAGTTAATTTCCCCAGGTCACATGGCAGCGTTGGTGCCTTGGTCAGGGATGAAAAAAATAAATTGTATTTCTGTCTGTCTGTCTTCCTCCGTGGTTCTCTCTGGGGCTACCCGCCATCCCAAGCAAGGGACAGCGTTCCCCCGGGAATGCAGAGCAGATCAGACAGAAAAATTCTTTGGGCTGTCTGGACACACGGGGCTCGCGTGGCCGCAGGAGGCACCGTGCCCAAGGGGAGCTGCACCAAAAGCAGAGGCGAAAGGGGAGACGTGCTCTGTCCCCAGCCATCAGCAGGCTCTGCTGCACCTGGCCGGTGCCAATCGGCCCCTTACTGGGGGCAGCTGCTGCGGGCAGCGGGTCTGTGGGGGTTGTGCCTGGGTTTGCTTTGTCCTTCCACAGGCTGGTGATCAGCTAGGGCAGGTGGAGGAGGGTGAACGTGTGAAGGCTCCTGCAGGAACCGGGAGGAGATGGGAAGGATCCAGCAGTAGTGATGGACCAGTGCTCTTCAGATGTGAGTCACGTGGGCATTGGAGATGAGAAACATTCGATCATTTGCATTTTATGTGTGAGGAGGTTGGTTACGATGATGGTAGAGACAGTCACTGGCATGACAATTCGATTAGAAGGGAGCCTTGGTTCCCCAAGAGATCTCACTCGGGGCAGTGTCTCTCTGAAGCAGCAGTTTTTATCCCAAAGGCTGCTGTAGCCTGTTGTGGGGGGACTGGGGAGGGCTTTGGTGTGATTTCATGCACCAGTTGGAATATCTTTATCTGATCCACTGCCTGTGCTTGTAAATCCCTGGCTGTGAGGAGGGGTGATAAGATCTTGAGGCGTTCCTGTCTGTGCAGTAAGGAATCAGGAAAGATACATTAACGAAGCTATTTAATTGGTATGCAGCAGTGCCAGGAGCCTGGGAATACACAAGAAGATTCAGAGTTGCTCATTTATGAGAGCCAGTTTGAAGTATTTGTTGTTACTGAGACCTGCTGTGAAGGTTAACTGGGAAGTTAACACTGGGAAAGGGATCACCAGGAAAGGGTCAGGTTATGCCTCTGGGAAGGACTGGAGGGTGAAGGTGGTGGAGGTCGGTCTCCATCGTAAGTGGCTCAGCAGCAAGTGATCCTGGATACCTGGCAATGGATATCCTGGCATGCAGAGCATCAGGTGGGATGGTGGTGGGCATTTGCTGTGGAAAAGGGAATGTGCGACAGAGCGGGAGGATCAGCTCCGTGTGAACCTACAGAAAGAGGCGGGGAAGGGCCAGGTTTGTGTGTGGTATGTTGCCTAGAGTGGTGTGTGCTGCAGGACCTGTGCCACCAGAACTGAAATGGCCTTGACACTTCCAAAAACTGTACGTGACAGTGCGTGACTCGGGAGCTGTGTCGCAGTTCTGTCTTGGCTCTTGTTTGGACAGTGAGGGACCGGCTGTTGAACGAACCCTTCCAGGTACCTTTGACGCAGGGGGTTGCGACTCAGCTGTTCCTTACGTATGAACACATAAAATCCAAATCCATCTATGGATGTACACGTGGTGTTTTAATGGGGCTAATTTCACAAAGTTGAAAATAATTATGAAGTGTATCATTTGGGAGAAAGGATTTTAGAAGAAAGCTGTAAACGAGTAAAAGCTCTGCTGGAGCCAGTGACCCTGCGAAGGAGGAAGGGGTGCTTCCCGCCGGGCTGGAAGGGCTATCCCAACTCTTCCACGGATGTGGTGGAGAACAGGCAGAAGCTGGCGGTTGTCTCCTAGGGTGTGGCTGGAGCACCGCGCCCAGCTCTGCTAGCGACGCTGAGGTGGGACCCGGCATGGAAGGGAAGAGCTGGGGAGAACTGAGAGGTGATTGCAGAGATGGAAACCGTGCTGTAAGGTGCGAGCCTGAGGAGAGAGAGATCTCGTTTGCTGTCGGAGACAGGCTGCAGGAGCAACTTCTGCCTGTGAGTACTCTGGGAGGGAATGGAGTGCTGACAGCAGACAGCTCTGTTTTCTGGCAGACAAAGTCTGTCTAACCGTGTGCGGCTGGAGACAGACGAGTTCAGATTAGAGAGAAGCTACACAATGGGAACAGAGCGCAATTAAGCACCGGAGCATTGCACCTAGGGTCTCTTCCTGACTGGAGGTGTTGCAGTGGAGATCAAATGTTTTCTTTCTGAAAAGTCTTGTGGGTGTTCAAGCTGGAATTAATCCCAGGCAGTCTGACGGCCTGTGCTGGGCCCGAGGTCAGGCTGGGTGATCATCAGGTCCCGCCAGCCTGACTACCCACAACTGTGTGTGCAGATGAGAGGTGGATGGCTCTCTGAAAGCCCACCTTGGCCAGGCCTGAGCCCGGAGGAGGCTCTGGGCGGGCAGCTGGAGTGGGGCTGGGCAGACTCGGGGACCACAGCAGAGCCGCTCTGTGCTGCGGAGCGCTTGGCAGGGACGGAGGCAGCTGGGGAAGTGGGGAAGGCGGACGGCAGTGCCGGGTCACGGCAGTGCCAGGTCACAGCGGTGCGGAGACGGGGAGAGCGGTACGCTCTGCCCGCACAGCCTGTGCGGCGTGGTGCACGGAGCGCTCGCCTGGCTGCAGGGAAAGCAGCTCGTCCTTGGGAGCAGTGCATCCTTCAAGAGCTCTTCCCCGAGAGGACTCTAGCTTCACTTCAGATGGCATCCCTTATTGATTTTATTTTTCCTCTGGCAACTCCTTTTTAAGGGGAGAAGCGAAAGGGCCAACGCTCTGACCCGTTCTGAGCCCGAGACCTGCGTGGCTGAATCGCCATCTCGTCTGCCCAGGAGGCCTTGCCCCATCTGTTTCCAGGGCTGGCACTGGAGCATTTCACTTTGCGTTGGAGTATTGTTACCTGTGTTTATCATGCCCATGGCAGTTTCCCCCAGTTTTCAGGAGCTGTCAGTTTAAGTTACGGCTGCTAGAATGGATTATGTAGAGTCTTATTTGCATGGAAGGAATATTTGAATACCTCAACATGCCTTGAATGCCTAAGATTTAAACCACATGAGCATGGGGGCTCTGTATGTGGGAATGTGGAGGAATGAAAGCGGTGTTATTGCCACCCAGCTCTTCCAGTTGCATTCAGTGGAGTTGAGCCTTGGGGACTTCTGACCGCAAGGTTCCCATCTGTGCTCTCACTGCCTCCTGCCTGCTCCCCGGGGCTGCCTGAGTGTCCGTCAGCTGCTCTGGCCGTGGCTGTCCCAGCAGAGGAAAGGTATGGGGTTTTTTCTCACGTGGTAGGAAACAGTCTGGGTTCACAAGGGGGGATGCTGGAGCAGGGGCTCTTCTGACAACAGCTGTGCTTCTCTTCTGGCTTGTCACTGTCCTGAGATGTGACTCGCTCTGTCCTGGCTGTCCCGTGAAGGACGACTGTCTCAGCCTTTGGAGAGCAGTACTTTCCTGCTCCCATGACCCTTCTGCTCGCTGTGATCACTAAATAAATCACACCCTGGCCTTGTCCTCTGGGTAGGGACATGCCTTGACCCTGGATTCCCCTGTCCTGGCCCCGTGGCGCTGAGCTCTCTGGAGCGATCTGTGGAGAGCTGGGCTTGGCGCTTGGCGGTGCCTGCACAGCTTGTGCTCCCCAGGGACCAGTCCAGCACCCTCCCCGGTCACTGCCAGTGCCCTCGCTGCGGTCTCTCTTGATACTCCTCCCATACGTCTCTGTCAGTGTTTGCATGTTCTGCCCCTTCGCTGCTGTTGGACTGCACTCGCCTTGGACTGTAAGGACCGTGCAGTCGGAGGCTCGGTACCGGCCTGTGACGCTGTCCTCTGAACCTCTGCACGCTTCTGCTTTGGCGGAGCAGTGGCACGACTGGGTAGGGCCCAGGCTCTGTGGGGAGGAAACACCCCCGGCAGCGGCTGGGGGGGCAGACAGCAGAGACCGGCTGCGCGGCCGGCCAGGACGGTGCGCGGGGACTTCGGCTCATGGGCTGCTTGCGAGGAGCTGGGGCTGATCCTTCAGAAAGGCTTCTCGTCCCCAAGGGCTGGTCTTGCACATCACCCTACTGCTCAGCTGGGAGCTGAGGGGAGCAGCTTGTGGGGTGGCAGGTTTCTTCTGCAGTCTGTATGAAGTGATGTCTGGAGAGTTTTCAGTTTGTGTTGTCATTAGGACTTACATGAAAAATAAACTTGTGACTGTAACTGGGAGGTGAAAGCTAACAGCTTGTGTCGGCTATTATTATACATGCCAGAAGCAGTCATGATTAAAGGGACTGCACTGTGAGGTAAAGAGATGCCATCCTGGAATGAGATGACTGGGTGATACAATTAAGATAAAGAAATCGCATATTGTTGGCAATAGGGAAGCAGAAGTGATGAAATGTGTGATTGGGAAGTGTGGGAACAAGATGAAATTAAAGAAAAATCACAATAAGGAGCAGAAAATGAGCAGGACTTGGAACAAGAGATGCAGTTGCTGAGAAGATAAGAAGAGCAGAAATAAATTGAGAGCAAACATCCTTGGAGTAGAAGTGAAGACACACAAAATCTTTCCAAACTCTATTAAAAATAAGTTGCTGTGCTAAAATGAGAGCACTACAATCCAAAGAAATGACAATATTAAACCATTGGCCTCTGCAGCAGCACTCAGGGAAGGACAGGGCCAAAGCCCTCGCGGGCTGAGCTGTGCTAGGATGGTCTGTTTGGAGAATGAAGCTGAACTTTCTGCCTGATGTTGAAAAGCAGGCGTGAACGGGAGCGCTGAGCCGCCCGCTCCCGTCCTGGCAGGCTCTGCTCGCTGTTGGCATCCAGCGCTGCCGATCCTGCGCATGCATCCCGCTCGTCTCCTGTCTGTCCGCAGTAATGCGCTTTGGAAGTGAATCTTAAACCTCCAGCTGGGATTCCAAGATGCATTTTTCCACCTGTCACTTTCTCCTTGACCTCTACAAAGTTACAGGATAGAAGTTAAAGCAGCTGCCTGATTTGAATTTATCTGCTCACCCTGCATTTTCTTCCTCTCTGAACTAAAAATGAAAGTACTATGGTACCTGCACAGGTGGGTTGGGTCAGGGTGACGATTTTAATGGGAGCTAACCAGGAAAACATTATTTTATCTTTAACACATGTGCTCCGAGCTGCTCAGGGCCTCCAAGCGCTAGATTTTCCCGAGACTCACAGGCGTTTGCTGTCACACCTGGCAGAAGGACTGGTGCTGGCATCTCCTCCGTGCTGGCTGGAGCTGTGTAGTGATGCCGTCGGCGCTGGATGTGCAGACCAGCTTGGCTCTGTGACCTCTTGCCTCTGAACCTTTGGCCTCTAATCAGCAGAAACGTGTAAGGATGGAAGTGTCTCCTCTCTTTTAATGGTCTCCATCAACGCCAGCAGCTCCTCCCCGTGAGTGACATTTTGTGCAGTGCACGGAACCAAAACTGTAGCTCCATCTAATAATAATCCTGTTAATTTCGCATTCATCAGTAAGAATAGTCTCTATTCAGATCTAAACCTGAAGCTTAGCTGTGGTGGAGAAGCCGTTTCCCTTTCCGCGATGGGCACGGGGGAGGGCAGGACCGTCCCCATGGAATCCTGTGTCGTTATCCCGGGCGTTTGGCCCCCACGGAAGCTCACAGGCCGATGCGTGCACTGTTAATAGCACAACTGCAAACACACAGGGCTTGTCTAATTTTTCTCCTTTTTTTTCTTAATTAGTTGTGGATTACTACACTTTCTGGCACTGATTTTTGGGAATCCCCCTTGTCTCCTAGGTGACCACATATAGTTATACTTGTTATCTGGCACTCTGAAGTTATTTTTAAGGACAACAGTAAAGTCTGTCAAGCAGTGGAGAGTGTAAATCTAATGACCCTCATTCAAGGATGATGTGTTTAAACTGAGAAATTCAGAGCAATGCTGAATGAGGAGATGTAAACACCAGAGCAAGGAGTAGAATCACGGAATGGTCAGGGTTGGAAGGGTCCTTCACAGGTCATCCAGTCCCCTTCTTTGGCGGAGCTGGTGAAACGCCGCGTGAGGCCCTGTGGGCAGGGGTGATGCAGCCCAGCCCTCGCAGGGAGCCGCTGTCACGGCAGAGGGGTCAGGGTGGCCGGGGGCAGCTCGCCCACAGGCACCCGGCGTCCCCCCACCCTCCGCAGCGGCTGTTTCCCTTTCTGTCCTTTCTGAGCCTCCCTGCAGGCTTTGTGGCTGCTGTTCTCTGAAGTCAGCGCTGAGTCTCCCTTCTCAGAATAATGGAATTTAGTGGAATAGAATTCCTGCTGGGCTAATTTCTGTGTGGTAAAAATAGCTGCAGTGATGATGCCCGTAACCTACATCCCCCACCACCTTCGCGAGGGGAAGTATGACTTCGTGGCAGCAGGAGCAAGGCACACGGTGACAATTTTTTGCTCACCTTGGTCCTTCAGCTCAGCAGGAGTGCTCATGAATCTGACTCCTGCCGTGGCAAAAGCCCCACTGTGACTGCCCGGGGCATGGAGTGTCCCCAGGGCCTTGTGGGCTGGAGCGTGCCCAGCCCCGGCCTCAGCGCCCGGGCAGAGCCCCGCTAGCACGGTTTGGCCCAGCCGCAGCCGGGGCCACCACCACGACTGCCTTTCAGAGGTGCCTAACCACAGTATGGGGTGGGCAGCTCGAGGAGGAGGCCGAGGGATGCTGTTATCCGAGTGTTGCTGCGCACAGCGTCCCCCACATCTGCCAGTCGTGGGGCAAGATAAAGCTGTGCTCTTGCAAAGACGACGCTACTTCTGCCCTCCTCAGCGGATTGCTTGCATAAGTGGGGATGAGACAAAGATAAGAAAAGCAAATTATTGGGAAATGGGTTTGTTTAATATAGGAAACTGGGGAGGGTCTAATGAACGTTGGTGTGGCTGAGCGCAGAGCCTGTATGCTTACAGACTGATAACTCTGGCCCGCGTCAGGCAGGCGAGGGTCTGAGCAGTGCTGAGCACAACTACAATCAGAAAGGAAGCAGCAAGAAAAGTTCAAATTCTGTATGGAAGGAGAAATCAAAGGCAGAAATATATATATATTTCCTATATAGGAAATATCTGGCAAGGCAACGTTTTTGCAGGAAAGGATGTGGGTGTGATAATGCCCTGCTGTTGCTGCAAAGCAAAGCGGTATCGCTTTAGGATGCATTAACAAGCTTGTTGTAACTGTATGGGCCTGGATATAATTGTTCCCCCTGTATGTGATGTCAGGGAATAAAAATATTTTATTTCTAAAAATAATAAATATACATTTCTTGTAAGAAATTGGTGAAGCACTGGAGAATTTCAAGAGAAATTAGAGAGATCCAAAAAAAACCATGGCTCATGAGGAAAGACTGAAAGAGTTGAATCTCGTTGGTCTGCAGTGGGACAGCCAGAGCGGGGAATGGGACAGCCTTCAAACACAGGTGAGGCTTTACACAAAGGACAACACTCGGTTGTCCTCTGTGCTTTACAGTCTTAGATTTCTATGGTTTTGAAAAACTGGGCTACTGGTTTCTTGCAAATGAGATTACAGATGAGGACAAAGAGTAATCAATTTTTCTGAGTCTGCCGTGGGAAAAACCTGTTCATTCTGAAGGCATTTGTTAGGGCATGAGAAACGAGGGAAAAAGCTCAGGAGCTCTGCAGATGTCGTCAGACCAAAGCCAGACGCGGCTGTGCGACCCTGCGGGATACGTGGCAGGGCTGAGGGCAGGATGAAATTACCGCTGGATTTGGGGGAGCGCAAAGATGGCTACCAGGAGAGTCTTTATTTGAAGTGTCTGGGGTTGATGGCTGGATCCGTAGGTTTGCCATCAGCCCGTTCAGCGCCTGGCTACGCGGCAGAGCAGGCGTGGGTGACAGGAGTGTGTTGGCCGGCTGCAGCAGTTGGTGCTGAGGCCCCTACAGCTGCGGCGTGCAGCCGGAGGGTTCGCTTTGCTCTCCCTCCCGTGCCCAAGGGGCTCTGGCCAGACCTGCGTTTTGGAGCTGACCAGAGGCTTGTCCGGTCCATTGTGCCTGGCTCCTGGGTGTCCGCCGTGGAGGGACGCAGCACGCCGCTGTGGATGGCCTGGCAGGGAGGAGCGGGGATGTCCTCCAGCTGGCAGGATGTCCCCATTCCGCAGGGAAGCTGCTGGCGCAGCAGCGGCTGCCGCGGTGCGGGCGTCCAGAAGCGGGGAACTGAGCAGCGGGTGGCAAGCACCTCCACGGGAGCCTCAGTAGCCAAAGCTGGAATGAAAGTCTCCTGGAGAAGTTCTTGCTTCAGATGACTTTAAAGCTCTTTATGCAATATCCTCATGCTTTTTGTAGGTACAGGTATAATTATTTCATTATGCTTTCCTGTGGAGTGTGAAAACTATCTTTACCAATCCTCTTAAATTAGTTAAATATAATATTCAGTGAGACAGGAGATAGAGAAATGTTAATTGAAACTGGAGAGGTGTTTATAGGGTGATACAGTGTGGCCAACTGTGACTAAAATTAATGTTCAGGGTCCTTGATAGTGATTCATATTCCAGAGTTTATTAAATATTTTCAACAGCAGTCAGAGGCACACGGAGCAGTCCACTACGTTTGTGCAGGTGTGACATTCGCTAGGAGCAGGCCAGCCAAAATCGCTTTTAATTGGATCGGGCCCTCCCTGGACTGCCGCAAGGATGCTTTCGGCGCCTTCTGTGCTAGCGGGGTCACAGGCCTGTCGCATCCCACGTGCCTTCTGGGGCCAGACTGAGTCCTTCACAGACCATCCTCGCCACGGGTGGGTTTCCACGGGCTCTTTATGTGGAAATGGAGGCCCAGCTTTTCCCCAGGAAAATGAGCTCCATTTTGATGCTGCGGGGCAGCGAGCACCTGGTTCCCCCTTGTCCCCGCTGCAAGGGCCCAGCCGTCCTGCCCTCGGCAGTCACCCCGTTATAACGTGTCCTGGGGCTGATCCTCCTCGGAGAGCCGTCTCCCAATCCCTGCTCTGCTGCTCGCCCTCCTGGCACCCAGCCACCGGGCAGCCAGTGCTGGCACAGAGACATCATCTCTACCTCGCAGCAGCAGCTGTTTGCTTACACAGACTGCGTGGAAAGGAAGAGGAAACGCAACTCGGTGGCTATGAGTGACAATGATACATCATGGGCACTGGGCTCAGCACTTTTGCAAATCTTCTGCTTGCCTAAGGCACCAGAAAACATTTTAAACTATTGAATACTGCCGCCAGTGAGAGGCTGCAGTAATTTATTGATGTTCCCAGCTTGCCTTATTTCTTTCATCTATCTTTATGCTTGCCCTGGAAGGCTGAAATAACTAATGCTGCTATTTTTTAGTGAAGCTAGGTGAGCTGTTCACCTTTCACTAGGAGAGCCTGAGCTCCTTTTTAGGGTCCTGAGAGTAGTGAAGGTCAGGAGGTGACCTTCCTTTGGCTTTTCCTTGGCGCGTGGCGCGGTGCCGACACACGTCCTTGTGGGAGGGAGCACGGTCTCTGACCAGCTTTCCAGAGCTGCTGCTGCCTTCGCTCACTGGTGTGTTGCTGTTAGTTTCTGTTATACATGCTGCTAAAAGTCCCTCCCTGTCCCAGAAATCTGAGCTGTGCCAGGGATGCCCACCTTCTGTGGAAGCTGGACTTTTCCACTGTGAAACATGGAAGATGTTCAGGCTCTGTGTCCTCTTTCGCTGCGGCTTTGGGGCTCAGATCTCATGGTGTTTTCAGTTAGGTCCATGTAGACTTGTGTTTCCGGCAAATGCCATTTCACACAGCTACGAAAAACCAATGGAATGATTCTACATAATCCTATTGGCAGCTTGTTAAACCGATCAGCGCATCCCATCACCGTGGCGAGAGCCGGCTTCCACGGGAGAACGTACCAAGAGGAAATCCATTTCCCATACAGCACCATCGCAGCTGATGCCGAACAAACTCCTGTCAGATCAATGCCCTTCTACGAACCTGGCACTGGCAGGAGCTGCCAGGGCGTGGAAACTCACTGCTCTTTGTGTGCGTTTGCCCTCTTTGAAACAAAATGTATTGTGCCACTTGCACTGCTTAAGCTGTCTGGTCTTTGTTCTTCTGGTGTTTGCTGCTTGGATTTTGGACTGTCCTCTTTGTGCAATGGCTGGTTCATTTCCTTAAATATCCTTCTTGTCATTTCAGTAAATCAGGAGATCCATGGTGGAAAGAGGCAGCATGAGCTCGGTGTGCCAGGGTTTCCTGTCCTTCCAAATTCCCAGGCACAGATAAGTGTTTGGCTCCCCGGGGAAGGTCAATGCTCCTGGACCTCTGACGATGCAGATGGAATGGGGTTGTTTTCTTTCATGAAACATTTAAATTATCTGAATTTGAGTTATTTTGCTACTAATATTACAACAGTAAGCACTGACAAAAGGAACTGTCAGCAATCCTCACATTCCAAAGCACTTGTCACTCGCTGGAGTATTTGCAAATTACCTAATGACAGCCTGCAGAAATCGGTAACTGTTTCGGTGCTTGTTCTGAACTCGCAAATACTGACATAAGCTGCTGCCTGCTCCCAAGGGTGTCAGAAAGAACAGAGACTCTCTGCTGCTGTCTTACAGAGTGAGGAGTCTCCCCCAAGTCTGTTGTGAAACAACTGACTGTGAGAAGCATTGAGGCGTTGAATGCGGTGACACGTGGCTCTCGACCATCGCCTTGTCCCGGGTTCTCTGCATTAATGCACCGGTGGCAGAAGAGAAGAATCCTTTGCAGTGCAGCGTTCTGGCACACGAAACATGCTTGTGTGTGAGGTGAAGATCATAGCCTTGATGCAAAAGGAAGTAGTTATGACTTTTTCTAGGCTATAAGAGGTCAAAAAAAAATCAAGTCCTTCAGCACACAGCAAATTCTCACTAGATAAATTAATTTTCAAGCTTTGGCAGAACAAGCAGCAGCTTTGGATTTTCAACCTTGCTGCTTTTCTCTTGGAAAAACCTTGTCATTCAATAGGTTGAGAGTTGGATGAACCTGTTTTGTCTGAAGACATGTTTCAGGGCAGCAATGAAATGTCGTTTTCCCCTAGAAGATAAATCTGTAGAGCAGCTGGCTGGTTACTTTGACCATTGTGTCCCAGCCCTCACATTTCTGGAGCCCGTGTCTCGATTCCTGAGCTGTGCCCCTTCCTGAGGGTGTGTGGGGAAGCCCCTGTTCCTCTCCAGCCCCGCGGCCGCTCCTCTGGCCTGCGAGCGTTGGAGGAGCGGTGTGACCGCGGCTGGGCCGCCGCCTCTGCCGGGACGTTCCCCGGGCCTGCGTGGGACAGTCAGCTGCAGGGCCTGTGTGTCAGCAGCGGGAGGGATGGATGAGCTGGGGACAGGACGGGGAATCCTCCCTGTCGTCGGATCTGGGTGTCGGGCCAGGGTCTGCGTTCAAGGTGCAGAGGGACGGGCAGATCTGGGCTGTTGAAGCTCTCCAGCTAGCCCGTGTGCAACAGAACTTCCCGTAGATCTTTGCAACCCTTAACTCTAACTGCACGTAGCACTTTCTTTTTGTGTCTGTGTTTTATAGACATACAGTTTTACAGATAAAGCATCAATGCTTTGCTTTTGCTACTGAAAATGTAACTTTGCAAATGGGTCTACTGATTATTTCATGGCAGAGAATGGGAGACATTGAAACTTCTTTCAGGAGCAGTCTTAGTTTAAATCTGAGCACTGCCTTACGAATCAAGGTCAGCTGGCATAAGCCATGCAAATGTTCCAAGCCTCTGGAGCTTAGGAAGGAGTTTAGGAAGCTTTGAAGTGCTGTTGATCTTCAGAAGGACATCTGCAGCTAATGGTCTGTGCCAGCACGCTGAGCGCTGTAAGGTTACGTTGCTGCTGTCTGAGCTTTCTCGGTCCCCGTGGGCGCAGTGAGAGTTCAGGGCACTGCACGCTGTAAAAAATGCACTCGCAGGCCAACAGTGGATAATCTAGTGCAGGCTAAGTCGGGTGTAAAATGTCACACTGAGGTTTTAACTGTGGTGTTTAAACACGTGATAAAGAACGGCACACGGTGTTACAAGGGTTCCATGAAAAGTTAAGTGAGCAGAGACCCCAGACTCCTCACCACACAACTGAAGAGTCATTTTGTAATTGTATCCAAACAGATAAATATCTCTATTAGATATGTAAAGTAGCAGGATAGTTGGCAGGATTGTTTTAGTCCCAACCCTAATAAGCAGAAAAAAAGCTTTGCTGTGAATTCGGGATTGATCCAGGTTTTCAGGAATAGCTCTTTCATCCGACTCCCTTCTCTCATTAGCTGGTGGTGCCAGGAAGTTCTGTGCTAATGAATGGCCACAGAGTTCTGCGAGGTCTTCAGATGAAATCACCCACATGAGCACAGCACAGGATGCATCATCTCAAAGCACGCTGCATGGTACGAGCCAGGACATAAAGGCTTTGCTCTGCTGGATTTGGCTCAGAGCTGGAGCTGTGATCATCTCCTGGGGGTGGGGGAAGCTTCTGCCTTCCAGTCCTGGAAGTTATGGCTCTAGCACCCAATAAAGCTGTATCGAGGTCCTGGATGCAGTGTCTGGGACAGACGGGTCTACGCGACACGAACGCCACCCTCTCCCTCCATCACAGCATCAGAACAGGAGGAGAGGCCTCTGATCAGACACAGCGTGCTCTCGCGGTCCCTGTTTGCTGGACACCTCTCCTGCTGAAGCTGTCGCTGGAGCTGCTCCATGTCCCCATCGCCCCCCTCCGTCCACGCAGCTGGCGGCGCCTGGCTGTGCCTGTGTTTCGCAGGCAGGACTTACCTGCACACCCTCCTGCTCGCAGCTCGGAGGTGAAGCAGGAGGCATTAATGCCACGCAGGGGTCGGTCTGGCTTCAGACCTTCTGCCCTGCCCAGAGACGATGGAGACCGTGCCCAGCTCTGGCCAAGGCGCAGGAGGTGCCTTTGTTCCTGGCCTGGGCCGGTCTCCTGAGCAGGGTGGAAGATGGTTTTCAGATGGAGAGCCTGGTCAAGGCTGTGGCCACATTTGTGTCCTGTGGGGTGGCGCAGGCAAGGTGCCGCAGCGTGGCAGGATGCCCTGGGTGCGAGGAGGGAGATGTGCTGTGTCAGAGATGACTTTGAACCCCCCAGATTCCAAAGTGGTGCTTTATTGACTAACGAGAGCATTAAAAATGCACAGAGTCACTAGGCTGAGTGTCAAGGTCCATGACAGAAAGACAAATTGGACAACTAATAGGTTATATGAGTGGCAAGTTTTGGTGACAAGCTGACAGCGTGACACAGCAGAGTTGGAGCAAACAGATTACTTGGTGGTTCCTGAAAGGTCATATTGTCAGTGTCTCCATCAGCGGGCGAGTGGCTGTTCATCGCTGCCAAGCGGGAAATGACAGGGGGCTTCGCTGCCTCGGATGTCGATGACGAGCTCTCCCGCATGCTCTGAGCGCTCGTGTGAATTGTGGAGTTTCCTGGTGAACTTCCCAAACAGCTGCTCCTCGGTCAGAGCTGGAGTGAGTGCCCCCATGTAAGAAGGGGGCTTCTGCCGGGTCCTAGGCACGTGCTTGCCGTGCGCAGGAGACAGGCCAGCCCAGCCAGTTCCTCAGGAACAGAGGAAAGGTTTCCGCAAGCAGCGGCGAGTGCCACATCCTCGCACCTGGCTTTCAGCTGCCGCTTTCTGCCTGACGTGCCAGCAAGCTGCTGCTTTTTGTTCAGGTCACAGCACTGGCTGTGGGCAGCTGGGCGGGAGTGCGAGCGCCTGGCTGGCTGCAGGGGGACGGGGCGGCAGGTCTCCGTGCGTGGGCTGCCTCGTCTCTGCCAGGACCTCTCCACAGGGGAGACCTAGTGCGGCACGCAGAGCTTGCCTCTGCCCCAGAGAGCTCACATGAACCCTTCACCCCAAATCCTAACCTGTGAGACCGTGTCTGGCTGGCACCCACCATGTCCAGGCAGCTGATTTTTGGCTGTGACCCTGTGCTGTGGAGGGAACAGATGATGGGTATGGGAGCAGGAGTCAGAGGGTTTTGTGCTGGGTTGGCAGAGCAAAGGGAACCAGGGGAGGCTGTTCTGTTGGAAACAAGAATGGTTTGTGGAGAGTAAGGTGCTGGAGGCCAGGATTTGGAGTGTGGCCCTCTTCCTGCAGAAAGAGACAGATGCACAAGCCCTGGTTATCTGGCACCTCATGGCTGGTTTTGACTGGGAATCCGAAGCAAGGACAGCAACAATCCAGCCGTCCTCTGGAAACAGTGCAACCAGGCAAGAAGCAGTTACAAAAATAGTGGTCTTCAGAGATGCCACCTGGGAGGCTCTCCAGCATCCCTGGGCTGTGCTTGGGTCCCTGTGGGACATGGTGCGTCTGGGGGAAGCCTGGCTCTGCGTCTCTACTGCACAGCCAGCAAGACCCATAATCAGACTTTGCTTTGAGCCATCAGAATTTTAAAATGGTTGTCTAATATCTCTTGGTAAATGCTCATTTCTCTCCCATCTGGCCTGTTCATCTAGCTGGTGAGCTGTTTGTCTCTCGGGAGGGAGCGGTGCCATGCTAGCGCAGGGCTATCACCAGCTGTGACTCGGGTCAGCACTGTTTGCCGTGGCGACTTGGGGAGCCCTGGGCTTTGCTGCTGTCCTGGGTGCAGGGGAGGAGTCGGGCCGGTGGCCTCCCAGAAGAGCCCGTCCCGGGCATCGTGCCTGTGGCGTGGCAGAGCTGCCCTCGGCCGACGCCCTGTACCCTGCCGTGTGCCGACGAGGTGCGGGTGGCCTGTCTCTGGCTGGTCCCTGCTCGGCTGCTTTGGCACGCTTGTGCAGGGGATGGTCACCGGGCTGCCAATGCCAGGAGAAGGAGCCTTCAAGGCACTTTTGTCTTCCCAGACAGAGCAGGGACTCGACTTTCTTGGTATTTGAATGCTGTGCTGAGGGCAATCTTTCTCCAAGCCGTCGTCCAAATGAAAATGGGCCGTGCAGATGCATGCGAAAGGCAGACTGAGCACACCGAGAATAATCTGGTTGGGCGTGAGAGCTCAGAGAACTCTCTAGACTCTTAATTTTTTTGTCAAATGGTCACTGGAGGGTTAATGTAATTTTGGTTTTAATTACATTGCTGGAGGCCATACTTACCCGAGGGAAAAGACATAATTACCAAGACATTTTATTAAGATATTATTTAATTTTATTGATGTGTCACAAGCAAAGGCACAGGAATGTTCAAATCAATATATACTTACATCAATGTTTAATCTACTTTCAGCTTTTTTGCCTGTTCTATTTATGCAGTTACTACTTGATAAATTAACTTACTGGGAATATGTTGAAAATTAATGAATTTCCAGCAAAATCACACCCTGTGTATTTGTTTCAGCAGGAAACAAGAATATGAACAGGCTTTCATCTTCTTTCAACAGAACTCTTTGACCCCTCTCCCTTGCAGCTCACCACTGCTAGGTCACGCGTGCTCCGTTTTTGCCTTCGTCATCTTTCAGAGCAGGTCTCCAGCCTTGCGGGTCAGGGGCGGATTAGAGCAAGGCAGGGTGCCGTGTCCGGGTGCAGCCCATCGCGAGCCCGCCCGCAGAGCGGGGTTTGGCCGCTGACGGTGCGGGCGGAGGCACCTGGCAGCTGGGGGCCCCCTCCCAGCAGTGCCGCACAACGCTGGGCGTCCTGGAGCCCCCGGGACCGCACTTGGCTGGCAGCAGAGAGGCAGCTGTGGGATGCAAGTGTGCAACTCCTTTTCTGCATTCCAGCGGGCAAAGTCCACTTACAGAGAAACCCCAGCCAGCCCGGGAGCTGTCGCCCAGGAGCTGGCCCCTGGGCATCCCTGCCGCCATCTCCGTAGTGAGAGTGACGGGAACACCAGGCCACGCAAGCTGGCAGCGGCAGGGGAGCAGGCCGGGGCTCAGAGGGAAAGCTGAGCTCCTGGACCGCTCATGGACCCGGCTCTGACGCTGAGTTCTGTTTGGTATGCTCTGCTGCTGAGGCTGGTGCAGCACGAGGTGACTTTGGTACAGACGAACTCAAGTTCACGATGGATTAGAGCAATGAAATGAGAGCTTAATTCACCCTGTGTTTGAAGCTGGGAGAAGAGTGAAAATAATCGGAGTGGTCAGAGATACATACTCAGAAAGAAAGGGATGTCTTCATTCTCGTATGGTTTCGGATCCCTTTCTCTAGCTTGTATTTTTATTTTTTTTTTTCTGCTTGAAGTCTGTCTTGCCTTCTCCAGTCCTAAGGTACAGGTTGTGGGCAGCCAGCCCAAAGAAGGGACTCACTATGTGCTGAGTCTGTCTGCCTTTCCCCTCCTTGCAAAGGCAATTCCCCTTCTCTCCCTGCTCCTTCTCCTCACTCATGGTTTTCCTGGGCTGCGCTGCTCCCGTGCGTGGTACCTCTGTGGCCGCTCTTCACTCGCTGCCATTTGCATCCAGCTGCCTTGTGGGTGAGAAATCTCTGATGCAATCTCTGATCCAGCCAGCTGCTGAATTACCCTGGCTCCAAGTGATTTGTCACCGTGGAAGGATTGATGCTGGGAGGCGCTTTTCGAGGTGCCTTTTATCTTCCCACGTGCACGGTGCTGCAGCACAATTCCTCTGTTCTCTTCATCTATCAGCTGCCCCCAGTATATATATTATCTACTGGTTCGGCTGCTCCCTGCATGGGGGTCTCGCTCGCCGAGGCGCGCGGATGGCGCTTGCAGCGGCAGACTGTTTCAGCTTCCCTGTGCACGGGCGGGTGGGCGCTGCTGGGGCTGATTTTCATTAATGCTTCCCAGATGCTGCCTTCTGCGGTCAGTTTTGCAGGAGTCCTGGCCGTGGCTCTTCCCTTGCCTCCCTGCTGAATTGAGCCATCTTTTTTCCCAGGCAGTAGCTGCCATCTGCACCAGAAGGTTAATTTGTTCCTCTTCCCCGTAAGTGCATTTATCACATGGAAGTGGCTGTTGTGGAAAATATTGATCAAACACCGGCTGTTCCCTGGCTGGACTGAAACGGAGTGTTACACTTATTCAATTGCGTGACATTTTGCTTTGTGTGCAGATAGCTAGAAAGAGCGTGTGTCTGTGCACACGCATGTACATGTGTGCATGTATGAGCGTGGCCGTGGTGGGGAGCAGGCAGCGGCTGCTGCAGGCTCCATTTCCCCCTCCAGTGTTCCCAGCAGTGCTTTTCTGGAGTTGGTGCTGCTGGTCCCTTTGTGTGGAGCAGGTCTTCTCCCACATCCAGCACAAGCTCATCGGCTGCCGGTGTGCGCGTGGCCGGGAGGAGGGAGACAGGCACGCGTGAGTTTGGAGGAAACGGCGCTGGGTGTTTGGGGCAGAGGGCTGGGCTGTCTGCCACTCAGCAGTGCACACCGCCGTGTCTGGAGCCGTGCATTTCCAAGGCATCGGGGCCTGTGTCCAGGCTGGTGGGGATGCTCTGGCCTCTTCTGTGCCAGACCTGAAACCCAGCCCTTCGTTTCCGCCTGGTGCGGTGGCAGCCCTGGGCCATCGCTCTCACCGTGCTCCTGCTTGCTTCCCCGCGCCGCCACAGACCATTGCCACCAGTCTGTGACCAGAGCACACTTGTCTCTCTATTAAACAAAGATACAGTAATATCAGCTCCTTGTGGCAGCTGCACAAATATGTGCTGTTTTGACAGCACCTTATTTCAGCACAGTGCTCTGGAAGGCTTGTGTGAATATTTTTTGCAGGCAGCTCCACAGTGGAGAGCTGTGGCACAAAGAAAATGTGAGTCACCTGTTCAAAAATCACGGCGTTTTTAGCACCAGGACCTGTCTCTGCTCCTGGCCACCTCTCAGCAACTGCTCTCACATGGGTGCTTCTCAGGCATTCATTTACCAAGGACGCAGTGGCTGTGGACCCCTGGCCCTTTGGCAGCCTGGCCGCACGGAAGAGGTCCCAGCCGCTCGCTCGCTGTGGTGTGTCCGTGCGGTGGGCTGCATCCGGGCTGGGACTGCCCTCGGCACGTCTGCTGTAGAGACTCACGCTCCCTGGGCAACTCATCCCTGTGCAGAAGGAAGCGGCAGCTCTGGGGGGCTGTCACCGTGGCCGTGGTGTGGCATCGTGGGGACCCCATGCCAGCCAGGAGCGGCCAGTGGTGGCCGCAGGCCGCTTGCCCCTGCTCTCCTTCTGCACAGTCTGGCATACTGTCCAGTACCCGTTCACAAGAAGGGCTGTACGCTGCCAGGATATTAAAATTTAATTAGGCAGTAAAAGCTTCTTGCTTCTAAGCCCTTAAGGCTGAAGAAAGCCAGAATGGCTTTTGGTTTCTTAATGGGACAACTGTCCCCTCCAATAGGCTGTGAATGGCTGCAGTGACATTGGGCAAAGCCTGCCTTGCTGCTGACTCGCCCGGTTCCTGGAGAGCACGGGTCAGCCCGAGCCACGGCCAAAGCTGCCACGGCCAAAGTCGCCCCGTGCTGCACCCTCCGCTGCCAGCTCTATTGTTGAGCCTCCTTACTGGGAGAGTTGTTTGTAAATTCTGGGTATTGATTCTGAAAATGCTGTTCCTCCTTGTAATTTAACGCAATGATGAGATTCTTAAGCACCAAGAAAGCTCCCAGTTATTTAAAACCCTTTAAGCTTGAAGTATTAACAAATTAAGCATTTTTTACACATCTCTGTGTCCCTTTGGGTGAGGGCGAGGGAGGATTGTGCAAGGCCTTTCCATGGGAACCCAAGGGAAATATGTATTGCAGGAAACTCATTAAAACGCATTTCCAGTATCAAAGGGCCATTCTTAATCGCTCTGTGGCAACCTGCCGCTTCAAACGGCGTCTGCAGCCTCCCAGCTGGTCTGTTCTCTTCTGGGACATCTTCTACCCTGTTCAGAACTTGTTCTCCTCCCTCTTTCTGGGGCAACGCATCATTTACATCTTGATCTGAAATGCAGGAAAAACTTCAGAAATAGCTGTTGAGCAAAAGGCTAATTGGGAGCAGCGGGGGAGCTGCTGCCGCGGGCTGCACGGGTGCAGCAGCATCTCCATGCGGGGACACGCCTGCTGCTGCTGCGGGTGGGCTGTGTGCTGCGGGCTGTCCATCTATTCGTCTGTCCACACCACGGGACCCCTGCACAAGGAGCCAGCGTCTCCGCGCCTGGCCGGGCGGAGGGTGCTCTCCGCGGTCTCTCTGGTCGGAGATTTGGGCTGGCGGCTCGGGGCCCGGCTCACCCCTGGGGTAAGGGATCGGGCCCAAGCTGCGCTGCTCGGCTCTCGTGCAGCCCTGTCCTGTGCTGCAGCCCGGGAGGGACAGCAGCACCAGGTGTGGGGCAGGCCCCTTCCTCCAACGGGACGAGGTCGCAGCGATGTGCTCGCAGGCTTTAGGAGACAGAAAGGAAGGAGCAGAGCCACCCCAAGCCCAGCCCTGAGTCACACAGACTGCAAATAAAAATTCCTGTTTCCTTCCAACTTTGTCCTCCCTGAGATGATGGGAAACGATCCAGACCTGCTTAGTGCATCCAGCAGTGGCCACTGGTACCTTCCCTTCACCGTGTGTTATCCGCCGCCCTGCGACCGTCCTGCCAGCCGCCCGGGGCTTGGAGGTGGCTCCTGAAACCCCGCTGTGTTGGTGGGACTGTGCGGGTGTTGGGAGTACAGCAATGGTAACGGCGTGGGGAATCGGAGTACGAGATGGGGGCTGGCACGTGCCGGACTGGCGGCTAGGAAATTGGCGCTGTTTTCTTCTTCCATTGTAACACAGAAAATCTGTTGACCTTGGGGTAGCTGGGGCGCACAGGGAGCTCTACTGGCGCGGAGACCTTGGGGACAAGCGCAGCTTTTCATCCTGAGCACAGGCAGGGCTGGTTTGAGCGGCCACGCTCCCCGGACAGCGGCATCTGCTCGTGAACCTTTGCTATCTCTCAATTTCCAGGAGCACCTGGAAAAGCCTGTGATTGCTCTGCTCAGCTCGGCCTCATCCTGCGCTCCTGAGGCTGTGCAGGCTGCTGCTCAGATCTCACTCCTTGCATCTGTTCCCGAGGCTTCAAAAAGCGCCTCCCCCAGCTTCTGCTATCAGCATTTAAGACACTTGTCACTTTAAGAAATGTCTTCATTATTTTAAAATGAGGTTTTTGAGACAAGCTGTTGTTATTTATAGATTTCTATCTGCTGTCAAAGCACTTATCACTGTCATATTCCAGAGCCTCCCAGCAAATGCCGTGTTGATGGCCACTTTGGAGATGCGGCCGGCAGGGAGGGCGATGGCTCTGTGCCCCTCGCTGGGGGGCTGCGGCTCTGGTCGGGGCAGGTTACTGATGCCCTGGGCTCCGGAGCTGCTCGCTGCGAGACAGGGATGCAGCTGGTGGTGCTTCAACCCGGGGAAATTCCCCAGGAGGCCTCGCTGCCACAGCAGCGGTGGTTACGTTTGGGACGGGTGCCGAAAGCCGGCCCAGGAGACCACCCAGTGCAGATGGCCATGCTGCTGCCCGGGGTGCTGCTGGGTTGGTGGCTGCAGGCGCAGGCGCGGCGTCTGCGGTGCTGGGAATGCTGGTGGGGACCTGTGTGCCTGCATTTGTGCCGGTGCCCAGAGCCGGGTCGGATCGCCGCAGGAAGCCGGGGCCATCTTGGGTGTAGGCTGGGCTGGAGCTGGAGCCTGGCAGGGCGCAGGGTGCTGTGCTGCAGCCGCTGTTTTTCATCCAGGGACAATCAATTCTCCTTGTGAAACAGCCTGTTAGTCACTCACGGCTGCCACTGGCTCGCTGAAACCCACGGCTGCGGGAGCGGCTTGAGGGGTTCTGCCGCTGCAGCGCCTCTGCGGAGAGGGAGCCAATGGCCGAGTCTCCCGGGGAATCCCTGTCTGGCCATCTCAGCCCCGTGCGAAGTGTTAACGTGTAATCAGGAGCAATAAGCATCCACTGGCTATTATTTTCCATTTGCATGGTCAGCTGGAACAAACAGCAGCTTGGAGCAGGGTTTGATATGCCTGTATTGATTTTCTTTATAGATTAGAGCGATTCAAGCAGTTATAAGGTTAATTTCAGATGATTAACTTCACCATATTGTAATATTTGATTTAGATTGGCTTTCAAACACTTTCCACTTATTGATTTTCAATATCGTACTTTTAGTACTGCAGCCAAATGTCATTCAAATAAAAGGTAGACAGAGTAGAAAATATTCACAGCAGACCGGAAAATTCTGCTACACGTCAGCCTGGACCTGCCTCAACACAGTGCAGTGCAGAGCGGCGTCCAAGCGTGGCCATGCCGAATTCATGCTGGGCAGGCGCAGCCCCAGGTGAGGGTGACTCTGGTCCTGCGGTGTTCCTCCCGGCCGGACGGGTCCCCCCGCCGCACCGCGGGGCCTCACAGGACCGGGATCAGCCATCGCTTCCCAGCGCCGTCGCCGCCTGCATCCCCTGTCACACGAGCCCCGGGGACCGTGGTGTCACTGTTGTTGGCAGGGTTGTTGCTGGTTTGTTTGTGACATTAAAACTCTTCTTGATAAAAATCAAACCATGAAATTGTTGGATATGAGGAGAAGTTTGACCTGACAATTTCTCCTCCTGACTTCAGATAATCCTGGTCCTGGGGGGAGGTGCCGGAGTCTTCTGGCCTAAGCTGAATAACAAGATTTTATTTGCATCGGCTGGAAGTGGCTGGGGATCTGGAGACTGAAGGAAAATTACACTTCTGCGATTTCACAGGGAGCTTCCTCTGAAGTATGGAAATGAGGCGTTAACAGCTTGTCTTCTCGGGGATCCTTGCCTCCTCGCAAACCTCCCAGCCCGAGAGGAGTCAATGTTTCTGATAAAGGCACAGAGGTGTGAGATGTGAACAGGCAGGGCCCCGTTCCCAGTGTCCCCATTTGGCAGATGTTTCTGCTGGTTTTACAGAGCGCAGGGCTGCGGGGGTCCCCGCGTCACCCTGCGGGACTGTGCTTCGCCCAGGGGCAGCAGCCTCTGGAAAATGCTCTCCTTTTTCTGATAATCTCATGATCTGATCCTGCAGTTTGTAGCAGCGGTGGCCACCTTACCCGCTGATGCCACGTGGGGCCCTACCAGCCGGCGATCTCTGCGCCGAGATCTAACGCTCTCACAGCAGGTCACCCCTTTGCCACGGCTGCGTCCTCATCCTCAGCATTTACAAGTCTCCCAGCCCCTCTGGTTAAACGAAGAGGCTTTCTGATGCGAAACCTCTCCTTGCGTGTTGGAGGAACTTCCTTGTCCCATCCGTCCTAAGTCCTGTTCTTCCTTCAGCCCGTGGCCGTGGGGAGAGGCTGGGAAAGGCGTTGCTTCCGGCTGTTGTGGATGATGCTTCTCGTTCCGCCATCACGTAAAGGAAAAGCTCTGTGGTTCTTTGCTGTTGAGTGCTATGTGGTGCCCTTTATATCTCTCGAGACTAGACTGTAAAAATAATAGAAAACTGACATTTAAGCTATGGGAGGTAAGCATTGGGGTTTTTTATATTAGATTGTTCTGAGCTAAAATGCATGGATGAAAAAAAATCACAAAAAATATGCTGCTCCTTGCCTATTTTACATTTCAGTATGGATAATATGTGCACATCTCAGAGCAGATTATTTTAATGTTTCTGAACACTGATGAGTCTAAACCCAGTAAAAGCTGTACACAGCAGCTCGGAGGGTGTGGGAGTGACGGCGGCACTGGGAAGGCAGAGTACAGCCAGGGAGCTGTTTGCTTTTTCACGGCTCGTGTCTCCTCCTATCTCTCATACTTTCATTTTCAGGGGCTATTTTCTCCTTCACATTTTGGTGATGTGCAGAATACAGATGAGACACAGTGTACACAGAGCTATTAGAACGAAACACACTCGTTTTGTGTTTTTGGGAAAAGCCTAAACCCCTGATCGGGTTAGCCTGGCACACTGACGATGATGCGAGGCGGCTGGCTGGCGGCAGTCCCTTGGCTGCCCGAAACGCCGGCTCCGCTCGCGAGGGCCCTGTGCAGGGAATGCGGGCGCAGGGGTCGGGTGCACCTGTGGTGCTGTGGGTGCTGCAGGCTGGAGCTGCGCCCCGCGTTCGGCTGTGCCGGACCCCAGCTGCTCCGGGGCCGGGGCTGCCTTCGCCCCGCAGCCTTCTGGAACCCGCCCGGTCTGAGGCAGGAGGGTCTGACGATTCACGGTCTGGGCACTTCTCTCTGTGCCTGCGTGTCCTGAGGCGAAGTGGCATTTCTTCCCATAAATTTCAAGGATTTCTGTCCATCCAAGGAACTCTCTTTAAGCGTGCCTGGCTGGCCACTGTGGTTCAGGCAGAGCTGATCAAATACTGCTTTGTCAAATGAGTTGTCTGATTAATTTTGTCATTTTGAATGATTTATTTATAAGTCATCTGCAATAACAAATATTTATATTGCCTCCTGACCAGCAATTATTTGCCCTTCCTGATTATAAACTATGGTACGCCTGCGGCAGCTGATGCTAATGCTCTGCTCTTTGGAACAATAATCCGGGAACGCGGAGAAGCACTCTGCAATTCCCTCAGCAGTCTGCGGAACATTTGTATTACCTTCAGCTCTTTTCCAGAATTCTTCCACATACACTTTTTGACAAAAGGAGACTGCACAGACCTCATGAAGGTCAAAGCTATTAAAAATCTTTTCAGTGAGCAGTGCTGCAGATCTCCAAACACTTGCAGCTCTCCAGGGAAGGTCGGAACTCGCATTTTTCCCCTCCAGTTGTTCCAGTGCCATCCAGCACCCTCCAAAAGAAACCAGCGTGCAAAATAACTTTCTGAAGCAGCTGGGTCTGTCAAACCATGCTTGATGAAATAGTTGTTGTGCTGCACCTGTTGAACCTAGAGATACCTCTGCTCAAGTAATTCATGTGACTGGATAAATACAGGGCACGCTAGCTGCAAGACATTTTAAAACACAAAGGAACACTAGTTCAGTATTTTTCAGGTGTCTGTTGAATCTGTATCGTGGCTGAAGCAGACCTTGCGGTGGCTGCTCTAAGACCGTGTGTGTGTGGCAGGACTGTGTTGCTCATGATCGTTACCTGCTTCCACCTCACTTTGTGAGATGCTTTGGAAGCTCCCTTCAGCACTTCTGGATTTGAGTGATGCTCCCAGTGGTGTCATCTGTGCTGTGCTGGATTCTGTCCTACCTCTCTCGCGTGTCGTACGGAGGGAGTGCCCATACAAGCCAGCATGGCACCCTGCTAACAGCCTTTGTCCTGCAAACACTGTGATTTCTCTCTGCTCTGCGTTCCTGCCTCCGCGCCCCAGCTGTGGTGGATCTGTAGGGATGCTGCAGAACTCCGCTGCATATGGCCAATAATGTCACCCTCATGCCTGTGACGTTCCTGAGAGATGATGCGAGAGTGACATTGCCTGCAGCCTCTCTGTCTGAGCCAATTAAACAGAGAAATTAAACAATGTCTGAGTCAATTAAAAAGAGAAATTAAACAATGTGACAAACAGGGACAATGGAGGCACAGCTCCCTGCTGATGCACACCTAAGGAAGGACACCACGTACGTGCAGGGCAGCCAGCGTCCGCCCCCGGTGCTGCCGTGCCTTCCCCAGGTCCTTGTGGTGTCTCGCCGGGAGCAGGAACCATCTCACGGGGCTGGCAGCTCTGAGCCTGTTTCTCAGGAGACGTTGCCCCCTTGCTCTGGCCGCTCTTCCTGGCGCTGAGTCCAGCGAAGCCCCTTCCTCCTGGGGCGCCTGAGCGGGCGTGCTCTGGCCTGACTGGCCGGGTTTGGTGAGGAGCGTGGGGACTGGTGGAGCTGGCTCCGGCAATGCCAGCGCCCCTCAGACTGGCGGCAGCGACTGGTCTCAGCCTGTGGCTCAGCCGTGGCACAGACCAGCTCCGTGCTCCGCAGCCCCCGTTCGTGGGCACAGACGTGGCGTCTGGCCCAGTGTACACCAGGAATCAATTTGTAATTCCTCTGGTGAGCTCCTGTGTTTGGTTAAGCTATGGCTGCCCAGAGAGGTGGAGGATGCCCCATCCCTGGAAACGTTCAAGGCCAGGCTGGATGAGGCTCTGAGCAACCTGATCTGGTCAGGGATGTCCCTGCTCCTTGCAGGGGGGTTGGACTAGATGACCTTTGAAGGTCCCTTCCAACTCTAGCCATTCTATGATTCTATGATTTCTCTCTGAAAGGTAGCAATCCCAGACTGAGAACTTAAAATATGCAGCATTCCTCACTGCTCCCCTCAGCCTGCTAGTGGAGGGGAGAGACTGTCAGGAGAGCAGGACAGGCCCTTCCGGAGGCTTGCAAGGTGCAGCTGGAATGTATTTTCCCAGTAACTTCAGGGAAAATTGTAAATCAGTGCTGTACACGTAGCTGTGCCCGGCTAAGTCAGCACGGAGCAGCTCGTGCAGCTGCTTGGTAGTGTGCTGGCGGGGGTGACAGCTGCCGCGTTTCAAAACCCCGACACCCTGGGAAATGGTTACTGGAGCGTCCAGGGCTCGGGCACTGTCCCCGGCGTCACTGACGCACCGGCTGCCAGCGGGACGGGGGTGGGCAGCAGGCATGCGCCCCGGTCCCCTGGGCAGGGCCATGCCTCTCTGGACCAGGCTCCTCTCCAGGCTGCCCCGGGCTCTCACGAGCGCTCGAGGGGCCGTTGGGTCTGCGAACGGGGCCCATCAGCTGGCATCAGCCAGCCCGAGCTGTGAGCACGTCCAGGGTGTCACGGGCAGAGAGGTGCTCAGCACCCTTGGGAAGGGGAAGCCAATGGCCAGACCATCGCGACAACTCCTCGCTCCACGCTGTAAACAACTGGGCTTTCCTGATTTTTTCCTGCAGTCTGCTGAGTGACTTTTCTCTTCCGGAGCTGTTGATGGAAGCAACTAAGCCGGACCATGTCTTTGCTGGAGCTAATTGGCACTTTCAACTGTAAGTAAAGTGATCTACTAATGGTTTTGATCTCTGTGCAGTTCTTTGATCTAGCTGTTGTTCTCAGGTGCATATCATGACAGCACAATTAATTAATTGCAAGTTTATAATTGTGCAGCTGCAACACGCTCTAGTTCACGCGTGGAGTTTTACTAGTTGAGTTGCCAGGGTTTGTCATTTGTCTGGCAAACAGCAGTGATCCGGAATACCGTTCCTTGACCTTTTCCATTTCCCCGAGTCCACGAGCAGAGGGTCTGTGCCCAGGACGAGCCCAGGGCTCCCCGTGGCAGCCGCGCTGCAGCGCTCGGCACTGGGCTGGGGCGAGGGCTCAGCCGCCGATCGGCGTGTCCTGGAGCTCTTGGGTTATTTACTGGTGAGCGCTGCGTGGAGCACGCTGCAGCTTACAGAGAAAGGGAGGAGAGCACTTGGGGGAATAGCCCTGAGACCTTTGCTGGCGTTAACTATTCCATATCCTTCCGTTTGAAAGGGAATTAATTACACTCCTGCTGCAGGGTTTTGATCAGTCCCTGCTGTGGGATAGGCTGAGACCTAGCAGGGGAGTGGGATGCCTCCGCTGCGTACTCCCGGCTGGCAGGGGAGGGAAGCAGATGCATCACAAATGTGATTTGTTTGTGTTGCCCTTTTGGCTCCTCTGTTTTCCACACCAAAGATATGACTTTGTTCTCCTAACTGGGCACCGGAACGGCTGGCGTGACCTCACGCTGTGGGCAGACCCGCGTTGTGCCCGTGGGTGAGGTGGGCTCTCTCGAGGGAAAGGGCAGGAGAATCTGTTTGCCAAACTGGTGGCTGAGGGACCGAAGAGCCCGCCGCAGCCCTTTGGGGCCAGACACGCTCCTGCAGAGCCAGCTCTGCCACGGCTCCGCGCTCTGGCAGGGCTTGTTCAGCCTGGGTAGGCTCGTGCTCCTGGGCGGCCAAATCTCTTTGCCAGGAGAGGCAGTAGAGAAAAGAGCCTCGTCTACGTACTTTGCCTCCCTTAGAACAAGGCAAATATTTCAGTATCTGTTGAAGAGTATTTGCATTTTTATGGATAAATTCAAGAAAAAAGGCACCACGCAATCCCAATTTGCATCCCTTATTTCCATAGAAACTACAGGAGCCTTGATTGCTTTCATGTGCTTTTGATGAAAATTGAGTGGGGTATCTTTATCCTGCCATAAGGTGGGAAGAAAAATTGGCATTCACAATAATATCTAATGGTTCAAAGGATACTTTTGCAAAACAACTTGCTGTGATTTATTAAATAACTTGGTGTTTTTCAAATAATTGGAAAAAAAACTTTCTAGAAAACTTGTTGCAAGCCTTTACTAAACCGCCGTAGATTAACATCTGCTTGTGCGGAGCGAGCATTGTTTACTGGTACGCGACTGCTGCTTGAGAAACAGAGGTCATTCTGCTCCTGACCAAAGTTCAGACACTAGCAGGGAGCCATAAAGAATTCGGGTATTGTAACCAATAGAAGTGCCTTTAAACTGTAGGGAAAAAAAGGCAGTAAATCCTGTACCGGAGCAGGCGGCTTGGCTGCAGGTCAGCAGAGGATTGGGGCCGGCAGGTCTCGGCTTGGGCTCCTGGTGCGACACAGCACTGCTGACAGCCGCGGACACACCTGCTCCTCCGTGGCTCGCTTTGCCCACTGGAAATACAGATCAGGCTTTAAAAACAACCCATTTCCTTTTTTTTTTTCCTTCTTTTTTTTTTTTTTTTGCGTGGAGGTGGGTAGCCCAGGCTGGTAATTCTCCATCCCTTAATGTTCCGGGTGCAGGGCTGGCGGCTGGGGTCACGGGGAGCAGGGGCTGCTGGCGCCGGGCTCCATCCCATTGCCACATCCTGCCGAGGAGCCTCCTGGAAGCGCTGGTGCCCGACCTCGTCAGCGTGGGGAGAGGCTGCGCTGCCGTTCCTGCCTGCTGGAGCAGGCTGGATTTGCTGTGCCTGTGCTGCTCATCGCGATGCCAGGCCATTTATATTTGATGGTGTTTGGATGAATTATGCACATACCCACGAAGAGAAATTTAATGATGGGTTTCGTCACCTTTTTTATAGATTGCAGCCTTTGAACTAAGCACCAGTTCACTCTCAGTGCTACAGGGGATAAAGGGAATATTCCAGTTCCCGCATCCATCACAGCGCTCTGCCAAGCAGAGTTAACAAGTAAACAGTAATCGCCCACAATTATTGCCCATTACGTGCTCTCTTCACCTGAGATCACACAACAAAGCTGCTGTAGAGTCGCGGGAGGAGCTGGGTGGCAAGGAGCTGTCAAGATGAAATAACAGCAAAAAGACCTGTCAGGCGCTGGCTGTGTGAGCGACCTAAATCCCCTCCTGACGGCCCCTCGCGCAGCGCACGGGAGCTGCTGCTGTGTAATTATAAATTGTCTGCAGGGCTTGTCCCAGGGGTTCGGAGATGACATTACAATAATAGGGTGGGTGAGCATTAGTTACGGGATAACGTTCCTGGCAGCGGTGCGTACGTGGCAATAAAGGAACGTGGTGGGCAATCGTGCCAGCATGCCTGGTCCCTGACGTGTGGCAGGAGCAGAAGGAGCCCGGCAGGTCCCAGTGGAGGGAGGTCCCGTGGGTCCGGTGGGGCTCCCGGAGCTGTGGGTGCCACGGGGCTCCGCTGTGACCGGGGATGGCACACCAGCCGTGGGGCTTGGCGCTGGGAGGGCTGAGGTGGATGCGTGCGGGACAAGGTCCCATCGAGGGAGGCGAGAGGGTGGGTTCATGCCTGGTGCAGTGTCTCCGTTAAAGCTGTCTGCCTGGACTCTATAGCTAGCAGAGAGGGAAGGGCAATTTTTCGGTGTGGTTTACCTGACCTGCTTTAGGATGAACTGAATTATTCTCAGAACTGCCTTTTGTCAGAAGGTGATGAGCTGAGATGTGGACCTGCAAGTCAGGAGGGACTGATCCTCTTGGAAAGACCTTACTGACTTTGGGCAATGTTTTCTCAGTGTGCTTCTCTGGTTCTGCTTTACTTTCAGGATGAATTTTCCAAGGATTAATTTTCTACAGTGTTTCCGTAGAAGTGTAAGTTAGGGAAGGTGCGGAGAACAAGCCTTGCACATGTGAATGCAAGGCAGTTGTTTTCTTGAGCCAGATTTGCCCTGAGGGCAGCCCTGAGCAGCATCTGACCCCTGCCAGCCCTGAGCGAGGCACTTTCTCCTGTCTCCCTGCTCCCACCCTGCAGAAAAGGGACGGGAACGCTGAGGATGGAGGGGCTGCCGTGAATCCCGTTGCTTGCAGGGAGGAGCTGCGCCATGGCTGAGCTGTCCATACGCGTGAGGGCAGCGGGATGGGGCTGGCTGCCAGCCCTTCGCTGGACAGCCCCAAGGCTTGCCTGCAGAATATCTTGGTGTTGGAGGCAACACTGGAATCTGGCACTTTGTACTGGTGCAAAAAGGAAAAAAAAAATGGTGGATCCACAGTCTCCCGTTCAGCTGTGTCCAAAAGCTCCATGGGAGCTTGGTGCCTGGAGGCTGCGGCGATGTTCTTACAGCGTGGGAGGGCAGCTCGCCTCTGGAGCTCTGTTTGGGGCAGCAGCCCCCATATCTTCTCCTGGGCTGCGGTGAATTACAGGGGTCCGTCACTGTGCCGAGGGGAAGGAAGTGTCCCTGCTCCTGTCTGCATCAGCCGTGAGGGGACGGGCAGATGCTTGCAGGCCGCGTTTCCCGCAGAGGCAGGGTCCCCGGCTGCCCCGGAGACTGGAAGCAATAAAAAGGCAACGTGAGCTCTGGTCCCGTCACCGGCCAAAGAGACTGGTTTAGATCGGTGGGGCTGCCAGGCTGGTCCCGCTCTCGAGAGTTAGGGCTGATACTAACTGGAGGAGATTCTACAGAGTAAGTATTAGCCTTGTATTATGTGGAATTTTTAAGTGCTTCATTAATTTACAATTCTACTTTTTATTAAATTAATTTGCATTTTAATGAAAAAAATAAGTGGATCCAGCTCTCTTCTCAGAGTAGCAGTGACACGCAGCCCATGCATGAGTGAGCCCGAGCGGAGGGCGAGGCGGCTCTGCCTCCCCAGTCCCAGGAGCTCCCACCGCGCCGGGGCTGCCGCCCTCCCTCCCGGGTGCAGCGTCCCTCTCCTCTCCCCGTCCTTGAGCATCCCGGCGCCGTGTGCGGGGAGCTGTGCTGCAGAGCAGGGCCTCCACCAAAGCGCGGGGTGAAAGGCTCCAGGCAAGCCATCCTGCTGCCGTGACACCCTCCACGGGCAGGTACCAGCTCTGGGGCCAGGCAGAGATGCTTCTGCAAAGCAAGTAGCAGGGATCATTCTGAAATCACTGGTGTCGAGCAGCTTGGCTGGTATTTAAAGTGTGGCAAAGGTGTCGTTTTTCTCTGCAAGGGTGGTTTGGTTTGTTGGTTTTTTTTTTCCTAGGGAGAATTTCAGACATGGTTACAGCCAGGCAAAGTAAAAAAAAATAAAAATAATCCACTAGCCCCTTTACCCCTGGCTCTCAGATCAATAGGTAACATCTCTGGTGCCTCTACAGACTCACAGACTCCTAAACTCCTCAGTGACATATAAGCATTTCCTTCAAGATCCTTCTGCGCTGCTTCAGAGAGTAATAATTTAATGATTCTGTTCTTCAGGGCTGTACTATTACAAGTTGACTGAAAATGAGACGCTCTCCACCAAGCCGTCTTTGCTTCCAATCTCTTTTATCATCAGATTTGCTGTTAGTCTCACAGGCAGCAATCCCACACGTTCCTTTTCCTTTTTAGATGGGTTAATTTAATAAGCCTTTTAATTTATTTTTTTTTTTTCCAATAGCATCCACATGTCTGCTAAGGGAACTTTGACTCTGTTGCCTCATGGCTTACGTGCTGCGATGATCTCAGTAAGTGTAGGCACAAATGCGGGTCTTCCCCTGACCTGTGCAGCCAGTGGATGACAGGAGCATCCGGACCCCAGGAGCACACCAATTTCAGCTCCTTGCAACTTAGCAGAGGAGCACCAGGGGCATTGTGTGTGTGTGCAGGGTTTTTTTTAGAAAGGAAAATTGAGCAATAAACATCCAGAGAAATGAGACATTTAAACATTCAAAGTAATTGATACCAGGAAAAAAAAAATGATAGGATGAAATCTATTCCTGCAATAAACTGTCCATTAGTTGGGCCATCAGCATAACCCTAATCTAAAGTTACGAGGATCCATTACAGATATAATCAAATACAATTTTCTATATTCCATGAATCAAAAGCACCATATGTATTAAGAGCCTAGTTTGTCTTTTTGTTCCTGCCTTCTCCTGGAACAGTATATATCTGATTTCGTGTGTTATATTGCTCTGATGTCTGCTAAGGGCACCATGCCCTAGAAATTCACATTAAATAACTGAGAGCGAGCACTAGAAATGAAAAAAGTGAAATACTATCTAGACAGCGGGAAGTAAAAATATGAAAAGTGTTGCACTTACAGAAGGAAAAAAAGCCTATTTTTATGACTTGAATAGACAGTTTGGTATAAAGAGAAATTCCTCACCCAAGAGCAGGCATACAGCTGAGCTGCACAGGCACCCTGAAATGTAATCTGCGACGCGCCGAGGTGCGGTATGTGTTCTGGCTTCAAAGAGTGGGCTAGGATGTGGGCACGGAGGTAGAGTGTGCAAAAGCAGAGAGGGTCCCAGATTGCTGGCCTAATGATGGCTACCATCCCAGGACAAGCTTTGGCTCCATGAGCGTGCGTGCATTGGACTTTTTAATGGAGACACCACAGATGGGGTGAGTCTGCAGCCAAGTGTGGTCTGCGGGCTGCAGCTGTGTGCTCTCCGACACCAAAGGATGCTCCTTTCATTCTCAGGGTCCTGACTTCCAACTTGTCCTTTCTTTTCCTTTGTTTTGTACATGTTTGCGTTTCTCACCATCGACCAGATTGCCCTTCTTCAGCGGCCGCTCCCTGGTCCTGGTCCCTGCCTCACTGTCCTCTGCTCAGCGAGGGAGGTGTGCTCGGGCGCACAGCAAATCCCATCCTGTCCAGCTGTAATTTATTTGTCACTTGGACTTTTGTGCCTTTTCCTCCAGTATTACGTATGTGCTTCCACTGCTGACCTGCGTTATTTAGCTCTCCAGAGCCTTTTGGGCCACATCCCGCAGAGAAGACACTCCAGAGGCGCGCACCGACACCAACAGGTGCTGGCGCTCCGTGGATTTGCTGGGTACCTTGGCTCCGTCAGCCTGACAGACGCCGGGCACCGGTCGGTGTCCTCGCCCCTGGGGCGCCGCCGCACACCCTGGCTCTTGGCCATGCCCCTCTGCGGTGTTTCGCCTTGCAGCACACCACGGGCCCCCCTGCGAGGGCCAACGCTGCCCGGAGAACCGGGGTGAGACCTGGGGGAGGTTTTCCTGAGAGAAGCAGGGGCAGCAGCGGGTCTTTCACGCCAGCACGGGGGTCGGCTTCCAGGGAATGTTGTGGGCTTGCTGCTAGGCTCCAGGGTGAGGAGCAGACGGTTGTGAAGGGTGATATTCTGTTGGCAATTAGGACACAAGTTAGTGGCCCTGTAATCAGCCCAAGTCAATTAACGGATGTGAGATCTGAGAGAGCCCTGCCGCAGGGGACGGGAACCGAAAGCCTGCGGAGGGCACGGAGTGGGAGAGGGACGCAGCCCTTGGCTGGGCAGGGTGCTGCCGGCAGCCAAGATGAGAGGAGGAGAGGCAGGAAGGAGCGAAATCCAGTTTTGGATTTCTTTGCCTGAGAGCTGGGGATCAGCCAGGTAATGAGGCAGCAAGTTGTGAGGGCAAAGGAAGAGCTGGGGAGATGATCAGCTGCTCGTTAGCAGCCAGAGACGGAGCGCTCTGCAGAGTGGCTGGCGCTTTTGCTCTGGCCAAGCCTCTGAATGTCCCCGGAAGGAGGGCGCGCTGCTCCCCGCGGCAGCTGCTCCCAGCAGCCGCTGACCGCTCATGAGAGGCGGAACAGCAGCTCTGAAGCCGCTGTGCTAAAGGCTTGAGAAATTAATTTTGCCTGTCAGAGATTCAAATGTAAGGGTGTGAACTGAGGTTCACCAGGCAAGCTATCCCACCTGGCTGGGCTCCAGCTTGGGAACGCCGCGCTCGGCAGGGAAGGGGAGGCCAGCAAGTACCTCCCCATGTAAGCTGGTATTGTCTTCCCCATAAAACATGCCCTTAATTAATAGCTAGCATGAACCTAGGCCACTATCTCTGTTATCAATTTGTGGATGTGGTTGGATTGTCTGTCTCCCAGGACAGTAATATCCCTTCATCTTATTGCAAATTGCTCGCAGCATCCTTCTATTACACAGGCTTAATGCTTGAAAAATAGAGATTTAATACTCCGCCATATCCGACTAAGTGAGGTCAAAGCAATTCATATTCACGAGCCCACAAAGCTCCTGACAGCGTTTGCTGTGAGAGACGTGGACGCGGAGGCAGCGGACGGGGAGAGCTTGCACCTGCTCCCAGCCGCCCCACGGCAGGCGCGTCGGCACGCTCCCGGGCGGCGCTGGGAGCGGAGCTGGGATGGACGGATGGGCACTGGTGGGGCCCCGCTGCCAGGCTGTGCTGGCCCCTGCGCTGCTGCAGCCTGTCCCGCGTTGTGCCGTGTTTTTCGTGACCAGACGGCAGCAGTACATGGATTTTCCGTGTGTGGTAGAGCCGGGGTAAGCGTGTTTGCTGGGCAGCTGCTCCCCGCCCCTGGGTGGCTGATAGTTTTTAACAAGCTGTTTGCAGATTGCGTGCAAGTTTCCTACACACTGTCACATCTCCTGAACAGAAAGCCTGGCAGTAACGCATCTGTATTTACATGTTTATTTTTGTCCTGAAGTATGTATATTTCCAGGGAAATTAATAGCTGGTGTGTGCCAGCCTTGAGGGTTTCCTCCCCAGCAAGCAGAGATTTATCTCCAGGGGTGATGTGTATATTGCCAGGACACGTTCCTTCTGCATTGGCTTTTATGTGCGTGCCAGGACATGGGTTTCACCTGCAACTCATGGGAAAATATCTGAGCACATAAAATTAATGGGAAGTTTAGGTTCAGAGGGATTTACGTGCAGAAATTAAACACAAGTTAGGAGAAATATCCCTTTGCTTGCACAAAATCAGTGTAACAGACGTAATTCTCCCAGTGTGAGCTGAACAGAGCTGGAGCTGCCTCCTTCCCCAGACCGTGGGAGTCCTGGGCCGACGGACGGCCTGGCTCTGCCTCGCCATTCCCAGGGCCTTGCCCGGAGGCTGGGTACGGGATGCAGCCTTTGGCGGCGCAAACCGGGGTGCTCTGTGGCACGTGTCAAGGGTGTCTATGGCCATTTGGGGGTCTGAGTGCAGGGGTTGCTCCCCGGCTTTTGGGGTGAGGTGGCCAGCCGGGGTAGGAAATGTCAGTCTCCTGAGGGGGGACTGCAGACCCGGGCGTACGGGGGGGCTGGTGCGGCAGGGGAGGCGAAGGACTGGCCTGGGAGACAGGAGGATTTCATTGGCCTTTTTCCATTACTGTGTGTAAGGACTGCCACAGTCAGGGGCTTCGACGACTGGACCCATCCCAAGGCAGTGCCTATCCACGGGATGCTGCGTGCTCTGCAGGGGGGTCCTGGTCCTTTGCAGGGGTGCTGGGGGTTGAGAGCTGCAGCTGGCTCTGCCATGGCTCGTCCCCGTCGCTGGCTGCGGCGCTGTTTCATGGTGCTCGGCGTGGTACTGCAAAGGCTCCTTCTTCTCTGGCCTTGAGAACTCCCTGTAAGGGAAATTGCCCCTGGCCGTGGGAACAGGGACCTCTGAAGTGTATCTCGTCGTTAGTGAGCAACAGAGGGAAGGTTTGTATCCCTGTCTTCAAGACCTGCAGGAGCTGCAAGGATCTTTTAAGAGAAAGAGACTAAAGATGATCTGTGATCTGTATCGTAGCTGGTGTTCTGCTGGGACAAACACTACAGACTGTGTAGAAAGGCTGTGTTTTGCATTGACCGTGAAAAAGTAGGATTTTGGCATCTCGAGGACAGTGAGACTGTGATAAGGCTGCCGTGGAGGACCGTCATGAGAGGAGGCCTGGCCGTTTGTCAGCAAGGCACCGGACGGGGAGCACGGCTGTTCCTGCTCCAGCCTCCAAGGAGCACGTCCCAGCGGGAAGCTCAGTGCTGCTGTGCCGGAGCAGGCTGCACCGACTGTGCTTGGCAGCAGCACTGTCACTAGGAGCACTACTGGGCACGAAGAAGGATCGTTTCCAAGTTTGAGGAATTCTTAGAATGAAACTGCTGGACTAAAATTAACTGGCCCAGCTCGCAGCGAGGTCTGCACGAGTACCGTGATTGCAGAAGGAGAGGTGGCTGCAGAGAGCCGCTGAGCTTTTCCCTGCTGGCAGCCATCTCCTGGCGACCGCAGGCGACGCTGACGCGATGGTGAATGGCACCTCTGCAGCAAACCTTTCCAGTAAGAGAGCTGTCGGGAGCGTGTGGCGTCTTCCGTGGCACCGTGACACGCTGACGAGCTCCGGTGGATGGCTAATTGCTCAGGGCAGTCTGACATAACAGAGCAGTTCTGAGAGCACCTCGGCCGCGGAGGTCAGCGGTGACGCAGAAGGCGTAATTTTTCACAGCGTGCTCCTTGTGTCCTACAACTCCTTCTGTAATGGACTAGCAAATTACCACGCTATTTAAAAGGTAGCAATTTATAACATTTTGATGACTGCATGCCTCTGAGGCTGTATCAGCTCAGCCTGTGGAGAGCAGGAACGAGCGTGCTCCCCTCCCTGGGCATGGGCGTGCAGAAACACGAACACGCCTGTGCCTCTGCTGTCCCAGCGCCTTCCCCTCCGCAGATCTGGGCTCACCAGGCAGGATCCTGGAAAAGCGCTCTCGCTCTCCCTCTCCGGCACAGGCTGTCTCTGTCCCATCCCTGCTCCTTCCAATGTGTTTCTGTTTGGGGACCCTGGTGAGGTTCCAGTGCCCACCCAGCCCCACGGTTTCGTCACTCAGCTCCCTGGAGTCCGCGTGGGCACTGCTCATCTGGGTGCGCTCGACAGCTCTCGGGTGTGCAGTGTCCCAAAACAAGGAATTCCTGTAATCCCCGGAAGGTGTCCGGGGGGTTGCTCCCACAGAGGAACTGCAGTCGTGGTGAAGCGGCAGCGCTGGCTGCACCACGCTGAGCCCATCACAAAGCCCCAGAGTCAGCAGGCAACTGTTTTGAAGATCTCTCCTTACCTCTTCTTGGGATTGTACTCTGGGGCTCCAGCCAACGTGTGGCTGCCATCGTGTCTGTGCGCTGTCTGTGAACGCGCTCTGACCGCCGTGCGCACATCTAGATGTCCCACTGACCCTGCATTAAATACACGCTGCCCCTCTACTGCTGCTGTCTGCACTGCTGCCCTCTTTGCCGCGTGGGAGGAACCTCCCTTTGCTTCTTGCCAAGAGGAATCAAGAACTGAGGGCCTGACGAATTTGCATGGAAACATTCATCCCTCTCAAGTACCTGTAATCTCACCCCCGGCTTGTGGCAGCAGGTCAGCTTTTCCTGCACAAACTGGGCCCTGTGCAATCTCCTTCACCGAAGCCACTGCCTGCAGCAGAACTGCCCGGCACTGTGTCCCAGGAGCAGGGCAGCGGCAGGATCCGAGCGCGCTGGTGTGGGGTCCGGCAAGCCTCCCCATCGCACAGCAGTAACGCGCAGAGCACAGGAAAGCGCGCATCTGGCTGCACGTGGCTGCAGGTTCACGGATCCAGCCTGGCTGCAGGTGGCTGCAGGTTCACAGATCCAGCCCGAGTGATGGGTGTTGTCATCCCCCACAGAGCGGGCTGGGAGCTCTAAGGGCGGGGGAAGCAAAGTCCCAGGGAGCCAGGAAAATTGGGTGGTGGTGCTGGACTTGGAGGACACGTCTTCTGGAGACGGTGATGCTGCGAAATGTGCAAGCCTACAGTGATTCATTCTTTCTGAGAGCAGATGTGCATTTCCCTGCCAAGTGTGCTTGGCTGCGTGTGCGCAGGTAAAGCCACGCATCGGTGTTTGAGCAGAGAGTTTGCAGCAAGGGTGCATGTGAGTGTACGTGATCAATAGCGTTCCTGCATTAGCACCACAGCAGCATTTTTTTATTAACTGTCTGCTTTCCCTCCAGAGTGATGTAACTCTGCTCCACGCAGCAGAGATGGGCCCAATTAATCGGATGGATAAAAGTGGTTAATGCACCTTGGAGAAGCGGAATTTAATTGGAAATGATTATTACGTGCTGCTCCTATGTAAAGAGTGTGAGAATCGGCACTAATGACTCTGTTATGAACATGACTTTGAATTGCTGTATGGTTCCGTGCTTTAAGTCTTTTCCTGGCTGTGCTTTTGTTTCCCAGCGATTGCAGGTGGCGTGCTGATCACAATGACACGCTGGGGACAAACAAGGCGCACTGCCGTGAGTTGGGGCTGCCAGTCCTGTTTGTGCAGGTTTTTGGGTGGAACTAGAGTCGCCGATTTGCCTTTGACGCCCGCAGAGGTGGCTCTGTTCCCCGCATGCCGAGGATTCCCAGGAAGCAGCACTCCTGGCTGGCGCAGCCCACGCGCTGCCGATGCCCCGTGGGGCTGAGGTTGGCTTTCCAGCCATTGTGCCCACTGAGGCACAGGCCGTTCCCTGCCGCACTGCTTGCCCTGCGGCTTGGCATTGCCTTCCTCACCACGTCTCTGCCCGTTCACGTGCGACCTGTGTGACGTTGCTCCTTCCCTCGCTACATGCAAGCTGTGTTAGAGGCGGCACGCGCGGGGTTGCCAAGCGGCACGCATGCTGCAGGCAGCTCTGTGTTCTGCCCACGCGGGCTGTGCGTGCCATGGGACTGAAGCTGGTGACGCTGGTGGAGGTAACGGACTGTACGTGTGCCAGAGCACAGAGTGGGAACAGGGATGTTCGCCGGCAACAATGGGAAGGGCGATGGAAAATTAAACCTGTAAAACTTGCAAAGGCGACAGCAAACTGAGGAAGGGAAACTTTCTGCCCCACAGAGCTGTGAAGTACTCCCAGTTCCCACTTGCAGAGTCTTTTGCAGCCCTTGGGTTTTGCTGCAACACAGGAATGGTGAAGATGTGGTTTTGCATAGGCACGGAAAATGCCTATGAGTAGCCAAGATATCCGGCTGTCATCCGCACAGATGTATTTGTGCATTGTTTTCCTGTTTTCCAGGCTCCTGGACCAGTGCCGTTAAAACCAACAATTTTCCTGTCCTCTTTCCCTTTGCTTTTACAACTATCTTAAACCAGCCCCCTCCTTCCCAGCAGGAACGAAATGTGCTGCTGGGTATAAAATAAAGAAATCAGGATTTTGAATCCATCAGGGAGAAACAGGGGAAGAAGTTTCTGTTGGGTGTAAACGCAAGCAATGCCCGCGGAGCTCCCTGCGTCCCCGGGCTGGCTCCTGCCCGTGCCACAGAGCCGGAGGCGGCCGTTCCCCCTTCCCCTGGAGAAGGAGCTCAGCAGCCCTGGACCTTCAGCACCGAACCTGACTGGTCCCAGCTCCACCCTGCAAAAGTGAAATGGGAATGAACGTGTGGTACGACGCTCACGGCCCTTTCTCTGTTGCCTGGGATGGGGTCCCAGGCAGAGATTAAATTTGCCCTGGCTGCTGCAGGCTGGGAACCGCGGCTGGTGACTCCGTGTTCTCCCTCTTTCTGCCTCCTCCTCCTGCAGGAGCAGGGACGAGGTACCTCTGTTTGCTGGAGCCAGGGGAGTGGGAGCAGACTGTGGGTCTGCGGGTGAGCATGCAGCGTGGACTTGTCTGGCGGTGACAGCGGTGGGACAGATTTTACCTGGCTGTCCCCCTGACCCATTTATTTGGAACAAACCACGTTCAGAAATGTGTCCGTATTGGCAGCGCTGTGATAAATATCCTTCAACAGAAGGACCCGGGGGGATTTTCATATGGGTCAGACATTTATCAGACAGCAATAGGAAACAGAAAATCTAGCTGGTCAGCGTGTGGGTGGTTTGGGTCCCGGGAGCGCGGTGCCGAGCGGTGCCAGCAGCAGGTCCCCTCTCCTTGCCCTGGCAGCGAGGGCGTTCCTGGCGTCCCTGTGCCCGCCTGCCTTCCGCAGCATGACCGTTCGGCCATCGTAGTCCCGATGTTCCCTCCCAGAGCCGATGGGGCACGAGGGGCTGGTGCCTGCCGGGGCTGGGCATCGCTCCCTGGCCAGCGGAGAGGCCGAGGTGCCCGGGCTGGCGGCTGCCCATCGGGACGAGGTGCGCCTGCGGCGCTGCCGGGAGCCGTGCATGTTGCCTGGCTGCACTGCAGATGCTCCAGTCTGGTACTATTATGCCCCTCTTTAGGAGCAGTAAATTTGCTCACGAATCTGAAAGGAAACAAAAGGTGCTCTTTTAATGTACAAACGCCATTCACAAGTTCTATAATATGTATTCTGTTTGAACTTATTTGAAAAAGTGACCTTTGAGCATTTAGTTCGCTCACTTTGATGTTAGATACCATTTTCTCCAATAAATCTCATTTTAGCTGTTGCTTTAAATTAAATAAATTCTCCACCTGCAGGGCTGGTAACCAGCGGTCACATCTTCCAGAGATTTTCCCGTTGTTCAGTGGAAATGCAGTGTGTGGATGTGTGAATCGCGTTCAGCAGCTCTCGGTGTAGCTGTGCCGTGAACCCTGACGTCCTGCTGCGTTTGCTGTGTTGGTTCAGCTCAGATCCATCTTCCCAGGGAACGTGGTTGGCTCTGGCTGTGTGGGAAGTGTTTAGTGTTATCTCCTAACTATGTGCAGATGTTCCTCTTTAATTGATTTAAAATTGTTTAAAAATTATATTCAATAGTGGAGCTGTGGTCCTTATAAACATCATCTCAGCAAGCGGGCAGTGCCTCTGCTACGGAGTCCGGAAACACAGAGGCTTTGCAAGGAGCGTTTGCTGCCTCGGTTCGTAAAGATGGAGCGGTGTATTGCTGAAACGACGCAGAGCATAGCTCGTCTGTGCCCTGTGCCTGAAAAGTGAGACATACAGAGTTTGGAGAGCCAGTGCTGCCAAGCGCTGTGAGACTCGCTCGAAGGCACTAAACCGGGAAAGGCGCTCCAGGGAGGGTCCTGGGCAGGGGAGCTGGGAGGCCCGTCCAGCCGTGCCGAAATGACACGAGCCGGGCAGCAGTGTGAGGGGACAGCCGGTGCTGGGGTGAGCGAGGAGGAGACACTGAGCAGGACAAAGGCAGAAACCTCGCTGCCGTCCCACAGGCAACAGCCTGAGGAGGGGACTGGCACGGGGGTCTGGCTTTCGCGTTCCAGATGTGTGCGCTGTGGATGACACAGTGTAGAGGGGAGAGGGAGGGACAGGAGGGACAGTGGATCCACACGGTCCATGGCTTTGTCGGTGCCACCTCTCAGGCCATTCCCAGGCTGGCATGAGCCTACCACCACTCGAGGACCTGTCAAAGGAACTAGGACAGACACAGCCTGTAAATAATGAAGCCCAAGACACTCAATGTAAATTTAGACAGAAAAGGGAAAAACCTGTGCGGGCTCCCTGTTTTCCCTTGACAGCCTCCACGTTGCACCTTTGCCTGGCTCTGGCTAGGATGGAGTTAACTTTCACCTGGGCTGGGGAGGAGCTGGAGGTGCTGGCACCTGGGGCCACACAGCTGGGGTGGGTACTAACTAGCCCACAGCTGGGACAGTTTAGGCCAATTAGCCCGAGGGCTGTTCCTTCGCGGGACATCCTGCTCGGTATTTAAAGGGAGGGGGCTGAGGGGAGGTTCCTGCTCCCTGGAAGAAAATCGGGCATCGGGATTTGCTGTGAGTTCCGTTTTGTTTTCTTCCGTTGTTTCTCTTAATTTTTTTTTGTTTTGTTTTATCTCAATCCGTGAGTTTTGCCACCTTTTCTTTAGCAATTCTGCTCCCCGTCCCACTGGAGCGTGGGGGCAGTGAGCGAGAGGCTGTGTAGCTCGGCCCTGAGCGGGGCTGAACTGCGAACACCTTGACTTTCGCAGCCGTTATTTTCCTCTCCAGCAGTGATGCGCAGCACAGGCGGAGCGAGCAGGCTCCCGGGCAGCGCGGGCAGCCCCAAGGCAGCATCTTTGCCGTGCAGTCAAACCCAGCTCTCGTTATTTATTCACCGCAGAGAAAAAGCAACTCCTGAAGCGCTGTAAGGGGGCAGGGGGGGTGTGTGTGCAGAGAGCGGGGGACACCCCACAGCCCTGCCCGAGCGGGACCCTCGCGCGTGGGGCCGAGCGCTGCCGGGCCCGCCCGCGCCCCCCGGGAGCTCTGCCTCCTCCCCTCCCGCAGCCTGCGGAGCGGGTTTGTTGTTTAAGCGCATTTGAAATGTGCACAGGAGATCCCCCTGGTGCCGGGGGTCCAGCCGAGGATGGCGGGGGCACTGCCGGGGCGGGGGAGGCTGTGCAGGGTGGCACGGACCGTGCGGCGATGGGCACGTCCTCCCCCCGGCCGGGCTCCAGGGAGCTCGGGGCTGCGCTGGGCTCTGCCAACGCCCTCCTGGCGCTGAAATCTGTGTTTTCGCTTTTGGTTTAGGCTGGAGCTAGGCGTTGATGGTACAGGTGAAAACCAAGCGAGCCGGCCCGCAAAGACCCCGCAGGGCAGCGGCGGGGGGGTCGCAGCCGCCCCTCTGAGCGCGCTCCCGGGCTGAGCTGACTCAATGAACAGGAGCGTTTCCCAGACCACATGCGGAGCTGTATTCAAAATACATTTGTACGAACATCAATTTTTAATGCAATTTATGCCAAATGTTGTTGCAAAAAGCAGCCGTTAACATGACATTAATTCAATCACTGGAAGTACAGTACGTGCTGCTAAATGAAAACATGTTATTAGTCAATTAGATTAACTGGATGTAGCTCTTCCGTACGCAATGTATTGCGGTTTCTACATGGTTAATTACCTTAGACAAATTGCGTGGCAATAAGGCTGAGCACTGGACATACACAATTAATACAGAAGCAGAAAAAACAGCTTGCAATTCACAGTTGAACTTTGTAAAAATTATTTGAAATATAAATATCTTGCAAGCTTGAAATAAAGAGACAGAATTATGCTGATGTTATAGTGGGAATAGGGCAATTTCTAAAAAAGCCAGGAAAGTCTTTGCTGTGGGATCACAGATGTTTGTGGTTGCTTTTATAACGAGTTTTAATCTGCTTTAAAAAGGCTGTTTTAATTTAAAACAGAAAGACTCCTGGCCCTGGTGAAGTCCCTTCCTGTGCAGGAATCACTCAGTGCCCACGCAAGCAACAACTTTGCTGCCTCCTCCTTTGTTTGTGTTTCGGAATGAATTTGTGCCCACTTGTGGGGAACGGTGCCAGGCTTTGGCACCAGGAGCGGGCACCGTGCCCGACAGCCGCGCGCCGTGCCGCAGGCACCACAAACCCACCGCACAGCATATGTGCCACCACAAACATGGCCGGGGGTGGCGGCCGGCGGGCACCAGCGCGCTGCTCGAGCAGGGATCCCCGCAGCTCTGCTGCCTCTGGGGTCCCCAGTGGGGAGGGTCCCATGCGTGCCCATGCCGAGGGGCCCCTGGAAGGAGGCGGTGGCTGTTGTTCCTGGGAAGGACACTTGCAGGGGGCTGGAAAGTCTGCTCCAGGCCCTTGTCCCTGGGGAGCTGGGATGTGGGCTTGTGGCTCGCCCGGCCCCGGGACAACGGCGACCTTGTGCTACAGAAACACCCCGCTGCACGCAGTCCTGTAAACAGGGTGACAGCAAGCGGGTGGTGGAGCTCTGGGAAAGCGTTTGTATTGCTGTCATTGCAGTAATTATCGCAGTTCATGGAAATGTGACTCCCTGCTCAGGTACTCAAGCGGTAACCTCAACAGCAGCCCAGCGGTGCTGCGGGGCGCGGAAGGGCGAGGAGCAAGGGTGCGGTGAGCTGCACGCTCTGCCCTGCGCCACTGTGCCTCCAAAACAACCCCCACTGCGTGGGGCTGAGCGGCATGCAACCAGGAGTGTGAGGGGAAAAGGAGAGGTATGGTGATGGGTAGGGGCAACACGAGCAGGCTGTGCCTGCCGGCTGCTGGAACCACGCAGTGCTGGCCAGGGGGACCAGCCAGCCCTCGCTCACGGGTCTGGCGCCGGTGTGGGGACGGGCGCTCAGGCAAAGCCGAGGAGGAGCTGTGCAGGGGGAGATGCTGGGATGCATCGGAGGTGATGAGCAGTGCCTTTCAGCAGTGCCTACGCAGACGGGCCCGTGCCAAGGGCAGTTTTCGGATGGTGGCATGTGGCCAGTGGGGCCAGGTGGTGCAGAGGGGTGTGGGCACTGGAAGAGATGTACAGAAACCGCTTCACCTTCGCACGAGCCAGTCCGCGTGCCACAGCTTCCCGAGCGACAGCCCCTGTGCTCCTCAGAGCCCGGTGCTGGCGGCTGGGCCGGGAGGCGCAATGTGCCGGACGGCAGCACCCCGGTGACCTGCGGCTCCCGCTGGTGGAGGGGTGGGTGCTGCAGCCCTGGCTCCTGGGCACCCATCCCGCGTGCCAGGCCCCAGGGGTCCCAGGGATGCACGCTGATATTGGCAGTCTGCTAGTGATGGGCTGGGATTTAATTTGACGTAACCGGGGGCACGGTTCAGGAGCCAAGTCGATGCAGTGGAGTGTAGCTTATTGGTTTCACTGGGAGCCGAGAACGATTTGAGCAACCTCTGTACCGCGGGCCCAGACACACACCACCGCACTGTTGACTTAGCAGCCGCTGCTGACAGAGAGCAGCGATAAAGCTCTTGGAGATATTCCTGTCTCATCTGTCTCGGGTAAATCAGAGGAAGGCTGGAAACATCAGAGGAGGGAAAAAGCAAAAGCAAATGCCTCCACTGAAGGCAGATGCTGGTCCAACATGACCACTGGCAACAGAAAGCTTTCACATGATGAGGGGTTGCTTACTTGAGGAACTGTTAATTATTTAGTGGCTGCTTAAGGGGCTAGGGGAAAAAAAAAATCAAAGCTGCTGCTGTTCGCAGGTTGATGAAAGGATGGCGTGCTGCCCCGCTGCAGCCCTTGTTTACCACAGCCCTACCTGCTCAGGGTGCTTGGAGAGATTTCTGACTGCTTGCTCAGAAATAAAAGCAGCCCCAGAATCAATCATTTGTTTACATTGTAAAACTTGTTGAAAATCAATTGGCTCCACGTGTTGCAGATCTGATTGCATTTTGTCAGCGGTCACAGGGAACGGTTTTCCCTTGACACGCCTGTGCTCGTGGGTTCTCCAGTGCTTCAATTGTGCCAGGCTCTTAGGATAATTGAGACTGAGCAACAATCCCCTTTATAAATATTAACTCTGATATGCTTGGGAAGCTCTGCCTCTCCTGGATGAATTTTTAACTAGCTTTTTAATCTATTGCTTCTTGTTAGAACAGCAGGAGTGTTTCTTGGTGCCTGTTTCTGTATCCCCAGCTCTGAGCGAGCAGCATCCCTGCTGAGCCCCCATTCCCGCCCTGCCCGGCAGGACGGCCCGCAGAGCTGGTGGGCTGCGGCAGGCAGGGGAGGGCTCTCGGGATGGGAGAAGCTCCAGCTGAGCACCTGCCACGCGCACCGTGGAGCCTCCAGCCGAGGTTTGCCCGAGTCGCTGGTACACGGTGCCTCTGGAGGCAGGTACCCATCCCTGTGCCCAGCCCATCGCAAACCGCCTCTCCAGCAATGCATCTTCAGCACCCAACGTGCGGCCAAATCGAAGCTGCAGGAGAGCGTGGCAGATGGGGACGGTCTTGTAGCATCACCGTGATCTACCAGTGCAAGGAGGGTCCAGCTCTCTGCTGGCCCGTGCTTCGGTTAATCCTGCGCTGGGCTGGGTTCCTCTTCTCCCTTCTCACCATCCCTGCTCCATCCATGGCAAACCCGGGGCTGCTCTGATCGTGCCATTACTGCTTATTTTCTGTGCTCTCGAATCTGCTGTTCAAGTTCCCCCACAGGGAACCGAAGGGCTGGGAGCAGAGTGCTCTGGGCACTGCCCGTATGGGCAGCACAGCTGTGCCTGGCTCTGGGTGTGGCAGCAGGCAGCTTCCCAGAGCAGCGCACACAGGCCTGGCCGCCGGGTCCCTCGCGCCATCGCTCCCCTTGCACGCATTGTCTGCGGAGCACCACGGCCCTTGCGCAGCCCCGCGTGTTTGCATTCCCTATCTGGCACTCGCAGACAGCAGCACTGTGCTGCTAAGGGACTGGCGGTTGTCCCGAACGCTGGGCTTCAGCTCAGGCCTGGGAGGAGCACTGCTGGGCTCCGCTGCCCCATCTGCACCCTCTCCTGGGATGCGTTCCCCCCTCCTGGGCTCGGGTCAGGAATTCTGCAGAGGTGCAGCTACAGAGAGGACAAGGGCTCGTCTGGCTGCAGACTTCAGGGGGGAGGCTGGGAGCATCCCCTCCCCTCAGAAACACTGGGGAGATGGGACTGTCTCAGCCATGGGACACTGCAGAGGTGGGGGACAGCCCCAGTCAGACCCCAGCACCCCGCACCCGGGCCTAGGACATGCTGATGGAGGGGTGTCCGCTGGGAATGGTGGTGGGGAGGGGAAAGGGCTGGCACTCCCAGCTCTCGCCGCCCCCATCCCACTGCTTGGCTGGCATCCCACAGAGGAGACGCGCTGCCTTGGCACCGGCACATGCCTGCACCCATGCCATGCCAGCTGTCCTCCCGCTGCGATCCTGCTCTGCCCCATCTCCTGCAGCGAGCCAGGCTGCCTTCCTGCCTGGGAAGGGCAAGCGGCAGGAGGCACCCCACGGCCCGCTGTCCCCCGAGCTGGGGCTGGGGAAGGCTCTGTGCGTGGGGCGCGCATAGGTTGCAGCTGCAGCGCGGTAGCGGGATCCCCTTGGTCGTTCCTGTCCGTCTGTGTTTGGCTGGCTGCGCTGCAATGTGGCAAGTCAGAGTCCAACAGCTCTCGCCCAGCCCAGGGAAATTGTTTCTGTTCCCCCACAATCAGATGCTGCCTTCGTTAATATCATCTGAAAGTCTGTCAAACTGTGTGTGTTCTTGTGAAACCTCTGTGCAGAAAGAGACAAAAGGAATCAGGGATGCTGTTAAAATGAAAGCCCTACTTTACATTTCAAATACTTTAACAGATTTTTCTTTTTTTTTTTTTTTTTTTTTTTTCCAACAGAGATTGTTTGCTGAGGGATGTGTCTGTGAGGAAGATACAGGTCACTGCCCCGAACTAGCCTCGGCTTTCCGGGCTGGCATTGCCCGTTCCGGCTGGGCGGCTGCCTGTGTGTTGGATGGATCGCCTGGGAACCGCACCACGAGCCTTCTCCTAATGGGCGCCTGGGAACTGTGCCTCTCCCGAGCAGCAGCTGTTCCTCCCCAGTAAGTAGGTAAATCCCTGCACATTCCCAAGTGCAGGAGGTTTCTGTCAGGCTCCAGAGGCTGTGAGCCTGGGGGGGCCCCAGGGCAAGCGCCCCTGCGTCCTGATACGGGGAGCACCAGGTGAAGTCACCGTCCTTGGGCAGTTACTTGGGTTACAGGGTAATGTTTTGGGTTTGTTTTTTTTTTTTTATACAACCTGTATCATGCCATGAATAGTATGAAAATGTTCTACAAGTCAGTAAAAGTGCAGCTTACTCTGAAGAGCATGCAGAAATTAAAGTGCAAGAACTGCGTTTAATGCTGTCACGGCCCACGCTGGGCAGTGGCAGTTATTCCGCGCAGATGGACGCGGGCACAGCTTTGCCCCAGCCTGTGCTGGGCCGTGTGCGGCGATGGGCAGCGGGCAGATGCCGTGTGACGGGCACTCCTGCGAGTCCCAGGGTGGTGGCCTGGCTCCCAGCGTGGTGGTTCCTCGCCACTCCGACGCTGTCCCCTGCACGCTGCGAGCCGTGTTCTGTGCCTGCTGCCCCGCGGATGCTCCCAGCCCCTCTGCCCTTCACCTGCCTGGCAGCGCGGTGGGGGCACCCCCTTCGCGGGGAGGGCAATGAAATTCCCGAGGAAGTGATGGCTGCAGAGCCGGCTGTGAGACATTCCTCGGCTCAGCGGTGGCCGGGCAGGCTGGGGAGCTGCTCACCACTGTCGCACCTGCCAGCCGTACCCGTATTTCAGCGCCTGGGGAGGGCGGGTTGTTTCCCAGCTACTTGGTGTGGCCGCAAAATTTAGCGGAAAAGCTAAAGCGAACAGACTGGAGTGCCACGTTCTGTTAGTGCTCTGAGGAGAAGGGCTGCCGAGCACACACACGAGCCTGGGATCGGCACAGACACAGAAGGCTGTCTCCGCTGGAAGTTCTCTGCCGCAAGCGGACGCGGAGGCAGGCACTGGGACCCCTTCGCCTGCTGCCAAACTGGGTGTTGAAGGCTGGAGCACTAACCAGCGCGACGGGAGTGTGTTCGTTTAAGCTGTTGGGATGAATTAACTTTTAGAGCCACGGCAAAAAAGTCTTAAAAGTCTGTGCTGTGAATTAGGGGCATGAATATTCAGGCACATGCACTCATTGAATTAGTTTGTTGCAAACATATTTGGAGGCAGCTGTTCATTTAATAATCAGGGATAATCACAGAAATAGACGACCGGTTACTCCATCTAAATTGCATGGTTAAAATTATAATTTTATAACTCTATCTCAGCAATTAGATTTAATAGCTATGAAAATCCAGCAAAACCCGGTTGAGGGAAAGCTGTTACTCTGTTAATGCAGAAAAGCCAAGGTCAGAGCCGGGCTGCCCCTGTGCATAACCATCAGCGTCTGCGGTGCCCAGGTCCGTTTGGCACCGCCCAAAGCGCGGAGGCGAGACTTCTGGGCCAAACAGCCTGATGCTAACAGCGCTCCAGGCAGGGGTTAATTTTCTTGGCGTTTCCTGTCTTCATTACAATATTTGTCCCAAGAACAGATTAATTCCTCTCATTCTTTCTGCCTTTGCAGCCTTTTGTCACGGGAATGCATTTCACAGGGCTGTAATGTTTGATACTTGCTCTGAGTTATGGCTGTGCCGCACGCTGTAAAAGTTTGACTCTCTCAGTATTGTACATTTTGATTCTACCCCTGCAGGCTATAAACAACCCAAATTACCTCTTTCTTTAGCTTCCAAGAGGACTAATCCCCTGTCTAGTGCTTTATCAGTCAGTTGAGAAAGAGTCAGCCCAACCTGCCAATCCAAACAGAATATATTGAAAAAAACATATTACCACTATGCAGAACCTCGCCGTAATTCACCAAACAGCTCAGCCGGTAAAAGCCTGGCGCCACGGCTGCCTCCGTTACTGTAACGAGATGGGTGGCAGATGCACCGTCCATTGCTCGAGGCGCTGCACGGAGCAGTGGGGATGCATGGGTGGTGTCTGACCGCGGGCCAGGACCCTTTTTACCGTAATGAACCCCGTTTCGAGGATGCATGCTGCGCTGCCGTGGGCTCTCACGGTCCCTCTGCCTCTGAGGGCTGGGGTCGAGTGTGCTGCAGGAGCCTGGGCTGGAGCGGGTGGAGGGGCTGCGCTGGGGGTTTGTTGTCCATCCGGTGGGAGCCCCGCGAGCTACTGCCTGCTTGCTGCTCCGTCCTGGTCAGGTCTTGCTGGGTGGGTCTGGGGGCTTCTCCAGCGTTTCCTCCCTGATGGTTCCAAGCACTGCTCCAGCTTGCAGGCAGCCTGTGTCTGAACGGCATCGCGCGATGCTCCCACCCGTCAGCACCCTCACCGCACCCGGGCTGTTTGTGGTGTCCCGGCCCAGGCGAGCCGACCCCCCAGCCTCCCGGCTCAGTGAGGGGCTGGGGGGAGCAGAGCTGCAGGCCTGGCCTGCTTTTCCCTAAATAGCCGCCCCAGCACCCCTGCCAGCCCGGCTGCGGTGCAGTGCTGCTGGGGACGGGATGCGGCTCTGCCTGGGGAGGGGGCTCTCCTTGGAAAGGGGAAGCAGAATTCCCCAGGGCTGTCGTGGCCAGAGCTGTGCTGGCCCATGATGGTGCCCTCCAGCCCACGGCGAGCGGCTCGTTGGCTCTGCTGAAGCTCCTCTCCTCCCAAGCACCAAGGCCAGTGCGGGTTGCTCTGAGGTTTAACGCTTTATTAGAAAATGAGAGGTTAGAGCATGTTCCAGAGGAGAAGAAAATTTATTGTTGCCCTGGCCCTGCAGCAAAGCAAAACTCAAATAACCCAGGTGCAGGGAGGACGATAAATCCCCCACTGGCAATCACACTGCTAAAAGGATGGTGACAGCCTCAGCAAAGTTTGGCCAGTTAATATTTCTCATAGCTGAGTGAGAAAAATAGCAATATTTAAAATGCTATCTTTGCTGAATTATGCAAGGAAAAAAAAAGCGAGCTGTGAGACCTTCTCGATGCTCTGCTGCAGGAGGTGCGGGTTTGCCGAGGGCTTCCCGGGAGCGGTGGAGGGTCGGGGGTCTCCTTCCCCTTGCCTCCTCTGCCGTGAGACCCCCTTGCTGCTTCCGGGCGGGTGGCGGCTGTGTGCCCAGCCAGCGCTGGCGCGATGGCCTGCCTTGCGCCGGGTGAAGCTGGCTCAGCCTGGTCTGATGCGATGGGAGAGCCGGGGAAGGCGTGGGCGCTCCGGCAGACACAGGCAGCTGATGAGAGCGCTCGAGGGCTGTGGGAAGTGGGGTCACACCGGTGTGACTGGGGCAGCGAGCGCTGGCATCTGTGACTGCCGGCAGCCTTTCTCGCCGCTGGACCGCTGTCAGGTGAGCCTGCGCCACCGCAGCGACGGTCTGAGGGGAGGCGTGATTCTTCCCAGCTCTGGCTGGGACCTCTGCAGCGGGATGGAGGGGGTCGCCAGCAGCCGAAGAGCTCTAACTCTTTTTTTCCATTTAAAGACTTAATTATGAGAAACTTTTACTTTTTAATTTTTATTTCCAGGCAGTTGTTGATTTGAAGTCATACGTGTCTACAAATTAAAGGTCCTTGGCTGATGGTCCTGGGAATGGCAGGGAACACGTAGCAAAGGAAGCATTTCAGCTTGATAGACCCTATAAATTTCCAGCGTACATTTTTGGTTTATGCTCCAGGTGAAGGAGCAGAAGTCATCAATTTTCCCTCCTGACCCTGAACTGCTCACACCGTAGGCAGGCGAGGCAGCATCTGTCTGGGACACCGCGGTGGGGCTGAAGGTCAGCAAAGATCCTGGGCTGTTTTGGTCTGATAGGTTTGCTTTTAAAAACCGATTTTCCGTAGGCAGAAAATGCAAGCCGCCGAGGGCGCGCCAGGAGGGGATATGTGGATCTTTCTGATCTGACATCTGGAATAACTCACCGTCAGCCTTAGCAACGCTCTGGCGCGGGTGTCGGCATGGGCTCCCCCGGCACGGCCGCCCGCTCTCCCCGCAGCCGCGCGATTCATGAGCTTTCACATCTCTGTCATTAGCCCGTTAATCCAACACCTTGCTCCAGCCTCGCACCACGGTGAGGATTTATGGTTCTTACAGACCAATTTCATTATCCCGGGGGGAAAATCAGCATCTTGTTATGGATAAAATGACAATAAATGAAACGGCCATTAATTTACGATCTCGCCACACAGTGGCACTCAAACAGATTCCCATTAATGGCTTGTTATTATCACCTCCCATACAGGGCTAATAACAGTTCATGGGAAAAACCGGACCTGTGCCGGGGAAGGCGGTGGCTGCTGGGGGGTTGGACCCCCAGCCCTGTCCCGCTGCCAGCAGGAGCCGAAGAGATGCCGGCCGCCCATCCCGCCGGCCTCGGTGGGGGAGCAGCAGCCAGCCGCTGCTTTGGTGCCTGGGGACCTGCTGGATTTCTGGAGGAAGAGCAAGGGATGCTGACGCTGTCCTTCCCTGAGCGGTTTTTAATTCAAAGCCCTCTTTTGCAGAGGCAGAGCGGAACGCGAGGCTGGGCTGGCCACATCCTACCAGGGAAAAAGGGACCAGGGGCACATTCGTACAGGGGTGTGCTGGGCGGCGAGGAACCTCGTCCCGCTCTGCTAACCAGCAGCTCCATCCGGCAGCAGTTTGATTTTCCGCGCGTGTTAATCCCGCTCATGGCAAATGTGGACTATTGCGGGCGTGGGTGGGAGCCCTGCCTGGCTGAAGGAGGCGGCAGCAGGGTCCCCGCGCTCCCGTGGGAGCCCAGCCCTGCCTGTTGGCGTCGGGCAGCGGGAGGGGAGCCGGAGCCGCGCTGCAGCGGAGATCGATCGACCGGAATGGAGGCTGCCTTGGAGAGAGGGGAGGAAAGGCTGCCAGCTGGGAGACATCCAGGGGATTGGTGTAAAAAGCTGCTTTTTCTCTTTGGTTGCCACTTGGAAAGCCCAGGAACATTGGCTTGACATTAAACAACTTTTCAAATACTTAGCAAAGCAAAAAGCACTGCAAAATACGAGACAAAGGCTAACCTTTCTGTGCGGTCGAAGTACTTAATGTGGTCCAAAGCAAATAACCCAGTTTCCTTACTGAATTTGTACTTTTTAAGAACATTAAGTGGCGTCAGATGGAAAAGCCCCCAAACTTCTGCTTAAAATACCATGCTTTTTAACGCCAAATCAATCAGCAAAACCAAACTCGATCCGTGAGAAGTTTCAGGGTCATCAAATTTGTTTCTTTGCCACAAACATTTCATTTGAAGAACTTCTCCTGGCTGCTCTCTCATGCCTGCGTGGATCCCTGTGCTCGGAGCTTGCAGGGACTGCTCCGTCCCAAGCCCGGATGCGATTCTCCAAGAGCCGCTCGCCTCCCACGGCAGGGCCAGCGCCTCCTGGGGTGCTGCCTGTGCACCCTCCAAACCCCGCAGCCCCTGCCCCAGCTGCCGAGGTGGGGGTGGAGGCTGGGGGTGCACTGCCAGGGCCAGGAGACCCCCGCTTCCACAGCGAGGCAGCCGGCAGAGGGGCTCTGTACTCAGCGGCACTCCGAACAGCCGGATCCACTCCTGCTCCAGGAAATTGTGTTTAATGTGCACTTTGCTGAACACATTTTTTGCATGACAAATAAACATGCTAGGAATTGGTCTTCATAAACACATTTTTACAGTAATGCCACAGGATAGATAAATGCTCTGGCACATCGCCAGTGTCACTTCTATTTACATTTTAAGTGACCTGTTATTACTGACCCCTCTGCCATAAGCCCCTAATTGAGAGGGGGCCACTGAGCCAGCGGGGCCGGCGTGAAAGTGCATTATGCTAAATAATTCATAACGGGCGCGGTGGTTGTTGCAGTGATATATGTAAATAGGGGATCCTTATTTTTCAACTTACAGTCTGTGTTGGTTTATGAATTTTAAAAGGAGAAAGTCTTCATTCCCTAGTACAGAACTGGAGAGTTTCCTGTTCCCTGCGGTCCCAGCCCCAGTGGCCAGCTCCACAGGACTGACTGTGAGATGGGAAAGTCTGCTCGCGGCCCTCCTCCTGCGTTAGCACGTTTTAGATCTGTTCATTCCCGTGTTTCACCCGTGGCTGGGTGACGGTCCCTGTGGGTGACACCTGCAGATCCAGAGGATGGAACCGCGCCGAGGGGTGGGCGCGCAGCGTCTGCACGCTGGGGCGTCAGCAGAGCATCCTCCTTTGGCGTCCGGCTGCAGAGGCCTCAGCCCGCAGATCCCAGTTCCCGTTTCTCTCCAGCTGGGTGCAGGTGCCTCTCCCGCGGTGAGGGAGCTGTTGGCAGGTGGGGAAAAGCCATGCCGGGTTCCCGGGCACCGCAGCTTTGCCCTTGTCAGGCAGAGTGAACACCCCGCTCCCTGGGAGCACGCCTGGGCTTGCACGGTGCTGAGACTTGTGCGCTTGTTACAGCTCACATGAGAAAAGTATTTCCTCTTTATTCCACCTATTAATTCAACGTCATGTTTTGTCTTCCTTTGTTATGAGAGTGGGATGAGAGGAGCTCCCTGACTGTCTCTTCAAGACCATTTATTATTTATTCATTCTGTTTCTACCTTGTTTTTCTGTCTCTCCTTATTTGAGAATTTTTCCAGTCCTTGATATTATTCTTGTCCCTCTCTAGTTCTCATCTATTCCTACAATACCCTCTAGAGATAGGGTAATCACTCCAAGAAAATTGACTTACATTCAATGGCAAAAAGCTTCATTAAAACCCGGTTAAGGTTCCCAAAGGTGCCTTCTGTTCCTCAGAAATATTCAGCAAAACTCATCCTTCCAACAGGAGGAACTGAGTTATTTCGGTGCCACCAGGCAGGGCTGCGGTAGCGGGTGGGCTGCTCTGCCCCTTGCACCGTGAGTAGGTGAAGGCAGGCTCTGCGTGGGGTGCTGCTTGGGGACTCCTACTCTGTAACACACATGGGGGTAATTTTGCCCCCCCCAGAGTTTCAGATGCTGCCCCCAGCCTGGCGACTTCACTCCAGGGCACCCTCTGGAATCCTCCGGACCCACCCTGACTTCCAGGCCATCTGACTGGGGTTTTGGTAACGCTGCCTTCTGCCCAGAAAGGCTGCGCGGACGTGGGTGCTGCGCGGCTGGGATGCACCCTGCAGTCAGTGCGGGGCTCGCCCTGCCCTGCCCGTCTGTGTTTCATGCTGGGGTGCAGAGGTCCCCCCTCCAGCAGCCAGGGCAGTTTCTCAGACCTTTGCAGGGCGTGCGGGGTGGCCAGGCCTCCCCGGTTCCTGGCTTTGCATTTGAGGTGCCCGTGGCCAACGTGGTTGCCCCTGAGGTGCTGCTCGGCTCCTTCTCACCGAAATTGGTGTCATCAGTGTGTTTTGTAAATCACTGCTCACCCCTGTGCCTTTTCCAGCTCATTAACATGTTTTTTAACGAACAGGCCCAGCTGCAGAACCTTGACACCACTGCTGCTCACATGCAGCGACAGAGCAACAGGTGCCGCTGCCTTCTGCTGCAGCCAGTGCATGGCCTTCCTGGGGCT
>WHYT01014981.1:314255-389702 GCA_009806455.1 Tetrax tetrax
GCAGCATCGCAGGGCGAGCGTTGCCAGCGCATTCGGTGCGGGGCTGCAGTGACGTGGAGCAGCTTGCCTACCATGGTGTGCGACATCGGCAGCGGCAGCGGGCACAGCGCACGTCCCTGGTGCCAGGCTTGGGCTTCAGCCCTTCGCACCCGCCTTGTGCCCAGCAAACCCCCGGGCTGGCAGGGCGGCCGCCTCGGGCAGCAGCGGGGATTTTCGGCGTGAAGGAGGGGAGCCCTGCGGGAAGGCACTGGGGGAGGCTGGCGGGGAGGGGGCCAGCGAGCTGTGGCCTGGGGTTGGGGGGCTCTTGTGTGCCCCCACGCACCCCATCTGTCCCAGCCTGCGGGCGGTACAGAGCCGCTGCATGGGGGAAAAGGCAGGGGAACTGGAAAGGGAATTTCCCTCTGTTCTTACAGCAGCCGGAAGGTTTCCTGGGCTGAGGGAGCACTCAGGTCCGTGCGGCGCTCCCGCAGCTGCGGTGACACCAGGGCGGGGACGGTTCAGATGCAGCAAAAGCCTTTAAATGTGATTAACAGCGAGTGCCAGGCGGCCGGTCCGGCCCGCCGGCTGCTTGGGCTTGCTGAAGGCAGCGGGTGAGCAGAGCAGGGGGCGGCCCTGGGGAGGGGGCTGCAGCCGCCGCCCACCCTGCGGCTGCCGGGCCCAGCCCAGCGCAGGGGAGCGGGGCCGAGGTGGGGGCGGCCCGGGGGCTCGCTCAGCGGGGAGGGGGCCCGGCCCCGAGGGGTCCCGCCGGCCGGGGGCTCGGGCGGGGCGGGACCCGCAGCTCGCCCGCCTCGGTCGAAGCCAAAGCCGGTGCTGTCGGGGCTGTAAACGGCACCGGCTCTGCGCGCGGCGCTTCCCAAAGCCCGGCGGAGGGGAGCCTCGGGAGGGATGGATTGCACTAGTGCCGTATTGCCAAGAAGGGTGAGGCTGGAAAACTTGCCTTAAAATAACACGGAGAGTCGATCTCTTTCCTCCTGTAGCAGAGGAGTAATTACCACTTTGTAAAGCTTTTAATTTTTTTAACATTGCATATAAATACTGCTGCTCAAGAGTTCAGAGGCAGGGATTTTAAATCTAATCCACATTTAACAAGGCTATTAAAGAAAATGTTTAAGCTGCCAGAATTTAACTGATTACAATATTTAATAAATCTTACCCGAAAAAAGATGTCTCTAAAAAAAAAGAAGAAAAGCAGCAAGGAGCCAAGATCACATGGCTTTTATATATACACTACTGAGAACACTTTAATGGGAAATGGAAACCCAAAAGATGCAATAATCCTGCCAAAAAGGCCCAAATGCATTATAAAAATGTTTAAAGCTCCATTTGAGTTTTTCTAATTAACTCGATAATGACACCAGCATCCTCTCTCTATCAGTCTCCTGGAAGATCAGATGCTTCTCGACTGCTTCAGCGAGCCTGAGAGCGGCGGCAGAAGCCGGGGTTCTTCCCTTTCCCTGGGAGCCTCGGGCACTGCCTCTGAAGCTCTCCTGCTCCGGGGCTGCGTGCGGCTGGAGCGGGCTTGAGTCAGGGTGGAAATGTGCGCCCAGGGAGGAGCCAGCCCCCGACACCCGCAGCCCCCCGAGCTCCGGGCAGGGGCCAGCAGCGCTCTGACTGGGGTGTGCGGCTCGCCGGTGGAGAGCATCCCGGTGTGAAGTACTGCCCAGCCAAACCTGCCCTTCAAGCAGCCCGACAGCCCTCCTGAGCCAGGTCCCCGGGTGCTCGGGGGTCCCTGTGCAGGGCTCCAGGTCCTCGCCTGCTCTTGCTCTGCCACGCACCCAGTCAGAGATTTTTGTTGGTTTTAAAAGGCATGAGTGTCTTTTAAATTCTCTGGAAGAGGGTGGGCAAACAAAAGCAGCTGCTTGCAGATGCTCAGCCTGTGTTTGGATAGGCGTCTGTCTGCAGTGCCTGTTTCCACAGCCACAACTGGAGGAAGAGCCATGTATGGAGCCAGAGGGATGCTGGTGTGAGCTGGGAGCGAGGGCAGCTGAGCTTTGGGATCAGCCTTTACTGGAGCTGTCCAGACCGAGTGCGATGTCTGTATCACCACCTGTGGCTTGTGGTACCGGCCCAGGGATCTCTGAGGAGCCAGGCTCCACCAGGCAGCCCTGCGGCAGCTGGAGCTCCTTGTCTTCTTTCTGCCAGTCCTGTCCTGTTCTCCCAGACAGCGCAGTGTTCCTCCAGGCACGGACCTGACGGAGCATCAGCGCCTGGGTGGGCTGGTGAGGACAATCCCTGTGGGCGGACGGGGGCAAGGTGGCCAGGTCTCTGCAGGGAGGTGTCAGCCCCATCGTGTTCTTCCACGGCAAAGGGCACAAGCAGGCCCCGCTGTTAGGTGCGGGACGGGAGCCTTGGTGGAGCCCTCTCTGTGGCAAGCCAGCTCCCGGTCTCGGTGCGGAGGCTGCTCTGTGAAGGGGGAGGGACCCCAGTGAATTAGCAGAGATCCATGTGTTGAGACCGCATTTCTTGTTGGCCGAGTCAGGGAAATGCCCCCGAGCTGTGGTGTGTGTTCTGTCGGAGATATTAACTGTAGAAAATCGGAGGTCAAGGCAGAGTCACATAATTTCATGGTTGCAGACTGTGGGCTGCAGCAGGCACCTGACTGGTGAGGCGTTTGGTGTTACAGGGGAGATGTCACTGAGGGAGTCCTCCTCCCCGCTGCCAATTGATGCCTGTGTTTGCACATCAACCCATTTGGCCATTGCCTGATGCTGGGCCCTGGTGCTGTGTTGCTTGTCAGTGCATCTTGAGCATTTCTCAAGGTGAGTGCTGCACAGGGGCAGCTGGCCCGCGCCCGGTGCTGGTGACCAGGTCCTGCGCGGCAGGGCTGCCTGCTCTGTCCATGTCGGTGACGCGGCTGAGCAGCGTCCAACCCGCGCTCATCCCTCAGAGGCGCCTCTTTGGTGGAGATTCCTCATTGACAGACACTTCAGCTGCTGCTTAATCCATTTAGCGCGGGCTGTGGCGTGGAGCGCGATATCTCACTCATACTGGTGTGTGATACGGTGCCAAACACCTTGCAGCAGCCTGATCCATCAGTGTAATTGCCTTAATCAGCCCAACTTGTAATCTCGTCGAAGGAGGAGGTGGGATTGTTTGACAAGGCCAGTTTTCCGTTGCTCCGCGCCAGCTGGACTGTTAAACCCTGCCTGTTAAACCTCCATGGGTCGCGGTGAGTCGTCCTGTTGCTGTTCCTTGAGGCCGCAGTCGCACAGTCTGTGCAGCGCCCTGCGGGCAGCTCTGCTCTGCAGCCTTCCTGAACGTCGGGTTCCTCCTCCCTCCTTACAGCTCCCCAGAGCCCTGCAATCCCCCCCAGCCGCAGCCCTGGGCAGAAACGAGCAATGGGCCGGGCACCTTGTCCTTCTGCCTCTTCCCAGGCTTCATGGACACGCGTTTTTCAGCCGTGGGGCACTGTGCGAATGGTTATAGTCGCTGACTGAGAGCACACCGCGTGTGACGATGGGCACAATGGCTCTGAGTGCAGAACAAAAGCGCTGGCCGAATGTACGTGGAAAGTGTACATACAAACCGGCATCTTTGCCATCCCCCTAGACATGGGATCTGCTGCTGTTGGAGTGCATTTTCTGTAATCTCCTTTTCCTTACCGCTGCCAGAGTACATCCTGCTGTCCTCGGGTAACTTTTCTGTTTCTGAGAGCACCTGAATAGCCCAGACAGCTATTGCCGTCCTCCCGTCTGCGTGGGCACCTCCATTTCCACCGGCTTCCTCTGCTTCCCCAGCCGACAGCAGAAGCCTTTTAACCAAAGTTGTTGTTTTCTGCCTCTCCAGTCACCCGCCAGCCGCTCGAGCGCAGCTGGGCTGGGCAGTGTAGGGTGAAGGGATGCGCCAGGGCGTGGGACCAGACGGCCGCACCGCGCTGGCGCAGTGGCCACGGCACATGGTTGTGTACTTGAGCTGTGTACGTAACGCGCCTGCGGCGCGTGATGGACGTGCATGTGACAGATGCGGGGCATGCCTGGCGCGTGGCCACAGCGCTGCTTTACAAGTCTTTGGTGACAAGTGTGCAGACACATTCTCTTGCTGTACAAATTGTCTAATGCTGGAAGCTGTCAAACACAAATTCAGTAGCCAGGTGTGGTTTGTAGATATGATCTCCAGGACCCGGCAGTGCTGCCTGCGGTCTCTCTGACAGCAGCGACAACGGCTCCTTGGGATTCCGTGGCAGCCGCGCCGTTGCCCTGTACCCACTCCTGTCTCGGGGGTCCCGCGCAGCAGCAGCCCCCTGGCCTGGTGCTGCTGCCTTGTGATAGGGTTTTATTTCTCTGCTTTCTCCTCCGGCTCAGCAAAATTTGATTTTCTCTCAGCAGTGTTAATCTGCATTATTAAAACTGAGATTTACTACTACTTAAAGTTTTAATTCAGAGGCTTTTCTAGGGCTATAGATCTGTTTCCTTGCTGTGTTCCAGCACTTCAACCCTCCAGCACAGCGTGCCTGGCTTAGGGCTGTTGTGGCACAGCTTTGCAGTGCCGCGTTCCTGGGGCTCGGGGCAGATTTGCTCCCAATCAGACTGGCTTTGCTTGGCGTTTGATTCCTCAAAGAGCAGCTATGCGTGCGATGCGCAGTCTGACCTGGCTCCTCGTGGGGAAGGGTCCGCTGCCCAGGCAGCATGCAGGCGCTGGGTGTTTCGAATGTGGCTCAGAAGGCACCTTTGCAGCATCCCTGCAGCCATTTGACAAGAGCCCCCAATGAGAGCCCAGGGAAATGGACCTGGGTCTGCAGCATGTGTTGCTGTAGGTGTTGAGTGAGACGGAGCAGCAGAGCAGGGTTGGTTCTGAAAGCAGCGGTGAAAATGACAGCTATTTATGAGCATCTGCTGTCTCCGGTCTAGGCAATGTAAAGCAGCTCTGGCGGCACGTGGCTCACTTGACAACCATTGAGGTATTCGCCTAATGCAGCAATGCCACTGCTTCAGTGGAATTCATAAAATGTGCCTCGACAGATTCCCTGAATCATCGCAGCAGGAAGCCTAACCCCCGTGGAGACCGGGAGCGCGGGCGTTCCCCTTACAATAATAATTGTATTTCCGAAGCGTGTCTCTCCTGCCACGCTGCATGGGGCCCAGCCGAGACAGTTTCCAAGGTACAATCTGTCGAGGAGCGGCTGCACCAGCTGCCCCCTGCGCCCCTGCCCGGAGCCCACCAGGCCCCAGGGATGCAGGTGGCTGGAGCAGCCGGAGGATGCCTCACCGCGCAGCAAACCGGGGACATGGTGGTGCGGGCGAGGACAGCCCCTCTGCAACAGGCTCTGCTGCCTTGGCTGCTGTGTGCCGTCACGGAGGGGAAAGCCCTGCTAGGCATTCCTCCTGGAGGAGAAAGGAGCCTTTTGAGGATCTAGAAAATGCTGCTTTTTGTGACAAGCGGATGCTGGAGCTGCTGCGTGCTGTCTCTCCCAGCACTGGGGTACCGATGCCCTGCAAGCAGCAACTCAGGGCACAAAAGGGCTTTTTTTTTTTTTTTTTTCAGGGGGGCAGCACATGAGCTGGGAAATGAATGGATGGGGCTCCTTTCGCTGATGCTCCTGCCAATGCTGCGGGTCAGTTGCTCAGCAGAAGGCCCTTGCTGCTCTGAGACAAAGGTTTGATTTGTGCTGAAAAACAATGAAAGACGAGTGGGGGAAAGCACCTCTGAGAACAGTAGACAGAGAAAAATGCTGGCAATTTCGCGTTTAAAAATACAAACAGTGTTAAACTGAGCTCTGATATCTGTCTGTGGAAAATGGCTGTGGAAGCTGTGTTTCCTTGTTCTGAATTTTGCGTTGGATAAAATCAAGGAAATACCACAGAAAGTTTAAAAACAAACCACCTTTGCTAAAAAGCAGGGTTTTGTAAAGCACGATGTCCCCTCCAGTGCTGCCTCCCGTGCAGGGGTGGCCGGGCCCGTGGCCGCAGGAGCTGGTGCGTGCGCAAGATGTGGGTCCCGCTGGCTCCGCTACCCCTTCTCCGCTGGGCTGGGGACCCGGGGCTTCCCGGCGGCTGTGGGGAGCGGGGGGCTCCCTGTGCTGGGACATGGTCTGCAGGCTCTGTGCCCACGTTCCCCGCCTCAGCCGTGCCTCTGGAGGCTCAGACTGCACTTGCGTGTTAAAGAGCTTCACGGATCGTGCAGGGAGAGGTATTCTGCAAAACAAAATAGCAGTGCAGTGCTGAGCCGCTTTATTGGCTTGTTCACCTATTAACAGACGTGGCTCCCTTCCTGCTGTTTGTGCTCAGAATGGATTTTTATTGCTTAATTCTCTGTAAGTGAAGTGTTAGCAAATTGTAAAATCCTATTGCTTAACATGTAGCATTAAGTATTGAACTAGCAAAAGAATCAATTACAGGTTTGGTCACTGATTAGCTTGACTTTTTATGGAGTTTAACGTCAAGTCTCATTATAATTCTGCTCTTTAATTCAGGAAATAAAGCATGTGCAGGGGGATAACGGCTGTGGGTGGGTCTGCTCCGGCTCTGCTGCTGGTGGGATGCTCAGTGCCGTGCTGCGGGAGACCTGTGGAGCCGGCAGTGGGGAGGTGACAGCCAAACCTCCCCATCAGCACGGGGGGGCCATGGGTCTCGTTCAGGGCCCCCATCCTGCCGTAGACCTGCCTGAGCCTGAGGGCCTGGCTCTTGGTTTCTCTGCACTCGCTTTCTTGCCTGCGATGGTACCAGGGGCTGGCCGCAGGGCTCAGGACAGGGGCTGTGCCATGGGCCCCATGCACGTGTCCGTCCCACTCGCCTGGCGGGTTCCTGGAGGCTTCCTTGGGGATGAGCCATGCAGGGCATTCCCTCCCCGCGTCGCCCAGTGCTGCCCGCGAAGACGAGGAGGGAGGCCATGCGCCGTGCTGCTTCCCCTCCTGCCCCTGCTTCTCCTCTCCGGCTCACGGCAGCGCTGGTCCTGCCCCTGGGCACTCTGTCAGTGCCAGTCTGGTTAAAACCCAGCTGGGAAAATGGCTACGGACCGCAGCAGGGCAAGTAGCCTTCACGCCATCCTGGGGCTCCTCCTGCCCCGCGTGGGCCGGGTCCCATGGGGCTGAGCCCCCTCCCTCCCCAGCCCTGGTGCCATGGGCTCGTGTTGCCCACAGCCTCCCGGCTCCCCTCGCCAGTTGCTGCCTTTGTTGATGGACAAGTACAATTGGATTTCCAAATTACACTGGCTCAGATTAGATTCAATATCTCTTTCTCTAGCCAGACAACCCTTTAATTCCCTTTCTTTCGATTGCGCGGGGACCCTTCCGTGCCTCTCAGACCCTTCGGCAGGAAATCTTTGCTGTGCGGCAGCTGCCGTGTGCTGCTGCTGCAATAAATGGAGACACGGAGCTCCGGCACAGCGAGTGGGAGACCAGCGAGTTTTCCCTTCAAGCGCTGAGGCTTCTGGAGGCTCCTTCTGGTCTGGCTGGGCTTATCGCCCTGCCAGGAGAATCTGTCCTGGCATACTAATTTATAGCGTATTGAGCAGCCCCCTGCATCCTGAGCGAGGATGGTGTGGGAAATTAAAGTCTGTAGGAAATGCATCAGAAATCTGATGTCCTCAAGCAAGACATCTGTTTTTGCAGCCACCCAAAGGGCGGCAGTAACGACTGCAGCGAGCCGGGGGTCGGCAGAGAGCGGAGGGAGGGACAGGCGCGCAGCCAGGGTGCGGGGTGGAGCGGGCTGCGGCGCTCGCAGCTCGGCGGGCGGGAGGCTTGGTCGGCGCCCGTGGTCGGTGGGCACTGGGAGCTCGGTGCTTGGCCGGCAGCCTCGTGACGCTGTGCTGGGCATGTTCCTGGTGCTGGCAAATAATAAATAACGATAATGATTATAAAAGCACTGTGCATATGCCCCTAGGGCTCTGCAAAAAAAACCCTTTTACATCAAAATCCAACCGGAACATTTCCCCCCTTATCTTATTCACAAAATGTGCCCATAAAACCAATGATTTATGTGTGCAAGGGCAATTCCCGAGGTATTTAAGCAGAGATTGATAGCTGCTGACTGCATCCCGTCCTAGCAGAGAGTGAGACCCAGTGGAATTCCCCGGGATTTGCACAAATGCAGAAGCATTTTGGGGTTGCATGTTCAAAAATAATGAAATTACATGATATTTACTACTTGGGATTAAACCGTGGGATACAGCCCCGGCCGCGTCTACTGACTTGCTCGTGACGTCCCCGTGCTCTGGGCCTGACCCAGCTCCTGATTTTCAGGGAAGGACCTGAGAGCGAATGCTTCTCCCTGTCTCCAGGTTTGACTTTCATATCGCGGCTTTTCAATGTACTTAAATCTGCTTGGTGTTTAAAATTCAGCTATGTTTGTTGGAATTCAATTACCCCTGAAGATTACACAAAGATTATCAAAGTTGTAAACAGCAGAATATGCTCAGAGATCAATGAAGCGCAACAAAGACCATATTTCACAGGAGAAATAAAAGTAAGAGCATGCTGGCAAACTCTGACAGCGGAGCGTAATGTCGCGTCATCACGCGGAAGGTTGGAAAGCAGTTGAAATCCGTGTTATAGCACAATGTATCCCTGCCCAGATTTGCAGTCATGGAGCACAGTTTCAGCTCTAATATCCATGCAATTCATTCGGTGTAAGCAGACCCAGGCTCTGGGACGTTCTTGTTAAGCATCAGTGCAGAGCACCCGCACAGGCTGCACGGAGGCAGTGATGCTGCTGCCCATGCACGTCCCCTCCCCGCGCATCCTCTCCCACCAGCAGCAGAAACCCTTCACCAGAGGAGGTTCAGGGGTTTGGGGGCAGGATGATTACCCTCAGTAGAAATGACACATCTCGCCATTTTTGTTGGGGTTTTTTGGCAGGAAGGTATTTTCAGCTCTGTGGCCATTCCCACGGGGCGTCGCTGGGGCAGGCGCTGGGCTCAGAGCTGTGGCCGCAGCACATGAGCATGGCTGATCTCTGTGCCAGCAGAGCTGCCCTGCTCAGAGGTAACGCCCTGTCCTGGGACGGTGCCCTGCCCTGGGACAGTGCCCTGTCCTGGCAGAGGAGCTGCTGCCTGAAGAGCCTGGGGTGGCTGAGGAGCAGCAGTGGGGACCCCAGCCCCCCGTCCTGGTGTGTGGCTCTCCCCCTTGTGCAGAAGGTGCCCATTTGCCGTGGGGCAGTGGGCTGTGACCTGTGGGATGCCCTGCTCCGTGGGACTCCTTCCCCATGAGCACGCTTCCCGGCCGCCGCGGCTGCCTCGCAGCACCCCAGCACAGCTCTCCTCCGTCCGGCCGCGCCTCCGTCGTGCTTTGTGGTGTTCCGTTGTCACGGCGGAGGCAATGCAGCCAGCGGATTTTTCTTCTCTGTAATATATTGCCACTATAATACCAAGTCTAGCAGAACAATGAACTCCGGAGGATGGAGATGCCTTCCTCCCGTTTTGCAAACTAAACATAATTTTTATTTGTGCTCAGATTTGTGGCTGCCGCAGTGGGAGCGTGGGGCGGGGAGGGGGGACGATGTGGGGCAGGGGCTGGGGCTCCTGCGCGGGCTGGGCACTCCTGCTCGGTGTCCCTGCGGGTCCCCCGCAGCACTGGGATTCAGGGGAGGACACCTCCTTTTGTCAAACAGTGCGGGGTTTCAAGGAAACCCTTCAACCCAGATTAATTACCGTTATCTGTACCCGCTGGGGCTCGGTCCACCTGCCTGTCTGCTGCAGCCAGGATGTGCTGAAATCCTCATTCCCTTTCTGCCTTTCTTTCTCTCTTTTTTTTCCTTTTCCTATTTACTTCTGCTTTAATCTGCATATTATCATCAGTGCAAAGACCTCTGAAATAACATCTGACAAATGATCCCTATTAAAAAAAACTCTGCACTGTCCTCTTTCACCGCCTTCCAATTTGGACTAGCACTATAACTATGCATCAATAGACAAGCAATATTATGTTAAGAACATGATAAAATACCAGCAGCTTCATAATGGCAGCAGCCAAATGGTAATTTCTGCTTCAGAAATTGGTCATTTATTTTGCTGGTCTGTTCTTATGTTCAAATTAGATGAAGTTTAATATACTGTAAAATTGAATGTATTCTATCCTTTTCAACAAATATGGCATGTATGAAATGATTTATGGGTCTTACAAACCTTAAAATGTTAAATAATCTCCTTTTTCCTATGCCTTAAGTCACTGATGCCAAATAGTTTAAGTACAGAGAAGCAAAACTTTATTAGCTCCCATCCTGATCATCACTTTATTTTGCTGCATTTACAGAGGCAGGAACAGTATTTAACATATTAGACTGGGTTTAGAAGCAGCCATATTAATTGGTACATTAATTTTACCCTATTAACTGTAATTGGTAGGAAAGTGATTCTTCCCCGGTCAATGTTGCAATTTGTGTTTTAAATTTTTAATAAAGTCATGATGGCACTGCAGATGCCTAAATGAGGGTGCTCCTCTCGGCTCGAACCTGTGGCTGCTGCCAGACCAGCGCGTTGCGGGGCTGCCCCGTGGCGTCCAGGAGCACGGGCCTGCAGCTTTGGCTCTGCCCGGTGTCCTCCTCTGCCCCCACCCGTGGCACCGCTCAGCGTACCCCTCGCTGGGGTCTCGCAGCGGCTCAGTCTGGTCTGAATCCAAACGTGTCTCCCTCCGTGCTTCCCCTGTGAGGGGTCACCGCGCTGGCTGCGGCGGGCTGGGTGGCGTGAGGATGCTGCAGGGCTCATCCCTTGGCCTGCGGCTCGCGGGGCTTTGCGAGAGGGACGGCGAGGGCTGTGGAACCCTCCAGCCCTGACTGAAGGCCAGCGTGCCAACTGCTCCTCACACGTACCCAGCCTTTGCGCTGGCCCCCGCTGCCGCCCCAGTGCAGGACCCGTCCCAGCGTCATAGTGGTGCATGCTCGGGGCGCAGCAGCCCTCGGACAAATCCCCATTCCCCTGAGCTCTGAGCAGAGCCTGCTCTACAAGTTGCTTCCAGTGCAGGCAAGGATGTCGGCTCCTTAGTGGCGTACGGAGGAGGGAGACAACCTCTCCCTGGCTGACGTCGCCCTTCACAGCGCCGTCTGGCTCCCTGCCAGCCTGCGGGTGGGGACGGCTTGATCGCCCGGTGTCTCTCATCCGTCCTGGAGCAGCACGAGGTGCCTCCGTCGCTGCGGAGCTGAACCAAGCGGGCGCTGGCCCTCCCGGCCCGTACGCAAGCCGCTCCGTCGGGAGGTGCAGAGCAAGGATCAGTGTTCTGGGTGGGCTCACAAAAAATGGCTGGCGATGTGCAAATCCCACCTTGACTTGAGAACAGGCTTCTGTACCGGTTAAACTCGAAGGTTTTGAGTGTCCCGTGGCATCCGAAGCTTGCAGCAGCAGCTTGTGCACGTTCAGCTTCTGCTGAGGCTGTGACGGTGGCTCCTCCAAAGCGCGGGGAGGTGGGATTGATGGAGGCTGCCCTCCGCCCCGGGGGATCTGCTCGATACGGTCAGGAAACAATTCCCCTTCCCAGCCTGACAGCACATGAAACCCTCTCCTGAGGTCTGGCCCCAGATCCCCGGGAAATTGCGGGGCCACTGCCCTGGCTGTGGGGTGGGGTGATGGAAGATGTGGGGTCAGCCGAAGAGCAGAGCGAGGGTGACTCCCTCCCGGCTGGTAGTTATTTAAAAACAACTTGTCTCCTTGCCCTTCGCCCTTTCTCCATTCCCTGATCAGCAGCGTGTCCCTGCGGATAAGCCTCAGAGCAGCGCAATCTCCTGCCGTCCCCTGGAGCTGCAGCCCTGTGCACCAGGGGAATAGAGAAGCCTTTTATTCTGTTTATTTGCTCTATATAATTTTTCCTGCTCTTGCTGACCCTTCTGGGAAGTGTTCCACCCTTCAGTCTCTGCTGGGTGCCAGAATTGTTGAGCTTAGGCTGTATTTGCATTTCATATCCCAGTTAAACTGACTCCACCAAGGTCAGGGCGCACTCTTCAATGGGAGTGGGCTCCAAGTCGGTGTCCCCCTTCCCGGCGCAGGGGCAGAAAACAGCCCCCCACCCCTGGGGAGCACCCGCCCTGCCACTGCCCGCTCCCCACATTAACTGTGGGGCTTCTGTGGCTAAGGGGGGCCGGGCAGGGGCAGCCTGAGGGTCTGTTCGCAGGCGGGCGCTTGGCGGAGGCAGGGACTCAGCTCTGGGCTTTGCTTCATTTAAACACTTCTGTAAGAGCTGATGAAGAGAAATAGACAAAATGAGAGAGAAAATTCAAGAAACAGGAGGAGTAACCCCCCTGCTCCCCAAAGGCAGCTGGGATTTACGCCCCATTTCAGAGCACAACCTCAGTGCAGAGATGCTGATGTGCATCTCCACGTGGGCATGCGTGTTCCTACAAACAGGCTCTAAAAGACAGCAGCTGTATGGGGCTACGCCGTAATGGTTTTTACATCCATGCACGCAGTCTGTCTTTTCTTTCATTAAGGAACATTTCTTATGGAAAAGTAGCTGGATTTCTGATGTGAAAAGACAATTCTGCTCAAGACTGAGGGCTGTTTAGAATAAACGCCAGACACTGTGTGATGGAGACATCGCATGGAGACTTAATGCTGGTCACATCTCTCCTCTCTGCCAGTAAGTCAAGGATGTGTCTTTGCTATTGTATTTGGTGACTCATCTTTCAAATCATCGTCTCTGGAAGAATTTCATGCCAGGATGAAAAAATGCCCGGATCCCAGAAGCGCGTGTGTTGCTGCTGTGCGCACAGCCCAGGAGGGAGCTGCAGGGCAGCTCGGCTCCTGCTCCCGATGGGCACCGGGGTGGGGGCACAGGCTGGCACGGTCCCCGCGCTGGGCACAGGGTGGGGAGGGAATGAACACAAATTTCGGGCAGGATGTGCTGTCACCTGGGCATGGCTGGGAAGGGTGGATGGAGGAGGTGGCTTCACAAGCAGGGAGAAAAGGGCTTTGGCAGAAAGGATTTGAGAGCTGCACTCGGTCCGGGAGCTGAAGGAGCTGAGGAGAGAAAGATGCCATTGGGAAGAGGAGGAACAGCAGCAGGCAGTGCGCGGCTCCTACCATACCCTCTGCACGAGCACGCACGTTTGAACCTCCAGAAGCCCTGTGCTCCTGCGGAGATCACTAGGCCAGCATGGGCACAGGGCTGCCAGTTTGTTATCTGGCCCGGCTCTTTGCTTATATATTCAAAATGCAAAAAACCTTTCCCACCAGAAAATGGAATTGCACCTGATGGAAGCCAATGCCGCAACTCCACCCAGAGGGGCGATGGAAAGGTGTGGTTCCCAAACCGGCTGTGCAGCACACGGAACGCCCTAAAACACCCGTGTTCTTGCAAGGCGCGGGCTTTGATGGGAAGGCTGCGGCTCTGTGTAATGCCCTCCAAGAACGTGCAGTTCAGCTTGTTCACGCCACCTCACGGGAGGAAGGGTCTCCTCTGCCGCAGGGTTTGAGGCCACACCGAGCCTGTCCCTTCTAAAGCGCTGTGCACTGGTTTGTGCTTGGCACCTCGGGAATGCCTGACCTGTGCGTGCCCCGGTTCCAGCGAGGACAGAGTTAATTGTGACTGGGCTGGGAGAGGAGCTGGGGCTGGTGGCCCCTGTGGCTGGGACACAGCTGGGATTGTTACCAGTAACCCCACAGCCGGGACAGGTTACCCAAACGAGCCCAGGGCTGCCCCACCCCACGGGCCATGGTGCTCAGGGGATAAAGTGGGGCTGGGGCAGGGGGGCAGGTTTGGCTGCTGGGGAGGAGCTGGGCCCCAGGACCCGCCCTGAGCTGCTGCACTGTGAGTTACCTGCTGGAGGGTGTGCTGGCACTGGCTGTGTTATCCTGCTCTGTTTTCTCTTCTTCCTCTGTTCTGTTGGACTGGTTTTGTCTCAGCCCATGAGTTTTGCCTTTCTTTCTCTCCTGATTCTCCTCCCGTCCCAGTGAGGGGGTGGTGCGGGGAGGAGTGAGTGAGCGACTGTGTGGTATTTGATCTGCTAGTGCAGCTAAATCACAACAGCGTGTTACGGTCATGACTTCAGCTCATATTGCTGTGTAGCTCTTGTTTTCTGTGTTTAAAATAAGAAAGTGGATGCTGCAGTTTTTGTCAGGACCAAAGCTCTGGCTCTCTGGTTTGAGAGCTCTGCTGCTGCAAGCGGAGCAAGACAGATGGGCAGGCAGGTGGCATATGGAGCAAGGAGCCACAGGGAGCTGGGGGTGACCATGCCCTCGCTGTGCTGGACAGGTGCTGGGGTTGGGGCACAGCCAAAGTGGAGCGGGCAAGAGTGCTCACACACAGCAGAGCTGCTGCTCATCCAGTCCGCATGCACGCAGCCAGGGCTGGGAGCATCGCTTTGTGGGCGGGAGACTGCCCAAAGGGAGGAAACACAGCTGGGCTCTGGCCAGTGAAACTAAAAGCTGTGGGTCACAGACACAGTGAAAACCTTAACAGTATTACTCAGGGGGACCAGTGTCCAGAGGATTGTCACATGAATGGAAAGATTCCCTGTAAAACATCTGAATTTGTCAGAGAACTTGCTCTTAGCCACTTATTCTGCTCAGATGCAATCCTTTAAGAGGGGAGTGAGGTCACCCTCAGTGACCTGCGTATTCCTCACTCCTTTCATTAACTGCAACTTATGCTGCCGGTAGCTTTCTAAGATAAAAGCAAAAATCACCCATTAGCTTTCCCTCATTAAACCAGGGCTGAACCCCAGCTGAGCCCAGCTGCTTGGCAAGGCCGAGTGCTGTGCAGGGTCCCTGGGGAGCGGGAGGGATGCCGGTCCCCAGGGAGGGACACGGGTGTGCTGGCTGACCTGCCATGGGCTGGGCTGGTGGTGACTGCCGCAGCTGGGGTGAGGGGCGACGCAAGCCACCCTGGCAGTGCTGCCCAGTGCCCTGATGGCTTTGTACCCCTGTGACTGCTCCCTCTGCCACTGCTGCGCTCCATTTCTGCTGACAAGGGGCCAGTGGCTCTGTTGTACCCGTGACTTGGGCACCCAGCCGGAGTACCAGCCCGTGTGCTGCCCCACAGCCTCACAAGGGAAGCCTTGAGGGATGTTTGCACCATTAATGGGGTGTATTTATAACTGTTTATCTCTGTCACTTGGGTGGAAAATTACCAGATGTGTCGTTTGCCTTCATTACACAGACATCTCTCGTGTTATCTGGATCAGTGCTTTTAAGTGGAGTGTCAGTACTGGGGAAAAGCTCATTTCTTCTGTGTGGTGTTGGTGTTCGTGGATCCTGCCTTAGAGACTCTGGAGAGCAACACCCAGTTCTCCACATGGGACAGATCTGTCCTTTGCCTCTCTGGATGTTAGTGCTGTGGAAGGAAAAGGGTGCAATGAGCCACGAGTCTCCGAACTGGGGCTGCCCCTTCCCAGAGCTGTGATGTGCTCCACTGCCATGGTGCCAGCTCCTCTGGGGCTGGGGCCATCCTGGTGCTGCGTCGTGAGCTCCAGCATGGGTTATAGTGCCTGCTGCTACTCATGGTGACAGGATTAGACATCTGTAGGGTCCGAACGGATGCAGTACCTCAATGCACAAGCTTCTGTAACTGTTCCCTGGTGCCGACACCGCGGGGCAGCTCCCACAGCCCTGGAGGCATCGGGAAACCCTCCGGCCAGGGCCGCTGGCCGGCTGTGAGAGCGCTCAGGAGCGGGCACAGGGCTCCCCACCGCACAGAGGTCCTGCAGAGCAGAGAAGCCATGCAGATATCCCTTCCAACACAGAACAAGGGAAGAAAGATAAGACTTAAAGAGAAAGAAATTGTTTCCAAATAAGATGTTTTTCCTCGTTTCCTGTGATAGAGTGAAATTTCTTCACGGACAGATAGTCAGAGTAGAGTCCATTACACTCCACGCTTTTTGCCTTGAAACATAAATAGCTGCATATCATATAAGTATTTGTTATGAGGAAATGTGTATGCTAGGAAAAGTTAGATATTAAATCATTATTTCATGCAGAAAGATATTGCTAAAGGGAGAGGATTACTTACTATATTAATTCTGTCCTTCAGCTACCCGTACGTCTCTCTGCACATAATGACTCTAGTCACAAAATGTGTTGTTGAAACAATCCTGGTTCCTCTCAATTCCAATTTCCTCAGAGTCTGCACCCACGGTGTGCCCTGCCTCCCGCCCCAAGCCCAGGCATGGCGGGGGGCAGCCTGGCAGCCCACCCCAGGGAAAAGCGAGGAGGGTTTGCAGCAGGGCCCTCCATCCCCGATCCGAGGATGCGGAGAGGGGAGGGGACCCAGTGCACCCAGACCCTTCCCCCCCCCGTGCAGCTGCTGGGGGACAGGGGATGCCCACCACCCCCTGAGGGGCTCCTTGGCTGTGCCGAGGCAATGCCCACCCTAACTGTGAGCCAACAAACAGCCTTCCTCTGCCAGCGCAGGGCTGGGCACGGGTGGCACAGCTTGTCCTGCAGCCTGGAGGGCAGCAGCAAATAACGGTCATCTTCCCGGTGGGTGAGGTCTCGGCTGTGCGCACCCCCCTGGGCCAGGTCCCAGCCCTGCACAAGGCAAAGCCCCGGCCCTCTGAGGGGCTGCGTCCCACAGGGCTCCTTCGCTGGGGTGTCTTGGACTTGGGCGGGGCATGTCCTACTGCACCCAGAGCAGCGGCGGGGCTGGGTGCCGGCGGCACAGGGAGCTCACGGCATTGTTCTGCAAAGCCCTGATGTCTTTTTCCTCTGCTGCCCTAGAGCATCGCTAGGCCAGAGCAGAAATGCCTGTTAAGCTGTAGCTAAATCCTTCCATGGAGAAACCTTCTGGTCTGTCAGCCTCTGCCCTTGCATGGGGTGTGTATGGGGAAGTGCCCGTATCTATTGCGCTCTTAGACCTTGCCTTACACCTAAAATTTCCAGAATACCCCTGTTGGTGGTATAACATAACAGTGAAGTGACCCTCAAATTATTTCTTCTGATTTCAAGTCTTTTACCTGAAGTCGGAAGAGCTTCTTCAAAGCCATAAAGAATTTTCTCATCAGATTTATTTTCCACCGAGTGACTCGTAAAGGGATGGTTTCTGAGGTCAGCAAAACAAAAAAAAATCCGAGCAAAAGGCACTGTGAAAGCTGGGGGGGCGAGAGCATCGGACTGCTCTGATGCTTCTGCCTGGAACAACTGGGATGTTGCAGCCTGCCAGCACGGGGCACAAGGCCCCGGCGCCATGCAGGGGTCACAGATGCCCGACGCCCTGTCTGGGGGCTGCGGCAGAAGCTGGGAAAAGGAGTTCATTTGTGCTGACAAAGCAATAACGGGTCACTGCGGGCTTGCAGCCTGGCCAGCTAAACAATCCCCGTTTCGCTCTCCTCCCAGGCTCGGGTGTCAGAGAAAAACTCCTGTTCCAGTGCGTGAACGCCGATGGCTGGAGCTCCTGCCCGATGCCCTGGTTTCCTGCATTTGCTGACATAGGTGCAGAAAGCGCAGTGCTACACGCAGGAGCGAGAAAAGCAGTAAGCAACAGGGTCTTATCCTCTGGTGCATTATCCTCATTCAAAGGGCTCTGCCTGAAACCTGGCATCAGTATACGCAGAAGATGTTGCATCTTTGCTGGTACCTCGTCAGTCTGGTTTGCAAGACGTCCTGGCGGATGCGACCTTGGAAGGCAGGCCGCGTACCCAGCCTGCATAACAAGAGCATCTCCACGTCGGTGGCAGCCTGTTGGGTCCAGGGCAGTTAATAAATAATGAGTGTGTCAAACAGAACAGCAGGAAAGTGGGAGCGGGTAACAGCTTTACAGCCAGCTTTCTGACAGCTGCCTGGCAACGTCCAATTAAGAGGCGCGCGCTGCCGTTCAGCCCTGCGCGGAGTGCGTCCAACGCCGGGACCAGGGCTGCAGTGATGCCGGCAGCGTTGCAGCCTGCAGCGCTGCACTTGCAGCACGCGCTCCTGAAGGCGAGGGAGCAGGCTGGCGCTTTGCGGGGCTGCGCGGGGTCTTCTGGGGAGCAGATCCTTGGAGGAAGCGAAAGGCGCCTGGCTACGGCGCTGGAGAGACAAAGCGGCAGCATGTTGCCGGGAGGAGCGATGCTCGCTGGCCCGAGTGGCAGGGCCGTGCGAAGGGCGGTGAAGCCCCGCACAGAGCAGGGCAGGAGGCGATGCGCGAGGCGGCTGGACCAGCAACGCACAGGGCTCTCGGGAGAGGAGCACCCAGGTCCTGGCCCCAGCCCGGGGGCAGGCGGTGCGGGGGCAGCTCCTCGGGGTTTCGGTCCCTGGTCACACAGGTGTTTGCTTCAAGGGCTGCATTGCATCATGCCACAAATCCAATATTAGGAATCTGCCTGCATTTGAGGTCTAATTGATCTTCTGATGACTTTTTAAGCATCTGGTAAGAGGGGACAGCTTTCCCAACAGCAAAATTTACACCAAACTCATCTTGATTTGAATAATAAGCATTCCATCCTTGTTTGGTAAATATACTCTGTGTTAATGGTGCTTAATGGTGCCTGTAATTGGTGTCTAAAGTTATTTAAAAGTAAATTTACTAGAAAATAATTAGCAATTTTATAGTTCACTACTTCCTAATTTTGTTGATAAAAGTTTTTTGGTGGCTTTTATCAGATGACACAATAGGGCTGTGCTGAGAAATAGCTTTTTTTTCAAACTAGCAGGAAATTGTGCACACAAAATATGATAAAAAAATGTTTCCCCTAATTTCTTGGCCTGGCAGCCAGCTCGCTCTCTCCTTTTATTATCCACTGATTCGTCCTTAATCAGCAGCAAGTAAAACATCCCAGGCATTGCTTGGGGATTTTTTCTTTGTGACCTTGGGGGATGCACCCTGAGCTGTGAGGAAAGCTGTCCCCATCATAAGGACACGTCCTGCTGTCCCCCATCAGAGGGACAAGCCTGCTGTCCCCAGCCTGCAGAGGAAAGCAGAGGTTGTGCTGTCTGTGGGTCCCTGGCCTGATGCCATGCAGGGCATCTCTGGGGATGGAACCCCCCCTGATGCCTGGGAGCCTGCAGGTCAGGTGCAGGCCAGGGTGGTCCTGCTCCTGGTCGTGGTCCCGGCTGCGGCATGCGCCTCCCCCCAGCCCTTTGGCCCCAACAGGGCCGCGTCCCGCACAGCGGGTCAGGGTGGCTGCTCGGGGTGGCCAGGCAGATGGCTGGTCACTGCTGGGGGGGTGTTGGTGCGGCTGGGGGGGCGGCGGGCAGCGCGCGGGAGAAATGGCACAGAGAATACGGCTGCTACAGCGTTTTATTGTTTAGTGCTTGGGTTCAAGTGTTCAGTTCAGGATTTCCATATTGTTCAGGTACAGGGTGACACTGACAGACAGAGACGCGTTTAGGAGGAGGCGACAGCACAGTTTGGTTTCAGAAGAGACCAACTCTCCATTTCCAGTCTCTGAACCATAAAGTACCAGCTTTTCCAGAACAATGAATCACCCAGTCTGTGTATAAAATTAAATATAATTTATGCTTTGCTAATTGAAATCAAATACAAAATTCAATTTCCTGTGTATTCTAATGCTGACATTTGAATAGTTTAAAAAAAAAGTGTTATTAACCTGACTCCCTCTCATTGGGCAGGCCACTCTCCAGCCAGATAGAAAATCATTCCCTTGCCGAGCCCTTGCATTAGCGCAGCAGACACGGGGTGTGCTGCACAAAACAGGATAAACCCTCCCGGTGCCCCCAGCCCGCCCCAGGGTGGCTGGTGCGTCCCCGTCTCCCCCAGCGCCGAGGGGCCGGTGGCACTGTGGGGGTGTGCAGGGACGGGGGTCCTGTCCCACCACGCTGGGGTGGCTGGTGTCCATGGGGCAGCCGCTCGACCAGGGCCTCCTCTCCTGCCGGGCACTCGGCGACTCCTCCAGAGCTGGAGATGGTGGCTGATATAAAAAATAAACCTCTGAATGTATGGCAGAAAGAACGGGAGCAAGTCAGGGGTGGGGGGCAGGCGCACACCTCCAGCCAGCCCTGCTTCTGTAACCTGTGGGGGGGTCTCTCCTGGGGGCCCCACTCTGGGACCCCTCCTCTGGGCCTTGTTCTGGCTGCAGGGCTGAGCGCTGGGCATGGCTCTGCTGTGTCCCAGTGTGGGACGGGCGCTTCTGCCCAGCCCAGCCGCGTGCCGAGCCTTCCCTGCCGGGGTGCTTTGCTGGGTTGTAACTGTCAGACAAAGACGCAGTTTCGGGTCTCCTGTCCTCCAGCGGTGGGCATGATGCGAAGAGCGGTGGTGGCTTGGTGGCAGTGGGGGACGAGAGGCTCTTCTCAGGAGAAGCTGGCCAGAGCCACCCAGGGAGACACAGGGCAGCGCTGGGGCGTGCAGGGAGACCTGCTGGGTGGGGATGGGGGTCCTCACAGGGTCTTTCAAGCTCAAGGAGACCTTGCCTGGAGAAAAACTGCTCCTGGTTAAGCTGTAGATGGGGGCTGAGAGAGTTGATGCACAGTTCCACACCGACAGCCCCAACCACTGCGGTCAGGCACAGCTGCCAGCCCGCCGGGTCCTGGTGACACCATGAGCTGGGATGGGCTGTGAAACCCAGAGCAGGCTCAGCCTGTTACCCAACTGACAGCGCTTGCGTGTGGTTAGCTGGGTCAGGAAGGGGCCTCTTGCCTCCTCCATCAGAACGGAGTCCTGGTCCTCCCGTGGCAGTTGGTTCCACATGGCACCTCTGCTTGCCAACATCTGGGGAGCTGGCACCCCAAGGGACAGGGACACGCACAGCTATGCTGCACCCCGCCAGCATTCTCACCACTCATCAGAACAAGGAAAGCAGCCAGGGATGTTTGAGTGCCCTCAGAAATCACCTATGCGAAGGAAACGGCTCAGCAACCACAGCTCTGCTCTTTTCCTGTTCTTCCCTCTCACTGTTTTTCTGTCCCTAACGGAGACAGAACCCGTGCAGCTGTGTCTGGCACTGCTGTCCTGCTCTCCGCTGGTTCCAGTGTGCATCTCATCACCCCGCTGGAGGAGCCGGTTGGGATACGGGTTTACTCTACAGTTTCTGCCAGGATTTGCAAGTTTGGTTGACTCGGTCATTTCCACTAGAAAGCGTACATCTTTTGTGCAGAGCAGTGCTCGCCCTGGGAATTAATTGCTTTTTTTGTAATTCTGAAGTAAAGACGAAGGCTGCGTCCTCATTTTGCAGACCTGGTGGTCGACAACAAGCAGCAGAGATCTCGTTTTCAAGGTGCTAATGAAGGGCAGTGCCAGGGCCCTGATCGTCAGCCCTGCCCGGACCCTAGGCTGGGGCTGGCCCCCACGCCTCCGCCCTGCACTCCCCGCTCGGTTCCCACCAGCAACGCCGGGCTCCACGCCGCGGAGCAGGGCACGGCACGGCCTTGCCGGGCGGCACCACACCGGCACGGGTGGCTCCTCGCTGCGGCTCAGCAGCCTGGCTGGCCAGTGAGAGCCTGGCTCGCTCCGAGCAGGTGCCTTGGCATGGTCGTTGGTGGCTCCCAGGAGGAGCGGGGGGCCCGGGGAGGCCCCAGTTCTGATCTCACTGAGCATCCCCCACAGCGGGGACGACGCTCTTCCAACGGTGGGGTTACACCCGTCCGTGGGAGGAGAGTCAGGCCTGGGTGTTTGGTGGCACTTGGTAAATACTAGTTTTAGTGCAACAAGTGATTGACAGGTCTGGTGCAAATGACGTTTCTGTACATAGTTCTTTGCAGCATGACTGGCTTTATTCCTTCCACAGACAAATACCAGTGTGCATGTGAACGCACGTGTCCTGAATTTACCAGAGCTGCTGCTGCTGTTCGGGCAAAACTGAAGGCCAGGGGCAGGAGAAATCAAATCTATTGATTTGTCTCAGTGCTGCTGGGTTTTGTGAGCCGCCCTCCTGCTCAGCTAGCCGTGGTGGGAGGTGCTGGCCCTGCCCGGCTGCGAGGCTGAGGCCAGCAGCCAAGTGTGGAGACGAGGCATCCCATCACCCCGAGGGGCTCCACTCCCTCCCCTTCTCCTCCTCCCGCCTGCCCCCCGAGCCCTCAGTGTCACGGGGGCAGAGCCCAAGCGCAACCCCCGGTGACGTGCCACTGAGGTTTTGGTGCTGGCAACGCAGGGTGGCTGTGGCTGCAACCCTGGCAGCGCAAGAGTCTTGTGCCCGCAAGGCTGAGCCTCCAGCCCCAGGTGAGGTTTGGGTCTCTAACAATGACGCGCATCGCAAAAGAAAAGGGCTTTTTTCCTGGTTTCATGGTTCTACTTATCACTTTCTTCCTGCTCCCACTGGAAATCTTGGCCCGTCATTTGGTAAAACATGACATTGAATGGTTTGTAAAACTTCCGCAGTCTGTGGATGACGTCTGGGTCTATTTTGGGGTGAGTTCGACCCTTGGACTTGCCCAAGCACCGGGGAGCACTGCTGTCCTCTGGCTTCTTTAGACAGGGGAACCCCTTGGTTTTGTTAAAATAAAAATGTTTCTCTGTCACCATCCTCTTGAGGCCTAAGAAGTCCTGGACCTTGGCCATTTCCCCGGCCGGGTCAGTGATGAGCCTCTCCCCACTGACAAAAAGGATCTGGGAGAGGGGGAAGTACTGGAGCCAGTTCTCCAAGTGCAGGGCATAGATCCCAATGCGGATCGCGCTCCAGGAGGCGTCGATCAGCCCCAGAGTCCGGTTTTTGAAGGCCAGCACCTCAAAGGTGGGGATCTCGGGCTTCTTGGAGAGCGTCTGGGTGTAGTCCGAGATGGCCCGGGTGACCGGGTTCCTCACCACCACGATCAGCTTTGTGTCCTTGGCCATGGAGTGAATGCGCCTGGGGGCCTCGTTGGTCACAAAGTAGCTGGGGGTCTTCTCCATGGTGATCTGGCCATCCAGTGTCTTGGGCATCACATTCCTGCGCAGAAGCAGAGGACGGGTGGTTAGCAAAGGGCCAGGCAGGGGCGCAGACCCCGGTGTCCCTCCTCCCCCACGCAGGTGTTGACAGGACGTTCAGGAGGAGGGATGCTGCCACATCCACAGGCCTCGGGGACCAAAGCACTTCTGGCTTTGTTTCTTCTCGGACCCGGGGCGTGGTGGGCACCTGAAGCGTTAAGTCGGCCTCAGTAACACATTATACAGTGGATCTGCCACAGGCATGTGTAGACAAACGCTAATTGCCAATAAACCTGTACAATACCTGTCTGCTCAGCCAGCCATCTGCTTCCGCTTGCTCAATTAAGCCTATTCACTCCAGAGCCGTGTACAGAGCGGTGCGGTTAGGATTACACCAGACCTCTTTGTTATGATGACATGCTTTTAAATGTCTCAGCTAATAAAACTTAATACAGAATAAGATCCCTTGCTTCTAGTACAATAATTAAATTTATTTACTATCTTGTGCGTGAGAAAGAATGACTTTTCTTTTATCTCTAATTCACATGCTCTGTCAATAATTAATTGCTGCTGGGTTTTGAGCTTCCTGTGCAAGCACTTTTATTAGCCAAAAGGAATTTGCCTACTGGATAAATTAGCATGTAGCAAGACTTTCCTGGATAGCGTATTACCATGGTGTAAAATGAAACTGCAGCGAGATAGCATTTACATCTGAGAAAATGAAGAGGTAAATGCTTGTCCCAGCTGCCCCCGGTTAAAGATCATCATTGCAAGCCGGAAGGCGTTAAATGATGTCCCCTGCCAGAGCACTGCGGCCGCGTTCACACCTCAGCCGCTGGGCGCTGGAGGGGCTGCCGGGCAGTGCCATGAGCGGTACCCACCTCCTGCTCCCGCATGCTGCGGGCAGCCCCAGCCCTGCCGCCGTGCCCCCCGCCCCGGCACCCGCTGTGTCATCGCCAGAGAGATGCCGGGATGGGAAACGGGCTGGACCCCATGGACACCCCGTCTCATCCACCATCAGCGACGCGTGCAGCGCGGAGGGAGCGCTGCGGTCCCCACCGCCCTTCCCAGAGCCTCCGCACCCCGTGGGCCAGGCGAGACAGCGTGCGAGGTGGCGGTGCCCGCGCTGCAGCCGTGTCTGCCGGAGCGCTCCCACGCACGGCTGTCCGTACCCACAGTCGATGGCTTCAAAGGTTTGACAGGGCCCGTACTGACTGCGTCTTGAGTGTGTGCTACCAGTATTGTTATCATAAGCCTTTCAAATACTTGTGCCTAGGCACACTCAGGTGGAGTGTGGTTTGTTTAACCTATTTTTGGCAAATTTGCCCCAAGATTCAGTGCCTGATGCCTGGGAGACAGGAGGAGGGGTGGTCACTGCTCAGGAAGTGCTTGTGGCACCAGCCAGGTCTGCAGCAGCCATGGAGGATGGCGATGCTCAGGGTCTTGCAGGATTATCCCTCCACGTTGCAGCTATTTTTAGTACAAACATATGGTGAGGAAACAATGTGAATGGGCTGGAAATGGCTCTGTAAGAGCACCTTGGGCACCGGCGACTGCAGTGATGCTGACGTCAAACCGCTGAGCCCCGGGAAACAACCATTTCAGGAATTACACAGCTGAGGGCTGCAGGCAGAGGTGGCTGTCAGGCAAGGCCCAGCGAGATGTGCCTGTCAGCGTTGCCACATATTATGACTGCTAAACGCACCGGGGTGCTTTGGAAACCCCCCGTGATTTGTGTGTTTACTGCCGAGGTCACCGAGCTGCGGGGCTGTTTTGCCGAGGTGCTGCTGGAGGAGGTGCCGGGTGTTGTGTCACGGCGAGAGCCAAGGCGGGTTTGGTGCTGCCACAGGGCTGCTCGTGCCTCCAGCGGTTCCAGGTGAAGAGGCCAGCAGGTTCCCGTGGCTCCCCCTCCTGCAGTCAGCACCTTTCCTGCTGAAACGTCTCGAGCTGCGTCCTGGCAAGGGGGGTTCGTAGGGGAGCTGGGCTGTGATATTGCCGGCTGCGGTTCTGCCCCCAGGCCCAACGTAGCCCCGACCTGGCACAACTTGGGTGCCGCGCTACATCCATCTCGCCAGGCTCCAGCCCTCGGGGCAGCGCCTGGCACTGGAAATGTTTTTGGTGGTGGCTGGAGGCAGTTTCCAGCCTGGTTGGGATGAGCACTGCACACAGACCGAGCCATGGTCCCTGCCCCGAGGCGCTGCCGAGGAGCGGGAGCCTGTGCGGAGCGGGGCAGCCAAACGGCCGGAGCCAGCGCCCGCGGCTGTGCTGGGGGCTGCGCGGTCGGCCTCGGGGAGCGTGTGGAGGGGGAAGGCAGGGAATGAGACCAGGGCATGCAGGCACTTCCAACCCAGGGACTTTGCCCGGGGCGGTCCCAGAACAGGTTTCTATTGATCCACCAGTTACCAAAATCAATGTGTTACTGTTCCTTGCTCCACAAAATAGTTATTTTATTGTCGGTTACAGCCAGTAATGTGTATGCCGTTCCCTTTTAGGGGTTCTACCCCTGGCTAGCTGCAGACTGCGTTGTACCCTGCTGCTGCTGTCCTGCGCCAACCCCCGGGGCACCGGAGTCGAGGACGGTGGAACGGCAGCCGGGTGGTGGCCGGGTGGCTGTCTGACACCGGTCAGTAAGGGGAGCCCTGGGGAAGGCCTGAGCGTCTCTGAACCAGCCATGGGATTACCCTGCCCACGCTCCTTCCCTATGATCCCTAGCGCCGCAGCGTTAATGAAGTCCTGAAGCAGAATGTTTTAATGTTGCTTCCCAATTTCTGTCAGTAGTGGCAGCTTTAGACACTGTTAACATGCACAAAGGTGTCCAGTCCCTCCTGCATCTTGCTAAATTCTGCGCTGAAAGGCATCAAGCAGCAAGAAGCTCCATGGCCTCGTCCCTCAGCTTTTCTCCTTTGTCCCGGCTCTGTATCCACCGCTGTCCTGCTTCGCCAGGATGGGAGAACGGAGCTCCCTGCCTTCTCCCTTTAGCTCAACCTTCACTTTACACCATGGAAAAGCCTGAGAGGGCTGGCCCAGCTCCGATGCCCACTCTGCCAGCTCCCCACAGGCATGCTGGAGGTCTCAGCTCCTGGCAGGCTCTCCCAAAACATCCCTTGTTTGGATCTGGTGTTCGATCCTGAGCTGGTAGCGGGTGGGATGCCCCGGGGAGGCTGACCTGGGCCAGCTGGGAGCTCGGATCTGCGCTGTGAGACGAGGGGCAAACGGGACCCCCCCCCACCCCTGGGTAACAAGAGTAGCAGTGTGTAGCAGTGTGTAGAAGTGTGTAGAAGCCCTTCTGCCTCACAAATCCTGACGGACTGCCAGGCAGGCAGAAATCCCCGTTACCCGTGTGTTCAGTCACCCCGGCACTCATGCTGCAGTGCTGCACACTTGTTTGTGTGGTTTCAGATGGGATAAGCAGTTTTCCCCTGCGATTGTTGAGCAGAAGGAGGGCCCAGCACAGGCGGAGTTGGCTGGTGTATGCTCCTGAGTCAGACACGCTGGCAGCGTGCGGCAGGCTGTCCAATGTCAAAATGTGGTGATTATGAGATGCTAAAAGCTCGGCTGGACCAGAGTGATGGACTCTCAGACAACAGGGCTCGAGAGGACCATTGCTGTTGTCCTCTGCATCGCAGAGCTTGCCCGGGACGTCCCGCAGCGCTGCCCCTGCAGCTTGGGGAGCGGGCCCGGGGAGCTGCCACGGTGGCTAACCCTGCTGTCGCTGCCCGGCCCTCGGCCACAGCGCCGGTCGGTCTAGCCACACTGCCAGCTTACCGGGTGTTTGCAACACACCTCTGTGCCTGTCTGTCTCCTAGCTGACCGGATGCTGCTCTGCAAATAGGTGCCTGTGCTCTCAAATTAAACACTCACAGCAAACGGGGGTTAGCTGGGCTCCTGCCCCTCGTGCCGCCGCTCCGGCTGTGGGTGTTCCTGGTGGTACTTGTGCTGCATTTGCCCTGCTCCCCTGACCGGCGTCTGCCCAGCACTGGGAGCCATCCGCAGCACCAGGGATGTTTGGGGAGGTTCCCCAGGACCCGGTGCTTGCACAAGCCTTCGTCTGCTTTGTGTTATGGGTCATGTCTGTGATTTGAGGGTTTTTAGGTGACAATGCTTCAAAAGAGATGAAAATTGATCAGAACTCAGAGGCAGCACGGCTGCTGTCCTTCATGCACACTGCAGCTCCTGCCCATCCCGCCGCGGGTAGGGGCTGGGTGACAGCCAGGAGCTGGGTGTCCCCTCCTCCCAGGCACTGCCATGCCCTGGCAAGAGCCCCTTCATGCACAGGGACGTTGGTCCCCTCTGCTTTAGTGTCAGGGCATGACGATTCTCTTGCCTTTGATATTACCCTGCCTTAGCTTTCACTTTAAGTGATGGTTTCAATAAGCTGTTGCGAAAAGCCTCCCCGGTTCCAAGCCTTTTCTCTGTGGTGGGGATGCTTCAGACAATACCCCGGCAGCAAGTTGTGGTTGGTGTTCCAGTATAAAACAAACACACCAGAGGTTTATAAAAGAAGCACAAACAAACTATTAATTACAAGGGCCCCTTCAGATGATGTTATCGCCATAAACAGGAGCCAAGAAATTGCAGAGCTAATAAACTGAAAGGGTTGCCACATTTAAGGGCTGTGTTTAATTCCATGCACAGTAAAGCCAAATGGATGGATAGGCTGGCGCTGGGCAGAGACAGCAGGGAAGTAGCCATCAAACAAAAGAGGAGGAAAAGCAGATTCAGCTTTTGCTGCGCAGGTTTAAGGATAACACTGGGAGCTGCAGTGTGTCCTCAGACACCCCGGCCCCACAGAGCTCCAGAACTGCTGCAGCTCTGGGGCGCAACAGAAACGCTTTTTCCCACACTCTGCCGTGTTTCAGAGTTGCCTTCTAGGTGCTGCCTTTCCTGAGCAGGCACACAGCTGCCTCGCTGCACTCCCGGCATGCAAAAGCGGCTGGGAAGGAGGCACGAACCTGCCAGCCCCAAGAGCCGGCGCGTCCTGCGCACGTCCTGCTGCATGCAATAGCTGCTGCTGAGCACGCAGCAGAGATAATGCACGGCCCCGCCGGCTCCCGTGGCTGAGAAGAACAAGGGCGTTAAACCAGAGCCACGGAGGCTCTGGCACCACAGGAACACTCCTCGGGGCGGTTCGCCTTCACCAAGCTGCTGCCGCACGCTCTGCCCTAACTGCCTGCGTGCCGACAGAACACTAACCGGCTCCGTGCACGCGGGCAGGACGCGATGCTCCAGAGCGTCCAACGGGGCACTCGCTGCCACCGCTTCTTCCAGTGTTTGCCCTGTGCACAAAGGCAGCCCGCAGCCGCTGTGCGGCGATGGCAGCACGTCCGGCCCCCGCGCTCCCCGCGTCCGCGGCGAAGGCCAGCTCTAAGCCCTCATTGGGAAAATGTGCTGTAGTAATTGTTCTTAACTGCTGGCTTCAGACAAGCTCTTTATTTTCAAAGGATACATTTTATAAATTTGCGAATTTGCATGTTGCCAAAATCCCCTTGTGGTTTATTTAAATCCAGATTATCTTGTTTATTCCTTCAGTCACAGCTGTCATTTATCTCTGTGTAGGCAGCTTGTTCACGATGTTGCAGGTTTCCTGCAATCCCACTCAAAAGCAGTCTTTGTTAACTGTATTTTCATGTTCTCAACAAGAGAAAAAAGTTCACAGCAGCTCCCAGGGCGGGAGAACCACGGAGAAGGACTGCTATCCGAAGGAGGCAATGCCACGCTCACTTGCCCGTGGAGCTCATCTCCACGGCTCCTCAGCGTGGAGCAAACATCTGCTTTTGTCTTCCGAAAAGACAAACATGAAGTAATTTTCGTTTTTATTATTAACACATTCTGGTATAATTGCTTGAGCTGTCAACTGTGACCCACCAGTAATTCAGCGGGCATGGGACTTGCAAGGGGAGAACAGCACTGCGACGGAGGACTGCGGTACGCGTGAGCAGCAGAACCTATTTGCTGTAAGCCCCCAAGTCAAATCTCTTGTTGAATTTGTTCAAACATAAATTTACAGCTGAATTTACATAAGTTTAATGTTTTATAATCTTTTTGGTCTGTGAATCTATATTCAAGACTGAGTGCATTAGCTTAGAAATACTGTGCTTAACGCTGAAAATAATTTTAATCTCTCCAAAGTCCAATCCTTTGCACATCACTAAACCTCAGAATCCAATCCCTTCTAATAAGAGACACAAAACTTGCATCTGTTGCTGCCTAATAGATTCATGCTGCTCTAATTCAAATGGCTCGCACATGTCTGTTAAAAAACATTAAACACAAATTGTAAAGCGTGTTCAGAAAAGCGGGTGCCAGTTCAAGCTGGGGCTAAAGCAAAACAGATCTCCCCCAAGAGACTCACTGACACAGCTTCATGGTTTGGAAGCTGGTGGCTGTGGGAGCAGGGGCTGAACCACCATCCTCTGTGACTCCAGCCCTGCTCCTGCGGGACTTGGTGCCCAGAGTTAAGGGCTGCGTGGGACCGTTGGTGTCCCTCTCCAAGATAAGCAGCTTTCCTTTGTCCCAATACAAAGTCCTTCGGTGCCCAAACAAAACACTCACAGACTCACAGAACAGTTTGGGCTGGGAGGGACCTTAAATACCACCCCGTCCCAAGCCCCTGCCCTGGGCAGGGACACCTCCACCAGACCCAGTGCTCACAAGGGGCCGTTGGAGGTCACAAGGACACATCCTTGCTCTGCACCAGCCATCTTTCCTGCCACGTCCCTGCTGAGCTCATGGTACACAACGGCTGTAGCCGGGGCAGCGTTGGGAGCGTCGTGCTGCCCCACAGCAGGGCCAACCGTGCCCCCTCCGCTCCGGCCGCCTGCACCGCTCCTGGCCCTCGGCAGGGCCGGCGGGATGGAGAGCGCCCGGTGTTGCCATACCAACGCAGGTGTGAGCCGGTGTTGAGTAACTGCGAGCTGATCTGATCGGAGAATGGCAGTATCGAGTTGCTATGGCAACTGAAATGCCAAATTGGAAATTGTGTCAATAGCAAAGTTATCCAAGAGGAGCCAAGCGCGTGCAGCGGGGCACAGGCCTGCGCCTGCCCAGGCTGCCGGGAGCTCCTGTTCATGGGGTGGTGAACCGGCTTGGGACGCTGCGGTGGCTTGGCTGCATCCTCCGTTCCAGCCCCGGGACCTCTGTTTTGTGGGGTACAGCTGCTCTGCTTCCTCCTTTCCCCTCCTGCTCCTCTGCCTCAGCTTCCCCGGCAGACACAGCCCAAGAGCTCTGTGCCTCTCATCATGACAAACCCACAGCACACTCCCCTCCGGCGACGGCAGCCCGGGCTGGCAGGGCACCGCGGCGCTGGCTGGGCACGTCACCCGCGAGCATCACTCGAGCCACTCTCCCAGACACTGAGGAAAGCCTTTGGCATGCAGTCTATTTCTAATGTGATTTCTCATCATATTGCCCAGTCTAGAGCCCAGCGATCACAATGAAAGGGATTCTGTGTCTCCACAAAACACAAAATCTTTACCAGCTCATCGGCATATGCCTAAGTTGGCCTGGATAAACAGTTACTCCTGAGAGCCCGCTATCGATTCTGTCAGGGATTCAGAGGTTTATATAGGCATCGCTCAGGATCTCTTTAGTACTTGTGCCTTCTTCATGGCTCTCGTCACCGACAGAACTGAAGACATCACCCTGTGCACTGGGAAGCGGCTGAACCTGTGCCAGGAGACAGTGCTGCGCTGCTGCCGGAGCGCGGCCGCCCTCCACGGCTGGGTGAGCATCCCGGGCAGCCCGGGGGAGAGAACCCTTCTGTGGTTCCTCCCAGGCATTGCAGGAGGTGGGGCGAGGGAAAAGGTGGGTGAACTTCACCCGGGAAGGCTACTCTCCTCCTACCACTGTGCAGCACAATCAGTGGGCAGCTGGCTGAGTAGCAGACAAAAATATAAATATGCTCTGATTTCACTGGGACCATCTGGCTCGCACATGATAGGCGGTAAGAACGCTATAATCATGGAGCAGAGAACTAAGCTGATCCATTAAAGTCTTTTAGCAGAAGCAACTATGGAACCTGTATTAATCCAGCAATGCTTTGTGAACAGACATCACAAGGTTAGATCCATTCAGTTGCAATTAAAAACAACCCTCGCCGCTCAGGCTGGCTTGGATAGCTATTACAGCATCGCGCTCCCCAAAGGCTCTCGTGTCTAGAGATTGTTGATGCTTGCACAATGCAATCTGAAATTATGATCTTAATGCTAAATCTTGCTTTCTTCTGTTCTTTCCTCAAGCGGATCTCCTCTGGGATATGGCTGTTGCATTTGCCGAAATCCCTCGCCCATCTGACGGCACGGCTCACACACAAACTAGGCAGTCTGGGATCAGACCAGGCTGCTGGGATTTCGCTGCCATGCTAACAGGGGTGCCCTTAACCACAGCCTTCCCCACAGCCATGGCGAACACGCAGTGCATGCCAGCCCTGGGCTGCCCGGCGGGCCCAGCAGCTCGCCCCAGGACAGCCGCCGGAGCTCTGCGGGCCCCTGCACGCCTGGAAGCGCTTGGCGGTCTGCGTTCGCACAGAGCATCTCGGGTGGCTCCCCAGCACAGCACCGCTTGGGTTCGACTGCGCAAAGCCATCTCAGCCTGTGGATGGAGACGCGTGCTCAGTGTGACATCGTTCTACCAGGGATAAATTTGGCCTGATCTCTCCAATTTTAGTGAAGATTTACTGTTGGTCTCACTCAGCCATGAAACAGGCTGTGAAAAAGGCTGGAAACGTGCATTTCTAACCCCACTGCAGTCAAAATTGTTTTGACTAAGCCTCACTGCCGTTCTCTACAGAAGTGCTGCAATGCTAGTCACTGGGAATATCTCAGTGCTGTCTACCAGATTTAATTATTGTATTAATCACAGTTACAGCAAAGCAGCGCCAGCCTGAGTGCCCCGTCTCTCACACCCGTGCTGGAACGGGCTTGCTGACAGGCAGTGGTGAGTCCTGCTGCCCCGACCGCAGATGTTCGAGTCAGGGCGGTCTGTTCCGAGGCCAGGTTTCCCTCAACGTGCGGGTACATGTCCCCTGAGTGCTAGCTCATTCATTTTCCACTGTCACAGGAGGAAGGGAAGAGACCTGGATGTCCCTGACTCAGTGTCAAGCCCAGGGCTGAGAAAGCAGCCAACACCAAAGGAGCGCGTCCGTCCCGAGGACCACACGTAACCACATCCAGCTCCACGCTCAAGGGAGGCTTGGTCTTGCAGAAGGGGTACAGACATCCTGGGGGGCAAACTCCAAAGGGAACAAGCAACCCCCGACATGGCTGGTACCCGGAGCTGGGCAGGGGCACAGGGCTCCCTCCACCTGCCCCTTGCACTCTTGCGCCCGAGCCGCGGCGAGAGGCCGGCTAAGCGGAGGTGCACACTGGTGTGCATACGCAGCCCTGGCTGCCCCAGCCCGCTCGTCAGCCTCAGGCAAGCTGCAGGACCGCAGCCGTGCCTGCCCACGTCCCCAGCATGCCCGCAGATAAAGTGGGCAGGACCCGGATAAAACACCAATACGTGCATTGACCTATGCCTGCAGGACAGAAATCCTCCCTGGAACGCTGGATCCAGTGTGTCTCGTGGGCAGCAGGCCGTTGCGGACCTTCCCTTCACCCCTGTGGGAAGGCCTGTTCCGGAGGTGGGCACTCACCCAGGACACGGTAGGACGAGCCCCGGCGCTGCCAGCCGTGCCCTCCCGCCCCACACACGGCGGGCAGGGGTCCGAGCCGGGCACACAGACAGCCCTGTTTCCATCCAGCTTTGCCCTGCCAACTGCTAAGTAGCACCTGTGGAAGCCTCAAGACCGTTAATAATGCATGCCGTTGGGATTGCAGGCTGCAGTTCCTGGAAAAGCCAGTTTGATGTGGAAGCCACAGCTGAGGAAGAGCGCACTACTCACACAGCCCAGCCCGCTTCAGCTGAGCAGTTCTTCCTATTTCCCAAAGATGGGCCCTTCTCAGGAAGGAAGATCATGCAAATAGAACATTAAAATGTAGTAGTTTGGAGTTACACATCATGAGGAGTCCTTTTCATCTTCTGGAAAATTTACTTCTGCCAGGAAAAACCCCTGACAATAACGGCTGCCTAAGTGAAAGCACTGCTGCTGTATCATGCTAAAAGCTTTTCAGGGAAAAACAGTAAATAAATTCCACTCTTCAGCTGTATCTGGGTGTTATCCTAACACAGTGCCAGAGTAATAGGCGAGCCATCAACAGCTAAAAGGCTGGGAATTGTTATGGAGGGACAACAGAGAAGCGATAACTGCAGAACAGGCTAAATAACAGAAGTGATTGTGTGCACCACACCTCGCTGCAGAGCCCCTGCCCCCGGAGAGGAGAAGGCCCCTCGCCCCACCGCACACAGCCCTGGCCCCAACCCGCCGGAGGCAGGCGGCCAGGGGCACAGCCCCTCCGCATCTTCCAGCCTGTGCAGATACCCACACGACGTCCAGTTGTACACAGGAGGGGTCAGCGCAGGGGCAGGCGGGAGGAGGACGGGGTCCTGCCGGAGGTGACCGTGGATGCAGCAGGTGGCAAAGCCAGTCCCAAGTCCCGTCGCACAGACACCAGTGTCCAGATCTGCCCGATGGCGTTAACCTCGCAGCCGTCCGCACCACAGTCCAGTCCCTGCTCCACGGCAGGGACGAGCTGCCTGCTCCACTCCCCAGAGCACCCTCAAGCGACTGAGGTGGCACAGCACTGTCTTGGTCCCCGCATCCACACTGGCCGAAGCGTCCCCCAAAGTGACTGCACCCATCCGAGCCCTGCCATTGCCATCCAGGAGCTGCTCTTCTGCCCCGGGGGAGTGATGCCAGCCAGGCCACAGCTATTTATTATTTGCTTCTGTCGATTATTTTGGGGTATAAGTTCATTTATTATGTATGCAAAAATGGTAATAGACTGGCATCTGAATGTCTTTTAGGCATACAATATCCTTATTATTCAAAATGGTTTTTTTCCTCCATAATTGAATGGCTTACCTTATTATTACTTTATGTTAATGACCCAGCATTTCCATTTTTCTATAGGATGCTTAATTGTAAGCAAAGTGCAATCAGAATCAGAGATGCCATCTGTAATTGACAGCATCATAATAACAGCCAGCACTGCAGGAACCAAGTACCGAAATAATGGCAGTGGGGAGAACGCTACCTTGAAAACAGCCAGGAAGGCACGCCGGGCTGGGCCAGAGCCCCCTCCACGCAGGATCCTCTCCCGGAGCAGTGACAGTTTGGGCATTAACACAGACAGAGTGCTATTTATATCAGTTTGTACATTTAATCAGTTTTTTTTGCAGTTTTCAGCGAGATGTGAACTATATCCCTGTCCAAGGCATTTGGTTCAAATCAGCAGAGACAGAGAATAATCAAGATTTATGATTCTCATTCTGACTCGGATCACACAGTCAGTGCAATCGGTACAGCAGAGCTTCCTCCCCGAGCCCGAGTGACATCCCTTCACTCTCCCTCGCAGAAGTGATTTAACGTCCGTCGCAGGACCTGTCAAAATGCACTGCAACTCCAGATAACGGCGACTCCGGGCTTTTCCTCCCCGTCCCACCACCGCACGCAGCCACACACCGCCCTCCCAGGCGCTGGCACTGCAGGGGCATCACAACCAGGTCAGGAGGTGTTTGCAGGGATCAATAAAATAGCACCTTGCTAAATAAAAGGGATTTCATCTTGTCCTGCCTCTCGGGACAGCTGAGAGCAGTCGGAGGAGGAGCAGCTTTGGTGCATCCGGCTGCCCCCGCACAGAGCATCCTTTCTGGGGGAGCCGCGCTGCAGGCTCTGCGCGGTGTCTGTAAGGCGTGCCTGCCCGCAGCGAGGGGAAGGGCTGCGGAAACCCAGTGTGTGGTGTCTGCAGTGGGGCAGGACCCTGGGAACAGCTCAGGAGTGGCTTCCAGCAGAAAGGGCTGCCAGCGCTCCCAGCAGACAGCTCTGCTTCCAGGGGCTCAGCACTGGTCCGGGAAACCAGAGCTGTGCTCTCCAAGATGGCAGCTGGGAAGCGAGTGTTTAGATAAAAATTAAATGGTCCAAAAGCAGCCTTATTAAAAAAAGAGCCAGGTGACAGGAACACAGCAGTGGTGAGGCTGTTTGAGCTGTTTTGAAGGCAGCCACGCTGCAGGCTAGCCGTGGCATGCTGCTGCTGGCCACAGCTCCTGGGATGCTGCGGCAAGCTCTTCCCCAGACGGACACGAGCCTGGGCCAGGAGGCCCAGTGACCAGCTAAGGAGGCTTTGGGCACATCGCACGCTTCTGCACCCGGGAGAGACCCTGCAGCTGTGCCCGCAGGCCCAGGCACCATCCGTCCACAGGCTGCGCAGCAGAGCATCTCTGCCAGTAAACAGCATCCTGTTCCTGGTCCATGTAAACAGAGCACTGCAACCGTGGCAGCGAGGGCTGGGTGAGGTTGGTGGACTCATCCCATGGACAGGGTGACAGGAGCTCTGTCTTGATTGCAGCGGGCAGTGAGCTGGGAAGGGGCACGCGGGCTCATCTTCCCTTACACACACCCTCGAGGTGAGGGCAGGGAAATACACCAGCCAGGAAGGGAAAATAAATGCTGTTTACCTGCAATATTGAAGTCTCCGCACAGTGACTTTGTCAGTACAGGTGCCTGCAATGTTTTGCTCCCTTCAGCATTTGTTTAGCCATCTTTCCCCCGTACGCAGACCCGCTATGTGCGGCACAGTGCAGACGCAGCCAGGACGCTGTCAGGTTCACGCACGCAGGGTAACAGTCAAGTGAGCGACAACACGGATGATCCCACTCCAGTCGATAGAGCAAACAGCTCTGGTTCGGATAAACGCAGTTACCAGCGCTGGAGAGCCCTGGGCAGCACTGCGCACTCTGATTAGTGTAAATGCTGAACACAAACCAATTAACACTCTCTAAGTCTGCTTATCTCATGTCACTTAGTGCTAAAATAAAGCCTAACACTAAATACACATATTGATTCAGCCATTAAATCTACCATCACTCAAAATAGCTCATTATATTACTGAGAAACAAATAAAGTCACCTTAATTTTCAGAACCTGCTGTATTATGAACAATGACTTAATTGCTCCATCCAGCACCAGGGAGCTCCTGCTGCTGCCGAGAGCAGGCTCCCGCAGCTCAGCCTAACCATTCATCCCGACAGGAGCACAGGCAGAGGCGGCAAGCGGGCATCCACATGCCACCTCAGGTAGTTCTGCTGTGGGAGCACTGGGCACGCTGCTCCGGTGCTGTGCCCCCAGCCTATGGGGCCAGAAGAGAAGCCTGGCCATCAACAGGAACGCCGTCACCCACGGGTGCCAGACACAAGGCACAGGCATCAACCCACTCTGAGGAGGAGGAGGAGGAGGAGGAGGAGGAGGAGACAAGACTTACCACACATCCCAGCAAACACCACCGGCTGCTGGTGCCCTTTCCTGGAGGAGAGTCAGGTACAACCAGCATCCCCAAAAGAGCAGCCCTAGTCCTTGAAGAACCAAAGCTGGCTGTGCCTTGGGTTGGGTTTTATGTGCCTGTTAATTTAGAACTGGAAGCTGGCGTCTGGGAAGCTGATGATGGGAAGAGCCTGGCTGGAGGTACCCTGCCCTAACGAGCACCGGGAGCAGGCAGGGATGGGCCATGTGGATGTTAGCAGGGAGTGTGTGATGTTTACATTCCTAATTACAGGAGCTAATTCTTCAGTTGGGCCAGGTGTCCCTTCTGCAGACAAGGTTAATGGGATGTGAGAGGCCACAGCTGCCACAGCACCAAGTGGGGAAGACAGGCAAGGGACAGCAGCATTAATCAGCCAGGAGTGATGCAAAAATGGTTATCTCAGGCTGTTTGGAGGCACGGATTATAAATAAATCTCCCTGAGTTTAATATTCTGCCAGTCAGCTCCTTTTTGTAGGTGGAATCTATTAAAAAATTATCTTTCTGCTAAAATGCTGAAGTATTTTTGACATTTAACAGCTTGCTCCAAGCAAAAAAAAGTGCAATAAATACACGGGAGAGCTAATTGGCTCCAGTACACCCAACATCCCGTCCGCCACGAATAAGCAATGCCGTGCCAGCGTTCCGAGGGCTCCGGCAGACCCTGGGCGCCTCCTGCGCGGTGGCGCGTCTGCTCCAGTCTGCCCTGTCCACCCCGGGAGACCGGGAAGTTCCCAGCGGGAGCCAGCAGCTGAACAAACCCAGCCGCAGCCTGAAGGCTCCCACCGGGGGCGCGGGGGCGGGCAGGGGCTGCAGCGGGGCCTCGCCCGAGCCTGCACGCTGAGGGACTTGGTTTGCTGTGAGATGCAGAAGGAGCTGCTTGGCAATGTGGTCTTCTCGATAAAAATTAATGTTTTAACAAGAAGCCAAATAGCTACAGCTAATGTACTTCTGAATGAGATCTGAATTTTATTCATAAGCTTCAGTGTCAGGACTAAAATAACAGTTTTATGGACACTATGAGCATAAACAGCTCTGCTGCTTCAAAAACAGAAACCGCACTTCTGAATGAATCAACTCATTCATTTGGAACAAAAGCATCGTTTTAAATACATGCCTCAAATAAAAGAAAAAGCCAGCAACGATATTCTTGTGAGCCTGCTTCCAGGAAAGGCACTGCGGAGAAGGGAAGCTGGCTCCTGGCGAGGGGATGGTGCTGGGAATGCGCTGCGGAAAGGGAGCGGGGGTCGCTCGGAAGCTGCCTGGGACGTGGCTGGAGGTGGGTGGGATGGCATTCCCCCCTCCTCAATTGTCCACGTGTGGAAAAGAATCCCAGATGGGAAAGACGAGCACTATGGTGCTGTGGAAACCCCCGCTGAGCTCCAGCACTCCGGACATGCTGGCTCTGGTGCCGGCTGAAATGGCTTTAATTTAGTTGGGATGGATGGCACCATGCTCAGATGTTTTTCTAGACTCCTGAGTACCAGGTATTGAGAAATCAGAAGGAATTTAAAGAAAAAATTGCAGGGCTGTGGCAGGATGCACAGAGCCTCTGAATGTCATTCCACATGGATTTGCATGGATGCAAAAGCATCTGCACGGATGGCTGTATCCATGCAGCCATCATATGGGATGCAGCAATGTATGATACGGCAGCAACTACGCTAAATTTGTGTCTCTGGAGAAAAATAAAACAAAGGAGATGACCCTGTTTCTTGCTGATGTTTCCAACCGCTGCCGGTCCCTGGTCTTTATGCCCTACCTCTGCCTGAGCAGTTTCCCTCGCCCTCTCCCAGCGTACCATGCCGTGGTGGCTCCCAGGAGCCACTGGCCACGGCGGGGCAGCTCGGGCACCTTCCTCAGCTTCAGGGTGCTGTTGTGCGGGGCCAATCCGGGGCCGTGCAGGAGGAAAACGGCCGGGTGCCAGCACCCCTGCTCTCACACACCCTCTGCGAGTGGAAGCAGGACTGAGCAACGGCAGTCGGTATCAAAACACCCCAGGTGAAGCCGTCCCCATCCGGCCAGGGATCCCGGCCGAGCCCTGCCGCGCCGGGCAGCCCCTATCCCCTGACAGACCCCGTTAGCTCGAGGGGCTGCGGGGCAGCTCTCCACCCGCTCTCGCCACTGCTGGATTCCCATAGTCGGAATAGGGGCAGTACATCTGTGGCCACAAAGGAAAGACCAATATTTATTTAACACACACACTACTCTTTAGAGGCCCTTAATTGTAAATTAATCATCATTAACTGACAGTAATTGAACATGCTGAAAGCTATGATCACGGCGTTCCCCCGCAGCAGAGGAGAGTGGGACGGAGGGGAGGCAGGAGAAGGGATGGCTGCCACCCGCAGAGGGGGACACTCGGGGACGGCTGCAGCCTGGGCAGCCCAAGCTTTGCCTGGCTCATAGCAATCCAGTGCCGGAGGGACCAGTTTGTTTCTTTCCAGATTCCACAGAAGTGCAGACCAGAAGGGCGAGTGCCAGCTCTTCTCGCCATGGCTCCCGGGGGGATCAGGGCGGCGGGGCAAGCAGCCGGAGAGGGGCAGGGGAGGCGCGTGGTCAGCAGCAGTGCTGCGAGACTGCTGCTCCCGAGACCAACCCACACGACGGAGGGCACTGAGATGCCGTGTGCGCTCTGCTCTGGGTTAGAGCTGCTGCGCTTCTGGCGTTGCTGTGATTACACAACAAAACGTAACTCGGTCCGTGGTGGGGAGAGCCGGAGAGCACAGCTGATCACCAGCGCCAGCAGCTGCGCAGAGTGTGCTGGCAGAAACGCAGACTTCCTTTCTGTACGGACGGCAGTGGCACAAACACTGACTTTATTAAAATGCAGAATTATTTCAGGGCCCTTTGTTTAGCTCAGCCTGGAGGTAATTTATGTGGGAGGATGGAGCAGCCAGCGCTGTGCTCAGCTGCCGCATGCTGCCAGGCTCCTTGGCTCCTGCTCGTGGCGTGAGGGCTTTCCAGCTCTGGAAGGAAGGCCTGGGAAGCCCGCAGCCGCCCTGCTTCTTCTCGCTGAAGAAGTTGTCCTGTCCCCACAGCTCCTACGTGCAGCTCCTGGGGACTGGGCCTTTACATAGCAGCTAATTAGGCACTCACTGATCAAGTAGGCTGGTCTGCTGCTCCTCCGCGCCCGAGCCTTTCCCCGCAGCCTGCCCTGCTCCAGCCCGCAGAACAGCCGCCCGACTGCGCTGCCATCCCCCGGTGCCGGTGCACAGCCTCGCCTGTCACACGGGAAGGGCAGAAGCGTTGACGCCTGCAGCCGCCAGACTCGGCATCGCGCTGGCTCTGCCCCACGCGCCCCCAGGCTGGGTGGTTCATGGACTTCACAGCCCATGAGTTCTGTTTGGATTTGGAGACTCGTAGCTGGCAGGGAGCCACTGCAAGCTCTGATCCAAATGTGGGGCTTGGTTGGCTCTTCCGCAGCTCTGGCCTCTATCGAAGGGAAGCGGGCAGGATTCAGTGGGAGAAATCCCAGGACCTGGCACAGAGATGATAATTAGTTTCTTATGATGAAAGAGTTAAACCCAGAGCGATGCGGTCCATTCGCCCCAGTCAGGACTCCAGCACAGTTCAGTGTAAGCGTCCTAGTCCGCAGCAGCCGGGCCGGTTTCTGGGCACTGCTGGGGTGGCGCAGCAGAGACACTCTCGGGAGCGGGAACGACGCTGAGCACTTCACCTCTGCCTGAACGTCATTGCTAAGGCAAACAAAGGCTCCTGGAGCTTGTTGACAGGGAGGTTTATTGAGATGAAATCTTTGCATCAGGTTATGTGTTCTGGTTTTGAGGAGCTTAAACTATGTCCAAGATCAGGCTGGATTAAATCCTTGACTTCCACTGCCGTCCAGGAAGGCTCATCTGGGCCGACTGGCATTTTCATCTGCATACTAATGCTGGGCTTATCATCAGCAAGAAAACCTTCCCAGCTCGTTGGTCCAAAGGTGAACGTCTGCGATGGAGAGTAAAGAGGGAGGAAGGCTCCTGCTGCTGTGCTGCACGAACAGACGCTCCCCGGTGCTGCACGTACAGGATTTGCCATGTCCTGACCGACAGGACACGGGGGGCTCGGCTGCCTGATCCCGAGAGCTGTGCGCCTGGTCATAGCTGCGCACTGCCGGGGCGGTGTTTTGAGGCCATCGCAGCGTGTCTGACAAAAGCCTGGCTTTGCTGAGCCTGGTAGTATAGGCGGAGCGGGGGTCCCTCCGTTAGTGGGGAGGGAGGGAGCCAGAGAACAAATCCCAGACCTCTGCTTCCGTGCAGGTGGGGTGCAGATTCGAGTGTAAGGGGAAGAACTGTGCTCCAAGTGACTCCTAAATGACGCCCAGGCCCTACAGACATCGGTCACCGGCCCGGCGCTGGGCTGGTACCAAGGCAGGAGTCGGGAGGAGGGATGGGGGTGCTGGGAGGGCGCGGGGCTGAGTGGGGCTGAGTGGCTGGGACCAGCTGCCCTTCTGGAGGGAGGGACTGCTCCTGGGTGAGCACCTGGACGCGGTTCAGAGGAACCTGCCTTCTCACATTTAAATTCCTCTCCCCGGGTGGCACAGTGACAGAAGCCTCCCTGTATGGTGCCGTGGGAGGAAAAGCTTCCGCCTGCCGCGGTCTGTGGCGGATACCAGACGGCGCGCTGGGCGCCTGCCATCGGCAGCGGGCTAGGGCCACACGGGTCCGCAGCCCCGAATAGCGCTGGCTGCTCGCGGCTGGCCGCAGCCCCGTCCCCGCCTGCCCCCAGCCAGGAGCGGAGCACCCGGAGCAAGTGTCACACACATCGTGGGGACCCTGGCTGCAGACTGTTGCTCCAAGGCATTTAAACACACCATTTAACTTCCCCAAACGCTCTGCTTCGTTAAACCTCCTCACTTCTAGTTTCTCTGCATTTTGATCTCTTCACCACACATGCTGCCAATTACTATGCAAAATAATCATCTTAATTTCCAACTCCATTAGCAAACAGCCAGTAAAATCTCCAGCGCTTGCCAAAAGCGGGGTCCCGGCGCTGGGAGCATGAGCGCGGTGCTGCCTGTGGAGAGGCTGGGCCGGCAGCACTGGGAAAGCACGGCTGCGAAGGAGCAGGAGAAGCTCGAAGCTGTGTGGAAGGAGAACAGCCACGGCCTCGGCCACAAACAGGTTCTGTGCCATGAGCAGCCACATTCCAGCCAGCAGCTCTGCCATGTGCCACCGAGTGCCTACTTGTGCCCCGTTCTGCCCAGGCAGCCGTCCTGGGCACCGCGTCCCACGGCAGAGCGGCACTGTGTCACCCCTCCCGACCGGAGCTGGTGCTGCCCCCGTTCCCTGCTGCCAGGGCCAACGTCAGTAGGTCTGGACTGGGAAGCAGGCACTGCATTCCCACAAACTTTCCTAGAGGAAACATTTCTCCTTCTGTACTTGAAAGTTTCCAGCAAATTGTGGTTACAGTAAAGCGCAGTTGGGGTCAGCCCGTCCTGCACCAGAGGCAGACATGCAGCCCCACCACAGCACACAGTGGAACGCGGGAATTAATCTCCGTGGCTCAGCTCCTTTCCTGCCACTGTGTCGCAGCCGCGCCGCCCTGATTGCGCTTGCGAAGTGGAGCCTCTTCCTTGCACTTGGTGGGTGCCACAGCTGTTTCAGATAAGACAGAGCCTGAATCTAAGCTGTGTGACAGGTGATGCGCTCCCAGCCTGCCCGCTCACGGGGCGGCAGGGTGCTGCCAGATGTTCCCAGTGCCCTGACCCCAGAGTAGGGAACGTGGTGCGGCGTGGCCTGGAGAGTGCTCCTGCCCAGAAAGGAGGGGATCATCCCAGAGCCGAATGGCCCAGGTGACCCTGCAGTGGGGAGGGACGTCTCCAGTGCGGCAGGGTCGACGTGGCTCTGCGCTGCCCTGCTGACACCACTTATCTGCACTGCTCTCCCCTCGCAGCCTTGGCTGGAAGGCACCACCCTCCCGGGGAAACGTGTCTGTGTTGCCAGGAATGATAAACCTCAACACAGTTCCAGCCCTTCCGGAAATGCCGTTATTTCTGTTTGACTCTCTGCCCTCCGCGAGGCTTTGCCACAGATGACTCGGCAGCTCTGCCCTTTCGTGGCAGCGCTTAGCACGGGACAAAGCCGCCCGCACATTTAACACGCAGGGCATTGCATGTAATCCCATTAGATGTCTGTGTTATCTGACCGGTCACAAATGCCTTGCTCGAAGGAAGAGCCAGCTCTGCTGGCTCCAGCTAGCGATGCTCGGTTCAGATCTGGTCTGTGGGCACAGCATCCCAGCAGGCAGCGGGCTCGGGAGCAGGGAGCGGGCCAGGGAGCCGTGGCTGCTCAGAGCACGTGTGCTGGCCACCCGAGCCAGCAGAGATCCAGCGGACCAGGGACACCCTTCCAAAGTGCCACCAAAGTCCCAGGCAGGAATGGTGACCCCCCTGCGGTCCCAGCAGCAGCCCTGGTACCCAGCGAAGGGCAGCCCAAGGGCCACGGTCTCTGCACCCCAGGGCACATGAGCAAAACACCACGATTCTTCCCTTCTTTGGTAAGCAAACCCGGGGACAACATGTCTCTGAATTCCATGCCTTCCTCCAGATGCGCTCCGGAGTGTACCGTATCACCCCTGGGAACGCGCAGTGATCCCCTGTAGATCGACAAATTCTCGTTTGTTAGCTAGCGGTGTGGCCAGCAATGCCGTGCTCAGTGCGCTCATCTGCAGGCAGCCTCTCTACCTCCTCTCCCGAGGGCTGGACTGTATCCTGAGGCCGGGACGGGCATGTCAGGCAAGGTCCGAGGAGCTGAGCTGGATCCTGGGACAGCTGTGGGGACCGGGATGCCAGGCGCTATCAGACTCCAGGAGATGTGCGTGGGGACACTTGTCACCACAAAGAGCAGTGGTTTCAATACTGGGCTGAAGGTTTGGAACCATCACTTTATGGCAAGGGAAAGGGTTCCTGTGTGGTTGCGTACATCCGTATGTCTCTGACAGACAGCAAACGCTCCAGCAGCGGCATTTGCTACAAGATGCATATAGTGAGTGTCCGGCTTTGGGGGGTGCCTCTCCCTGTGCCCCCTTCACTCCCTCACCACTGGCCTGGGGCCACGCTGGAGCTGGGGGTCCCTGGGCTCTGCTGCTCCTGGCCCCAGCGGGGCTGAGGCGCCCCGGCAGCTGGTGGATCTTCCCTGCCTCGATGCCCTCCTGCCCCGCAGCTGCGCGGGAGGCTTCACATCCAGCGCTCTGCACAGAGATGCTCAGCTGGGCCAACGCACGGCCCCTGCGAGGAGCAAACCTTCAAATGGTGACAGATCCACCCTCTGCAGCCTGGTTACCAGTTACGCCTCCTACACACCGCCTCTCTGTTTACAGACATAAATCCTCGGGGCACCACAAAAAACGGTCCAGCTTTGCAGCTCCAGAGGCTTTCGCCCTGCCCGCGGAAGGGGAAAAGCAACTTTTAAAAAGTCAATTAGCTCTCTGTCAATTAGCTTACGCTGAAGAAGGTAATTACCTTATCACTTACAGCACTCCCACACTCCCGGAGAAGGCAAACATCCCTCCTCCCTGCCTGGCACAAACGATCCGGACGCTAAGCGCATCCCTCCCTGTGGGCCGATGGCCAGCGCTGCCGCGCGCTGGGGCCAGCTGCTGGCACAGCACCCACGCTGCTCCCCGGCTGACCAGGCCTTCAGCACTTGCAGGAATCGGGGAAAAAGAGTGAAAACCAGAGCTCTGTCTCCAGAGGAAAATCTTCTCCTCCAGAGGAAAATCTTCTCCTCATGGCGTCTGCCCCTGCAGCACGTGTGGCCAAGCAGTGTATCGCAGGCGTGTCAGAATAGGAAATGACCATTAAAAATCTCCATAAAAAATAAAGCAAACTAAAAAGGTTCCATTGTAATCCTATTAATGCATCTCCACACTGGCCGGTATCTCCTGAAGAACACTTCCCATTAAAGAAATCAATTTAGTAGTCAGCTTTCTTCCTGTGGTGCATATTGAAGTGGGATTTGACAATGATGGAAAACAGATTTGTGTTAAATACTGCCAATAATGTCTCATAGCTCAAGGTTACAGCTTCTTGTGAGCGACAGACGCTTGTAATCCAGCGCGTTGAAAATACTGCACTCCACTATCAATTATCTGGAGTTATTAGGTTTTAAAATAAACTGCACGACTGGACTTCAGGCCACACGTTTGTTTTACATTTTCCTTGCAGTTGCTTCGCCCTTTTCTGGGCTTGCTGAGGCTTGCGGAAGCCATTTGCCACCAGCCCTCACAAAGCGCGGGGCTGCTCTGAGGTGCAGACGGGTCTGGCTCCAGCTGCTGCCTGTGGCCCCAAAACCCGCGCGGTGCAGAGTCCGCGTGCTCAGTGTCCCCGCGTTTCAGACCTCGATGGAGCCCCAGGCTTGAGAGGCTTACGGCAGACAGGTAACTTCTGGAGCCTCTTCCGTTCGGCTAAACACAGACTGCAGGTTTCAGATTCACCAGTTTGGTTGGTAATTTCAAACAACTGTTTTTCTCCTCGGGTTCCTCAGAAGCTCGCAGCAAAGCCGTTTGCTTTGTGTCCTAAATCCTGGCTTTGATGCTCGACAAAAGCTTTCTTTTCTTTGATAAACAGGAATGAAGCTAAACATTAAGGGATCCTTTTCTTCTCACTTGAGAAGGCAGGGGAGCCTTGTGCAGGAGTCAGAAGACCTTCCCCAGCATCTTTTCATTCTGAGGCAGCGGAAGTGTCAGCCGAGCCGGCGTCTGGCCCTGCGAGCGAGCTCGGCTGCGGAGGTGCCCGGGCGGAGGCACGAAGCGACACCGAGCGCACGGCAGCCAGGCGGCACCAACGAACCGGGACCCCCACACGCTCACCATGAGACATCTTCCCAGCCGTTTTTTACCCTAATTTGAAAGTCAATAAAGCTGTGCAAGACCCCCGTCCCGTTTCTGGATGGCATTTCTGAAGCAGTGTTACCGGGATAAGGGGCCTGTGGTATGAGTGCTGACGGACATCGCGTTGGCCGAGCAGTGGCGACGAGGGCAGCCAGCTGCAGGGGAGACTGCCAGGGGAGCGGAAGGCTTGAGCTGGCCCGTCTGACTGCGAGGCGGTGATAAAGCGGGCACAGCCGAACCTCTCGCAGGCCACGCAGACGTTCCTGGGCCCTACAAACCCCAGGACAGCAGTGAACATTCCCAGTTCCTGTCTATCGGCACTTCATTAAGCAATTACAGTTCTACAGACACTTCTCTTCTATAAAGCATTCCTGCATCAATGGCAACAGCCTGCAAATATTCTAGAGGCATAAACAAAGTAATTAATCAGGGTGCTGTAATGGCGAGAAATTAACATAACACAGACTGAATATCAGAGAAAGTTTTCTGGCAGCAAACCATGTTAATCAGAGAATTGCCATCCCAGGAAAGGGGGAAACCATGGTGTGATACAGGCCAGAGATCCTGGCAAGTATCGCAGAGGGAATGCAGAAATGCTGGCTCGCGGGATGGATGGGATGACCCAGCGTATGACTTGCTTTTCCTAATATCAATCACCAAGTGCTTTCTAATGATGATTCACGGCTCTGGGTGAAGGTGCATTCATTCACCGCTTGCCTGACAAGGCAGCAGCGCGCTCACCGACTCTCCCCCACTTCGCCAGAGCATTCGCTGCCCGGGTCTCTCCATGCTCCTCCTGCCGCCCTGCCACAGCCTGGGCTCTGCAGCGGGTCACTCCTTCGCAGGAGGGATATCCCAGCGGGATACAGCCCCGGCACAGCCGCAGCACAGGGCGCTGCTGGGAAGGGTACTGGAACTGCCTGCACTGGGGCTGAGGAATTGCCAGTCCCACCGAATAAAACCAGTTTAATAGTTTGGATTGCTCTTTGCACATATGTTAATATTTTGGTGCAGTTCTGTGGAGGAGTTATCAGCCGCAGCCTTGCCTGGGAGTGGAGGCTGACAGAAAGTGTGACGGGACAGGGCTGGTTCCAGGCAAACCTGCGTCTGCCTGGCAGCGACCCGCAGCATCCCGCAGCACCGCATCACAGACCTGCTCCTGCATGGCAGCTGCGCGCGGGAACGTTGGGCTCTAGCCAGCCTTTGAAAAAGGGAAAACTGCAAAGTGAAGGAATAAAATTACCTCACATCATAAATTCTATTTTTTACAGCAGCTTTCCCAGAAATGTGGGCATGCTGTAGTGGGTGGAAGAGCAGTGCTGTACCTGCACGGACCTCCTCCCAGGAGAGCCCTGCAGACCCCTGAACCCCGCTGCTGGACTGAGAGCTCGGCTGAGGCTGAACCCCCGGCCGTCGCACCCCACCTCTTCCCAGCTCCGTCACCCACACAGCTCTGACCACGCCGCCACACGCCTTGTGCATTTTTCAAGATGACAGAACTTGCCCAGTGCTCCTGCAAGCCTTTGTCTAACCATGGATTCTCTGCTGTCCCATGCCGCGGGGCCCATGCGTGGGACAGCCAGACCCCCCGTGTCCAGGCGTGCTCTGCAATCATGGGAACCAAAAAGCTCTCTATAGCTGTGGCGAAGAAATTCAACCAAAGGGCTGGGGCGCATCCAGCCGCTGCCGGCTGCCCCCAGTGCCTCCAGAAGGCTGTGCCCCCCCCCCCCGTGTGGTGCTGGAGTTGGAAACAGCAAGGACACCTGCTCATTTCACAGCTCGCGCTGGGAGCCCGGTGGAGCACCAGGTGCCACCAACAGCGCTGGCGTGCGCCGCGTGCGGCTGCGGCGGACGGCAAGGTTACCTTTACCGGCCACGGCAGGGGAGGCAGCCGCTCGCAGGACGCGTCCCCTTGAACGCTGACAGATCGTTTGCTCTGCGCAGCCTGTTGCAAACAGATGTCTCTGTGCAACAGAGCAGCCACCTGAATGCTAAAGCGGTTTGTTCCCGGCGCTCCATAAGGATGTTATATTTGTTCCCAGAAGTTAATCTTTAAAGATTTTCAGAGCAATCAATAACTGGTGGATGTATGCAGAGCAGTCAGGAGCAGCACCCAGGAGCACCTCCCAGTGCAACCAGCACCCGACCGGCGCCCGGTGCTGGCTGGTGGCGACCGTCCCCACAGCTCGGGGCCAGGGACACCGCAGTGCTAGGGGAACTGGGACGCTGAGCCCCATGGCACTGGGGGCTCTTGGCTCTGACCCCCGGGGCCACTGGGGACCTGGGCAGCACTAAGCCAGGCTGGCAGCAGTGGGGGCTCCCAGGGCGCACCAGGTCCTGCTGGCACAGCTCCGCGGCTGGGAGCACCCCCAGCCCTGACTGCACCGTGGTTCCTGCACACCTGTCGTGAGCCACGGGCCCCTGCTGCTGCCTGCTCCCCGGGCAGGCTGTGGGCACACGGACGCCTGCAAGGAGCAAGGGGAAGTTTAGCTTCAACCTGGCAGGCAGATTAGCAGGGAGAGGAGCATTCGATGCCAAGAAATTGCAAAACCACTTCATTTGCGTTGAGCAAACAGCGTGATGCTGGGCTGTGCTGCTGGCGGGGACGATGTGTGCGGAACGAAGTGTGCCTGTATCTGCAGACCACGCGGTGCATCCCAGTCCCACAGCGATGGCTGGAAAACCGGGGGCCTTTGCACAGGCACAGGTAACGCCTCCTCACCTCCCAAGAGCTCCCCCAGGCTCTCCCTCGGCCCCTGCTCTTCTCCTGGAAGGAACCAGCCCAGCCACCCTGCAGTCCCGGAGGGCTGGGCGCTGCCCACGCGGGCTCTTACCCCGGGCGCTGCTGCAGACGAAGCTGCCCATCGCTTTGGAAGAGGCCAGGACCCGAGCATGAGCATGTCGGGAAAAAACCCCGGGTCCCAGCAAACGCCCTTCTGCCCTCCGAGAAGAATTTCCATATTCATGAGTCTTATCGCTCCCCTCAAGCTGCTGTGTAAGCGCGAGCAATTCAAAACGCCGCACCACACAAAGACAGATTTTGAAGCCGTCGGGGAATCGGTAATACAGTTTCTCAAAGACTCGCTCGCCCTGTGCCTGTCCTGCCTGATTTGTGCTCCAGCACTGCTAGTCCCAAGGCGGTGACTTAGTCCCCATGAGGCCAGCACAGGCCCACGGTCCCTCACGGCGCTTCACCCTTAGCAGCTGGCCTGGGGACGAGCCCTCACGCTGCCCGCAGAGCAGGGTGCTCTGCTTCCCACCGGCCGCGCGCCCGCGGGGCTGGCTCCTCGCTGGAGGCAGGGTGGGAGCAGGCTCCCGGTGAGGTGCTGGAGGTGAGGGGTGCCAGTCCCACCAGTGCCGGGACTGGCCACTAGCCACTGCAACCAGCTGGCCCACGGCTGGCCTGCTCGAGCAGCACTCCCAGGCTGAGGTGGCCACGCAGCCGTTGCTGTTTGCTGCCGTCAGCCCAAGTGCTGCATTTAGCGTTGAGGAGAGCCATTACCGTTTGAAGAAACATTCCAGCCTTTGTCAGTGCTTATCCTTGTCCGACTCCACAAAGCTTGTTGGTGTGTTTATCTCCTGCAGACCGATTACAGTAATGCCCTGCAGCTTGCTGGCTTGCCAGGAGGACCTGTCACCAGCCCGCAGCCCCGCAGGGCAGTGCCACGGCTGGACGCAGAGCGTGGCCACCCTCAACCCAGCGCCTCGCCCCGGGGTCCCGGGCGGTCTTCCCTCTTGGAAAGGTCTCAGAAGAAGAGAGCTGCAGGTCAGCAGCTTCAGTGAGCTCTGCACAACTGCCGCTCCCCGTGCCCCACCGCCCTGGCCATGAAGCGCTGCCGGGGCCCTGCAGACATCACAGCTCTCACTGGGGGTTTGCCCCCCAGCAGAGGAGCCTCTGGTGCTTCACCAGATGCCTCTCTGCTGCACCAGGAGGGCAGCTGCTCCCAACAGAATCCCAGTTGTGTCGCTGCTCGCCCCTCGCTGCCAGCAGCAATTGCGCCCGGTGCTGCAGAGTCCAACTGTTCTGGCATTTGTGGGGCCAAGCACGTCTGTTAATGCTCTGCCAGACTGGTGTAAAACGGCCTGGGGACTGCCAGAAACCTCCTCCTCCCAGGAAAGGTCCCAAACGCCAAACCTTCAGGCACTGACCACAGCCCGACGCCTTCCCTGCAGGTGCCTGCAGAGAAGGGAACGTGCCGGAAACCATGCTGAACATCACGTCTGGTCTGCAGAGCCCACTGCCCCTCGCCGGGCCACCTGCCCATCACGCACACGGGACATGCACCCACCACCCACCGGAGAGCAGGCGATGGCATCGCTGGAGCGATGCTGCTGGACCATCCCCAGGGAACCGAGCCTGGGCCGCTGGACTGGGCTGGGTGGGCAGGGGTTTCCCAGGCTCCATCACTCACACGCAGCGCTGCCAGCTTCCCTGCCCCGCACCCTGCCAGCTCCTGCGCAAACAGCCGTTTTGCTGCAGGCTAAATTAATTATTTCTAATAAACTCATGTTTAAATTACAGCACCAGGCAGGGGCCACCTGATTTGAGGGCTTTGCGCTCCATGAGCCTTCCTGCAATCAGCCGTGGGCCAGGCACAGCCCCCGACTTCACCCTGCAACCAGCCGGGATGGGTCACAGCCCCCCTTCCTCTGTCGGGTGGGCTTCGCGCCGAGGGATCCCGGCCACCTCTTGGGGCCAGCCCGAAGGGGCTGACCGCATGCCCTGTCACGTGCCTCAGCTCTGGGACACCCCTCATCTGGCCGGGCCAGGGATGGAGACGTCCCAGGCAGCAGGGAGGTGGAGACAAGCGGGCAGCCCTCTGCCCAGGGCTTGCGGCTGCTGTTCTGGGGAAAGCACAGTGGTACCGCACACAGAGAAAGTGGATTTCTCGTCAGCGCTGCCTAACAAGCAGGTGTTCCCGACGGGCAGCCACAGTCGGCAGGATCTGCAGAGGCGATGCTGTGTGCAGAGGCAGGCACTGGGGCAGGGCCGCCCCGCGGGGCGAGGCTGCAGCCCCCGGGGTAGGATCCACCCCAGCCGCCTCGGGGTACCCCAGCCCTACCCGCCCGCGCCCCTGCTTACAGGCAGCGGGTCCCTTGCAGCGCGCTGCACCCAGGGCATCCAGGCTTCCCTGCTCCCCCCACAACTTAGCTGAACTCCTCCCAGATGGCTTTTATCTTTAAACCACTGCACAGCAATACACAAAAGACAACAATAATTTAAGATCCTCTTTGGCTGCGGGCTAATACCAGCTCACTGCCGAAGGACGGTACTTTCCCTCCTTTATATAGCCTCCGTGAGTTCTTCAGGGTATGCAGATAATCTCATGCTCCTCATAAACGCATCCATAAACTTTCCTCCCGCTGCCCTCTCGGAAGTGCATAAACCTGCAGCATCACCGGCGCCATCCCAGGAAGCATCTGAGGAGGGACGAGCTACAATGGGGCAGCAGCAGCGGGCAGGTCCTGGGGGGGCTCCCACAAACCGGCTCCATCGCTCGCCCCTCCGCAGGCCGGAGCAGAGAGGGGAGGACAGGCGCAGGGCGAGGGAGCGGCAGCTCCCGTTCGTTCGGGCTGCTCACAACCACCGCCGCGCCGGGCGTGCGCTGGGCAGCGGGGCACCTCCGGGTACCGAGCTCCGCTCCCCGCACCCCAGAGCCTGCCCGCACGGCACGGACGCCTCTCAGGGGCTGTCCGGAGGGAAGTCCTGCCTACAGACCGGCCAGGAGTGGCTCTCTTCTCCTGCAGAGATTTTGAAACATAAAAACCTCTTCCCATAGGTACGAAAGATCGACGTCTTGGAAAAAGTAGTGACCTCTCAGTGAATTATTCGGGGTATACAGAAATACAGGCTTCCCAGATTTCAGCCCTAATTAGTTTTGAGGTTTTTTCACATGCTAGGTCTGAATAAATTAAGCCTTCAAACTCTGACTCATTTTCAAACCTGTTCACTAGAGCAGCTGAAAGAAGGTGTTCTGTCAACAATGGAACTTTTCCCCCAAACACTTTAAAGAGGGTTCATCAAAATCAACTTTAGTTTGCAAACTGTTTAGGTTTTGACTTAGCAGCTTTTTTTTTTTTTTTTTTTGTGGCAAAAAGAACGGTTAAGAAACGCTCCCAGGCATCTCTGCTGCAGATTCTGGGAGAGCAAAGGGGGCTGGCACAGATCTCTGATCCTCAGCCAATTTCTCCAGTGCCGGATTATAAGCATCCTTCTTCCTCTTGCTGGAGCACAGACAAAAACTGCGTGTTCCTGTAAAAGTCTCCAGCCATAAAGAAGACAAAATGGTGCAATGTTTAGCAGAGCAGCCTCCTGGCTATGGCTTACGCACTGGCAGCCTGGGCCATCGCCGGCCGCCGTTGCTCTCGGGTCCCCCGGCACTGAGTAGACCTTTCCCCAGCGAAGGCCCCTGACAGCAAAACCCTCCTGTCTCTATGCTGGCTGCTCTTTCTCAGTTCTTCATGGAGAGCAAGAATGAAAACAAGCTCCTGCGTTTTCCTATGGCCTCTGATGGTGAAACTACCGGGAGCATGGACACCCCGCGCCGCTGGGCTGGGCTCAGTGCCGGGCTGGGCTCCAGAGTGCCTGCTCGGTTTTGACTGTGAGACTTAAGCTTCTCTAGGTTCTCTTGCAAGTGTCGTGCTTGGCCATCCCTGCCCCAGGGACTGCCCAGTGTCCGTAGGTTCAGTGCCGCACACACTGCTCCTGCAGCAGACATTCCCGGTTTGCTCCCCCAGGAAGCAGCATCCAGTTTTTCCAGGCGTCGTCTTGCTCGTTACAGGTGCCTCCATCCTGCCGATGACAAATCACTCCCTGAATGCACGGGCTGCACAGCATGTCTCTGGTTGAGTTGAGATTTCTCCCAGAACCACATCCTCAAGAGTTATTATCGGTTTCATTAGATTAATGATTGCAGAGCCACCAGCAGCATAGCAGATGAGGCATTTCCCTTTGCATTCGCGTACAGTAGCAACCAGTTGCATGGTTTTGCTTAAATCAGGACAAGAGACTGACTGGAGACTGACACAGTGAGGCGTGATTTCTTGCTGGCTTTAGCAGCAGGGAGACAGATTTATGATGCTTAAAAAATACAGACTGGACTGGGAAATGGACAGAAATCTTCTTGGTCTGTGCAAAATGACACACAAAACTTTAACCCCTCGCATACCAAAAACGTCTTCCCAGCCTGTTCTCTGATGAGGCTGTTGGCAGCATCCCCCCTCATGTAACGGTGCGAGGAAAGCAGATTAGAAAACATCCTCTCGCTGCCTGGCCTGTCATCTGTGCTGCTAATAGTCATGAGCAGAGCACATGGTGGGCATGCTGAGATAAGAGGAAGCTAAGAGATTGTTTGTACCGTTAATACATCTCATGAGAAATGATGTGTAAAGTTTTACTGCAAGATCTTAAGAAGGCTGCGAGGATGGAACACCAGCTGAGGGAATGCCAGTTTGGGGGAACGGCTGAAAGCAAATCTGGGGAGGCTGGGGAAGGGCTGGGAGCAGCCCAAGCCCAGAGAAAGAAGGCGGGGAAGGCGTCTCCTCCAGGTCTGTGTGATACCCCAAAGGCAGACACAAGACGCTGAGACGCTTCTCCTTAGCAAACATCCGCACAACTCAGGGCCATTCCTGGTGCCTGCCAGGTTTCCCTAAAGCAGCAGCTATGGAGCAGCAAGAGATGCTGGCGCAGTCTGTGCTTTCCGCGCTTGTTCAGGCAAACTCTTGTGGTCTCTGCCCTGGGCTCCTGGCTGCTGAGAGGCAAATGGTAGGGGACTGTGCCCAGGTGAGCTGGAGCAAGCCGGTCTCTGTGCCTCTGACCGGAGCCTGTGTTTGAGCCCCTCAGCACCTCTCCTGGAGCAAACCTGAGGGGCCCTCGGACGCTGTCACCCACCTACACCTGCTGTCGGTACCAGATCCCGCCGCGGGGGTCCTGCTGCCGGCGGGGAGACCCGTGACAGGCAACGCCACGAGCTGGGGCCCTGGGTGATTCCAGGGCAGAGGATTAATGCCGTGGCTCACCCATAAATGCCGTGCAAACATGAAGAGAATTGAGCAAATGATAAAATGGAGACGAATTTTTAGGAGCAGAGAGATTGAATAAAGAAACAAGGCATCAAAATCTGCAGTTTATGCGCAGGAAAGATATATTTCGACAAGGGCGAACGTTTTATGTGGAGGAAATAACTCACAAGTAACAGATGTGCACATTTATAAACGTGGCATCAGGAGGAAAGCCCTGGTTTCTCCTGCTTCCCGCCAGAGCCCCTGACAAGCAGAACCTCCTCATCCTGCGCTCAGCATCCCCTCGCATCTAAACACACTCCTCTCCCCTGCCCTGCTCCTTCCCCAGCAGCTCTCCGCTCCCCGCCGGAGCCTGCCCTGCTGGGACTGGGTGCAGTGCTGAGGAGCGCTTTCTCCTGGTCACCAACAGACACAACCCTGTGCGTAGACGTTAAGAGCAGGAGTGCCCAGGGCCTCGTGCCCCGATCGCCCCGGCACGTGTGATGCTGCATCGCGCCTGCTGCTCCCTGCGGCGGAGGGCAGTTCTCCCCAGGCAGGGGATGCTCTTGGCTCGGCGGTGTCAGTTATTTATGTTTGTGTGGTCACCATGCATCGAGGCTGGCTGAGTCCCCCCCAGAGGAAGACGAGGTGCCGAGGGACTTGTGAACGCAGCGACTGGCGCTGGCGGCAGCCAGCCTGCGCTGTGACCGGCAGTCAGGCCTCCCGTCAGGCTCGCCCTCGCGTCTCTACGGGGCTGTGCCGCCCGGCAATCAGGACGCCTTTGGAAGGCAGCACTAGCAGGCTCCCAGCACGCTTGCTGTGCCAGACCATCTGCCTGTGCTCCCCGTCTCTCTGTGCCACAGCCGGAGATCTGCGCAATCGAGCACATTTCACTGTCACCGGCATCTTCCTACCTGGCGCGAGGGCTGTAAGCCTTATCTGCGCTTGGGAACTGCGCTAAGCCAGCAGATCCCTGCATATTTGCTCTTTGAAACCACGCGATGAAAGGCTCTGGCAGGAGGGCCGCATAAAGGGAAAGCCCTGCATCTCCAGCCTGCAGATAAAGCTGTGCACCATACAAGACATTTTGATATTTTATGCTAGAATTTGGCTTTGCTCCAGAAGAGCTCCGAGTTATCTTAAGCTTCGTAAATGCAGAGCTAAAGCATTAGCAGAGGAATTGCTCCTAAGTCAAGGGTTAGAGGCGCAGAGCAAAAAGGGTTCTTACGGGGTCCTCTCCCGCTGGCTTTGGGGGGATAAGTGCATGCTTACCCCCCACCCTGGGAAAACCGCGGCACGCTCACCAGTGCTAAGCTGAAGGGCTTAGTGAAAAACTACAGCAAACCGGTTTGTCCAACCTCCTAAGTACATAAAAGCATCGCAAAGTAAAAATGTATTTTAAACTACGGTGATTAATTAGGATGATGGATGGGAACACAAATCCGGTTGTGTTGCTTCCTTTGCACAGAAGCTGCTCGGAGTGGAGGAATCTGAGTGCTCAGAACGAGACGCTGCTCCGGATGGTCACGGCTCGCGCAGCCATGGAGAATGGCAGAACGTGGGACCACGGCTCCCAAAATCCTGCACGAGGCTCCTGCCCGCAGGAGCACAGCCAGGAAGGGCCGAGCGAGTCAGATTTGCCTTCCTGCCCACCCTGGGTTGCCCATTTTTGCAGGAGCGGATGGTAGGAGCTGAACAGCTAAAATAGGCGGTCTTGAAATAATCCTGAAGGAGAGAAGCGAGGCAGCTGCTCAAAGGCGTGTGCCAGCCTGGAGCCCAGCCTGGCTCCAGGAAAGGTGCCGCAGCAAAGGAGACCCCGCGTCTGATCGGGAAGCTCAGTCAAGAGCTGGAGCCTTTAAACAGCCGTAGCAAAGGAGCTGCGACACAGAAAACAGCAAACAGCTTTTAAACAGCGGAAATGTTCTGCTAGGGAGGAGGAGGACTGAAGAGGGAGGATTAGCCAGCTATAAATACAAGCAGCACTGAGTTAAAAGGCTAATTAGAATAGCAAAAAGAAATACAGCAGCACATTTCAGAGACTATTTCAACTAACAAAGAGTTTTTCAAATCTGTTTGCAGGAGTGAATATGAAAGAGAAAATTGGATCCCTATGAAATGATTTCAAGAACTGGAGGAGGGAAAAGGTAGCAGCAGATCTCTTCAGCAGCCAGTCAAGCTCCCTGACATCTTCATCTGCCGCAAAGGTAGAGGGAGAGACGACAGGCCTTGGTTTTCATGTCTTGGGAGGAAAAAAGAGCCGGTGATAATGGCTGGGCTTGTGAAGAGATGGGGCACAAAGGGAAAGGCCAGGCATTCTTCCCCCCGCACGGCCTGGAGAGAAGCGAGCAATTTAATTATTTCAGGCTGAACTGGAAGGACCTGCTCCCTGCCCTCTCTCGGGGGGCTGGGGTCTGCGATGTCCCGTACTGCTGCACACGGTGGGCACTGCAGCCCCACTGCCGTCCCCAGACCCAGCCCGGGTGCTCCCAGGAGGGTTGCGGGTCCCCGTGGGCACCCCAGCGCACGAGAGGCGGCTAACGGGGCAGCGAGGCCAGCGCAGAGCAAAACGGCACGCTGTGGAACTGAACCATTGAGCCCTCGGTGATTTATGACCTACAGCCTCAGCATATGTCAGAAACGGCTTTTGTCTTCCTCAAAGCTGGAACAGAAGGTCCTCAAGTTCCTAACCTGTTAAACATAACCACACACAAACACATACATGTACATACACGCACATACGTGTCTATAAAAATGCATCCCCCTGACGGGACATCCCCACCCTCACTCACGTGGCTGGACCGTGGCAAGGCAGTCTGGGGGCTGCGGCCCTCCCCGGCAGTGCACCCTGTTCTCGCCCCGGGACTGAGGGGTTCAGATGCTCCATGGCGTGACAACAGCTCCGACGAGGCAGGCATGCAGCTGGCCTTAGCCCAGCCCGGTCTGCAGCCCTTACCCAGTTTAGGTTTTCTGGCAAAAATTGTGATCCACCTGTGACAGGTCCTGCAGCTCTCCCTGGGCTCAGGGTGATGCCGGGGAGGCTGATGCCGGGGAGGCTGTGAGGAAGGACCTCTCTCTCTCTTGCCCAGTACACTCTGATTTTCCCAGTCTTTGGGACACAGGAGCATTTCAGCCCTACGGAGAACTTGGCGCTAGCCTGAGAAAGAGTTTGTCCCGCGTATCTGCTGGCCAGAGGTCACATGGAAAAAGGAGATTGTCACCAGAGCAGAGGCCAGTTTGGATTCACATTCTTCACGGGGGCTCCCAGTAGCTCAGCTGCAGCAGGAGGGGGCTGGCCAGAACCCTCCGCAGCTGGAGAAGAGGGACCGGCATCCCCAGAGCTCGCATCGGGGTGAACGGCTGAGGATAAACTGGATGACTCCTCTTCATCATCTGTCCGTGATATCACTGGTGGTGGCTGTGACTGGAGCCACAGGTCACGATGACATCAGGCCGTTAACGGGACAAACGGGTGACGACTGGGGATGATTCAAGAACCAGGAATGGGGCAGGGGGGAGGGGGCACAAGGAGCAGAGGCAGGGTGCTGCTGTCTGCTCCCTGGTACGCAGCGCCAGCTGGCTCTCCGTGAGCGTGCACGTGGCAGCGTGCAGCCAGGGACGGCGCGGTGGCCAGGAACCCTCTGAAGTTAAACTGATTGCATTGCCTAGCAAATTGTAACAGCAGCTAGGGTACTTGCTCTTCTCCAAGGATGCAGAGTGGCTTTACGAGCGTTAATTAACTCAGACTCTTACAAGAGGCCCATGAGGCAGGTACAATCAGATGCGCAGAGGGGGAGTCAGCAGCCCCGAGTCCCACAGCATGGCAGCGCACGCAAACGCGGGAGATGTCCCAGCTCCCTCCCTGGGCTCCCACTACAGCCCTGGAGTTCCCGCTCCCAGGACGCTGCTCTAATTACCCGTCCCAGCTCCCTGCGCACTCACATCCATATTCATCACGCCTTCCTAGGACGGACAAGGCAAAGCCGCGCAGAGCAGCTTTGCTAATCAACAGCCACCAGCTGCAGCCCTCTGTCCTGCCCGGGCCCAGCAGTGCGCCCTCTGCTCCCGGCTGGCCCACTGCCCATCGCTCTGCTCCTGCCCACTGCTCCACTCCGGCCTGGCGCGCCCACCCTGAGCACCCCTGCGCCGTGAGGCCCTGCAGCCCCACGCTAGACTGGTCCCAGCACCGGGGCACTGGGCAGGAGGCAGCCGGGTCCCGGATGCTCTGTGCACTTGGCTCTGCCGCTCTCTCCTCTCCCCCTCTCCATCCAGCAAAGCGCCTGTGCTCCGGGGTGCGTATGGGGCAATGGGGAGAGAAGCAGAAAAATTCAGAGATGTGAACCTAAATAAAATATTTTTAAGTGACTTTCCTGTGAGGTGCCAGCAGCTCTTTCGTATTATGCTGCCTTCGCCGGCTGATCCTGTCATCGCTCCAGCTGGTGGGAGAGCGGCTGCCAGCTGCCCACGGGAAAGGAAGGCAGCCACATCTCTTCTCGCCCGGAGAGCCTGGGCTGGCTCATCCTCCAGCACCGCTCTTGGCTCTACAAAAGAACGGCTTCTTGCGGTGGTGAGGATGGTGGCAAGAGGGTCAGCAGCAAACGCGCACCACCAGATTGCTGCCCTGTCCCAGCGGGGAGCGGAGCAGCAGGCCCCGGCTGCAAGGCAGACAGGATTTTGCTCAGAAATGAAGGGTTTTGTTGGTCTCAAAGGGGTGGAACTGGATGTCGCCTTCCACATCACACCATCCCTCCAGCCCTGCCCGCTGGCAGCCTGGGACACCCGCCCTGTCCCTGCAGACCCCCTTCCTCCGGCAGCCGGCAGGGAGCAAGGGGTGCAGGCACAGAGCTGCGCGCAGCCCTGCGCCGCGTGCCTCGCTGGCCTCTGCCCTCATCCTTGGGCTCAGATTTGAGATTATTAGGGAGAAACGCTGTACGTATTAGGGAGCAACACCTCAGACATTCAGGGACACCATGTCTGATACCCCTGGGCATCTGCCCGTGGCCGCTGTCAGAAGGCGGGGTGCTGGACCTGGTGACCTGCCCCACAACCACCCCTCGCAAGCGCCGTGCCCTCCCACCGCTGCGGGCACGGCTGGCACCCCAGCAGACAGGAGGCTTTGTGCGGAGCGGGGAGGACTGCTGCGAACACCGGCTCTGATCGCAGGCATCACCCCAGCTGGACAAAGAGCTCTTTGCCCTGTGGCAAAGCCAATGCAGCTGCGCCGCGTAAGCTGTCCAGGTCAAACTTGGCCATTTGCAATTTGTACTTTCTTAGCATGGGGAAGAAACAGTTATTTCCCCTAACTACAAGTTAAATGCCAAATAAATGCCCTATCCTGTATGGTAATTGCAATGTCACTGAGTGATTAATGCCCGCTCTACAAGCCGAGAATCTGCACAATATTTGCAAACTGCAATAACGCAGCTCCCCGAGCCACCCAGCCCTGCATGGCCTTTCTGTCACCGGTCATTTGCTGGCATTGGCGAGCCAACAAGGAGGGTGGTCTCCAGGCTGCCAGAATGTACCTGCAGCAGGACGCAAGCGGGCAGAGAACGGCTGTTCGCAGCGCCCGAGCTGTGCCTGACCTTCCTCACCACCCAGCCCCAAAGCCGCCCGGTCACGGTGCACGGAGCCCTGGCCGGCGCGGGGGCCGAAGCAGACGGCTCGGCGTGGCTCCGGACGCAGTACCAGCCCCAGCCCCCAGCTCCGTGTCGCTGGGGCGCGCAGGCACCCGCACCCGGACCGCGGCGGAGCCTCCTTGAAGCTGCTGATGCCCCAGCCAAGCAACCCGTCACAGCACTGGTCGATACGAGGCTGAACGCTGAAATTGATTCTCCAGCCGATATCGCGTTCCGGTAGCGAGCGGCACCCTCCTCCCAGGGCTTTCCGCAGACTTGCCACGATTCTTTGCAGCCATGGACTTGGTGTGTGAGCCGGAGGGCTCTGGCCCCATCACACCCCGCAGCCACGGCGTGCCAGGGCTGAGCCGCGCTCCCTCGCCCTCAGCCGTGCCGGGAGGGGGAAAGGCTTTTAAGTCTAGTTTTGTATGTATATGAGGGTCTCAAACGGTGACACTTGCTAATTACATTTTAGAAAATAACAAAAGGAAATTCTAGAGAAAAGTTCAGCATTTAGCTCCCTCCCCCCAGGTTTTTTCCTTTTTTAAGGAAATAATCTTTCAAGCATTAAAAAACTCCCCAGTGCTGCTGGTACAAACGCAGCGTAACCTTGAATTATATGTAGCAGGACTGACTTTCATTATTTATTAGCAAGATCAATTAGAATATTCTGTTTGCAGAAGAATATAATCCAATATGTACTTCAAGCACTAACAGCTAAATATATGCTTATTTAAAAATCAATCTAAAAGTCAAGGTTTCCTTTGTAAATCCTTACTACAGATTAAAAAAAAAAGCTTTGAGTGTTACCACCTGCTGAACGCTGAGGTCTCAAGGAGACAGTTATACATTTTAAAACATCTCAGATGGGAATCGATTGTAAAAGGCAAACAATTGCCGAAACCCCCAGCACCGGGGGCTCGCGGCGGGCTGGCGCGTGGGGGCTGCGCAGCCCCACAGGTGAGCGGGGCTGGGCACCCCTGCCCGGGCAGCAGCAGCCCCCCACCTCCCCACGCAGCGAGGAGGGCACCGGCGGCACCGCGCTCCCATGCCAGCCCCATGAGTGGCTCGCCACCGACCGGCACCATCCCGGCTTGTTTTCATTGACTTGCCTGGCTGACACGGAGCCAAAGCATCCGCCTGACAGCCCGGCCCGCGATCCGCAGTGTCCTCGCCTTTCTCCCCTGAGCCGCAGGTTTCTAAGATTAATTGTCATGTATTATTTATTGACCTCAGCCGCGACCTTGGCCCGGCGCGGTTTCCTTCACCAGCCCTCCGCACCGCAGCGATGGTGGTGACAGGCGGGAGCCCGGCGGGTGGGGGGCACCGGCGGCACAGGGCGTTCAGCGCTCCCCACCCCGGCCATGCTGTGGGGCTGCCCCACGGCCCTGGAGATGCCCCTGCCGCTCCGTTCCCACCCCGCACGGCCGTCCCCCCGCTGTGCCAGCACTCGCTTTAATCTCTCCCCCGCTGCAAGCCAGGGGCGGGCATGCTCAGCGAGCTCCCAGGTTCTCCTTCTTTCTTAAGCCCTTTCTCTTTCGTCTTTCCGTTTTAAATCTTATCTGCAGGTAAAGAGGGTGTTTGAGGGGATCAAAAGGTGACCTTTAGCAAGGTTAGCAGAGCCTCAAATGATCTCCCTGCAAGTTCACGCGCACCGAGCGTTAAAGGGAACAGTTCTCTGATCTCCTGTTCCTCGGCAGAAAAGTTGTTTCACAAAGATCTCTGCCAACAGTCTGTGCGGCAGGCTGTGAAAACTTTCTTAAAAACCCAACACCTAGAGCAAGGCACAGGTTGTCCTCCAGCTCCTGAGAAAGCAATCACTAAAAACTTCTGAAGTGTTTCTTCCTCTGTTCAAGCTCCCAGTCTCCTGCCAATTGCCTGGGTATAGCAGGTTCCCAGCTATCCCCCATCTTTCACTTCCCTAAATAAAATAACTCAAACACCTCTTAGGAGAAGCATTGCTGTCACGGAGGTTGGACAGAAGTGATTGGAATGATCAGAGAGTGATTAGTGGGCTAGAAACGCATCCAAATAGCGCAGGATGGAGATCCCGCGGCTGGCTGCTGGGCAGAGACGTGGCAGTGCTGCCCGGGAACCCCTCCGGCCCGAGGGAGCAACGACCCCATCACGCCAGGGCTGCCCGATGCCCCCTCGGCAGCATCGCGTCCTGCACGGCCCTGAGGTGCAGGGGCCCTGCTGCTCACGCTGGGAGAGATGCAGCGAGGGACCCGCAGCGTGAGCTGGCGGATGGCAAAGCCCCTCCGGAGGAGAGTGGCTGTCTGACCGAGGAGCGGGGGTCACTCCAGCCTTGGCCGTGTCCAGACCTGCAGTACTCTCTGAAGTGCCTCGCAGGCAAATTCCAGGTGGAAGAAGAACGACCTGGGCTCAGGGCTGGTGTGGGTGCACGGTGGGGTGGCTCCTGAGCCCCCACCGTACCATGGGGCCAACTGGCGTCCGGCAGGGCCCCGGCAGATGGGAAGGGAGAAGAGAGGGTCCGAGGCCGGGCTGTGCCAGATCAGGAGGGCAGCCCCACGCTCGCTGGCGGTGATGGGACCCCTGTGCTGCAGGGCGAGGGGCCATGCAGGCTTGCTCGTCCACAGCAGAGCTCACCGGTGCCTCTGCGTGTGGCAGAGCGCCCAAAGCGAAGGGAACAGACGGGAGCGGGTGGGCGGGCAGGGATGATACCAGCGTTCATCATTTCCGCGCCACCGTACATGAAGGCAGCAGCGCACAGCCTGCGCCGCTCTGCTGCCAAGCGCTGCACAGGGTGGACAAAGGCACAGGTGACCGGCTCCACGCAAAAGCTGCCCGTTCAGCACAGCTAACCTGCCACAGCTCCAATGGCCGGGAGCGAGCCCCCTCCGCGTCCCCACGTTGCCAGGGAGAGGGCCGAGAGGCACCAGCTCCGAGTGCCCCGGGACGGGATGGACCCACCACGCTCCCACCTCAGCCTCCTGGTGCACATGCATCCCTGCGGCCACGCGGGTGCAACACCACCCCGGCAGGCTGGCAGCCACAGGGTTAAAGTGCCTTGTTATTCCTTTCATACCTGCGCTCCGCTTATTTGCGGGCTGAATTTCCCAGAAGCCGAGGCTTTTTACTAGCAGGTCTGCTGTAGAACCCTGTTATTATAGATTGCAAGCTCCTTAAAGGTCAGATAACACAGTACAATTGAATCATATTAGCCAGCATAGCGACTTGGTATTTTACTAAAAAAACCCATAAAGCAGATTGTTTGTTGCAGAGAAACATACGTTGTATAATAAAGGCAGTGTAATTGTCTCCAGAAACAAACAATCTGTTTACGAGAGAAAAGCTCCCCATAATTGCGGTGCCACGTCGCCGGGGCCCGGCCCTGGCAGGGCGTGGAGCGCAGGGACAGCAAGGCTGTGTTTTACAGTTTCCCTTACAGTACCTAAATGCATTGCCAACGACCTGGCAGGGAAATAAACAATTTCCAAGTGTATTGTTGAGAGACAAATATTCAATACTTCATTTAATGTACGGTTTGCCGTTCGCGGTTAATCTACGGCAATGTGGAGCGAGCCGCGTTTCACACCGCTATTAAGGAAATGCAGAATTGATTGTGAGGATGATTGAAGAGGTCTGAAGAGCACAATTCCCAAGGCCGTGATGACCCCTCCTTTTTTTTTCTAATTTGCCTGTAATCTACTCAGACAAATCCTTTTATCACGTTTATTTCCTTTCCCAGTTACAACCGGTGTGATTAATTACTTAACTTTGCAGTCCTGCTTACCCTGCTGCACGCTCCAATTTTTCTTCCTTTTAAAATGGTTTTCCATCCCAAATAAATGCATTTCCTTTTTAAGCTCCTTTACTTTGTCCCACTGAAACTCGCCGTTGATAACCCATCCTACTGGGGAAAGGTTCGCACCCGGCAGCCGCCCATCCCACCCTGACTTCGCAGTTCCTGCGGGTGCTGTCGGCTGCCCCGCTTCCCTTGGGCCTCTTCCACGGGAAAGGAAAAGCATGAACCTCTTTCTCCCAGAAGTCGGGTCCTTCTCGGACCCAGGGGTGTCACAGGGCTCCGCCATCCTGGAAATTCTCATTGGTTCTAGATTTACTCTGTAATGAAAAAGGAATTGGAACCAGCACAGCTGTTCTAACCTTCCCTAGTCACAGAAAGGGGAGGAAAAGTAATTTTTTTTAAAAAAAAAAAAAAAAAGAATGCCCAAAGCCATGTCTCCTCTTGTCCACCTTTAGCACCCACATCAGCTGCTGGCCATCCGGGGGGAGCAGAGGAGGCACGCCGCAGCCCCCACCTCCCGCAGCGTGCCGTTGTGTCCCAGCCAAGCCGCGGCGAAGCGCACACAGAAAGCAATTAGATTTAAATCTAGTTTCCTCGTTCTACCTTGCCTTTCTCTTTTCTCTACTTAGAGGCTCTTCAGTGTTGTAACTAATATGATTTGTGTTTAGCACAGTGCGAAACGAGAATGATTTATGGGTCTGTTAGCACTACACGGCTACCTGACGCTGTCTCAGCCCCCAAAAGGGCACTCCAAGAGCAGATTGACGAGAGAGTTCTGGCATTACATGTAATTATTTATATACCCTGCCCACATAATCACTGTTGTTCTGGCTCTCACAATGCCTGTGAGCTTTCCTCATGCCACGTTGGGCTCTGCTTTGCGAGAAAATAGAACCAGGACCCTCAACCAGCTCTGGCCCCCACTGCCACGCACCGGCCACTGCCTGCGCCATTTCCATGAACAGACCCGCTGGGTTTAAATTGATGTTTCAGCTCAGATTAACTTGTGTCTTGGCTAAAACAAATAGGGGCTGGGTCTCTGCATTCCATTACCAACAAAAAATGCAAAGGCTCCGCACGCTTGGGAACCTGTCAGACACAACTCCTTGAACATCTTCCAAAGCCCAGCACGTTCTCGGTGCCAGCGTCCATTGAAAGTCTCTGGGATGGGTCAAATTTTACCCCTGGCTCCGAGAGCGGCTCTGTCAGCGAGGATCCTGCGCCTCTGCGCTATAGCAAGTGCCCTTCATTAATTCTTAACGCTGCCCCAAGTACAGCCAGCGTCCTCGGCTTGGCCGCCCGCCCCCACCGAGCGGGGCAGACAATGAGCAGAGCCCGCCCTTTCCTTCAACGGACACCAAGAAGGCAAATGAAATAATGAAAGAATCTCATTTTAATACCACAGAGGGAATTGTTTTATTGCTAAAGCAGCAAATAGAACTAATTGAATCCACTGGAAAAAAAAAAAGCAGCAGCAACGGAAAGGGAAGGATAGGTGCGGCGCACAGACAGAAAGGGCGAACTGGAGCCTGAATATTCATGGGCCTGGAAACGGCAAATCCTTGAATGCAAAATATCTTCATAACTGATAACGGTGCCAACAGCGATGCATGCGGGGCGCTCAGAGAGAGGACTTGGGAATGTTTGCATTGACAATATATATTTTTAAAGTAATATTAGGGAATAAATTCTCCGGCTCATTAAGCTGCTCTGCGCCTCCCCGGTCGTGGCCAGCGCCGACTCCCATCCACAGCGGAGCGTGGGGCGAGGCCAGACAGGGCAAGGCGCCCACACTGCCCGGAGGAGCTCCACCAGCCACAGGGCCACCTCCTGCCACCGGGCACCCCGGGGCCGGTTCTGCTGCCCGGCCACCCCGGGGCCGGTTCTGCTGCCTGGCAGGGCCAGGAACCCTGCGTAAGGGCTGCGCCAGCAGCTGCGAGCACGTTCCTGCGCCAGCTGAGCGCGGTCCCACATGGCTGGGGCACTTCATCCCAAATCACTTCCCATTTCACAGGCTGCCAGTTAAACCCACCACGAGCTTTTAAACTCACTGTTCTCGGTGAACCTTAATTTTCAGTGCCAACTTATATATTAATGTAGGGAGGTGCGTTTTAATTAAGGCAGCATTCATGTTCTTCATTACAGTACTAAGTCATCCAGCAAGAAACGCCAAGGATATAAATCCCATTAATGAAGGAGCTACGTATTCTGCACTGCACATTTAAGCGCAGAGGCCCCAACGTACAAAATCAATGTTACACAGAGCACAGGAGGGTGCTCCGGAATGAAAACTGGATGAGAAATGCAACTGCTGCTCTGAAGGGCCACACACGCATTCGGCACCACCGCAACTGCAGGCGCTGAGCCTGCATCCCCGGGGCACAGCAAACAGCCCGTCGTACCTCAGTCTGCCCTTCCCCCTAGAAAAATCCCACAGCACAACGGGGCAGAATGGCTTGGCAGATGGATGGCAGAGACCTTCAGCCCTCCTCCGCTGGCAACGCGCTCTGAGCGGTGGCAAAAGTTATCGGGGGCACTGGGCAGCGCCTCGCTGGGCAGCCCCGGGGACTGGCCCCGAAGCGGGCAGCAGAAGTCTTGCACCCACCGAGGTGCCCCATGGGGACCCCAGCAGCAGGAATCCCCACTCTGGTACACATTACCCCTGCTGCAGCCCACAGCTTTGAGCTTAAACACCAATAACTGAGCTCCTTAAACGCTCTGGCAATAGGAGAGCACTTGTCACCATTGCCTACGGCAAAAAACGGCCGCAGGATTTCCGTTCAGGTTTCCCAAATGAAGAGGTTTGTGGCTCAGACACGGATGGTCTCCCACAGGGACACTGCATCCCAAGAGGAGAGCATTCCAGAATACGATGTGGGAGCGGGGTAATAATAAAGCACCTTGATGTAACTCTCCCAGCAGTGGCTCTAGCAGAAAAGCCTGCAATGATCTAATAACGCATTTCCCCTGCTGCTGCTCCAGCCTGGAGAAATCCAGGGTAGCTGGAGCCTTAAATCCATCCCAGCTCTTCCCCTGTCATTAACTGTCAGGATATTTGTATTACACATTTTACATACCAAGTAGGCTCCAGTTTCATGGGGAGCTAGACTGCAGAAATGCTTCTTTTAATCTTTTTAATTCTAAAGTAGTATCAAATTTTAACATTTTTAAATGGAGTATGCATTTACTCACATCTAACTGCATCACTACAATTTAGGAGCAATAAAAGTCAAGCTCCTGTCTGTATGATAAGCTTGTGGGTTTATTTCCAAGGTTCAATCAGTTAACCTAGGAGAGCAATAGCTTCCCTACAATGAGTAACGATGCAGAATAATATTTAGATAGAGATAAACCCTTTTTGCATAGGAAATTGTATTACAATTTGCTAGGTCTTAGAAATTCTCAGGGAGTAGCTTTAGTTTACCAATGAAGTTATTGCCTCAGGCATTTTTTCCACAGTGCTTTGATTTTTTCAGGGGTTTCTAGAGGATTTTGAGCTGAGTAAGGAACCTTTCTTGTTCCTGATCCAGACGTGTGCAGCAGACCCAGCGGCACCGCCCGCGCACCCTCCTCCCACTCCAGCTCACCCGCAGCACTGGCCGAGCAGCAGCACACGCAAGAGCATCCCGAAGAGGGGCTGCCAGAGAGGACTGGAACCCAGGGGAGGACCAGAGCCCTGTCCCGGGCTGGGACCTGGACCCCTGCCTCGGGCTGGGCTGCACAGGCTCCCTCATGAGGAAGAGACGACCCATCACACCGTCCAGCTCCCCACAGCCTCCTGACTTTGCGCCCGGCTGTTGCTTTTCTGTGTGGTTTTAATGGCTAGAGCTCTTTCCTGGGGTACCTCTGTCCCCGTGTGTGTCACCGGCCCCGCAGGCGCCCAGCGCCGCAGAGCAGCAGTGGTGGCTGGTGATTTGGGATTAATGTGGTTCAAAGAAACAGTCGAGAAATGAGCTCAGAGGTGCGAGCGCTGACGGTGCAGGCGAGTAGCAGCGGGGTCAATGCCGGTGCTTCCCCGGGGACGGACCAAGCGGGGATGGGCCAACGGCCAATTACAGACTCCAGCAGCCACCACTTCGGGGTCCGCGGCCTGCCGTCAGCACCTCATGAGTCAGCGCTTCGGGTCTAAATGGGTCGGTTTGCTCTTAAACATGCAGGACTGGAGCTGAGCGATTCGCAACGAACAACCCACCTAAGCAACACGGCCCCTTCCACCTGCGGGTGGGCCAGGAGGGGACCCCTGAGCTGGGTCCTGAGCACGGGGCAGCTGGAGCAGCCCCGAGCCCCCTGCGGCTGGTGGCATGGACCGGGCGGGTTCGCCTTTCCCTCAGATGGGTGACGGCAGCTCCCGCTGCCAGCTGCTGAATCCAAATGCGAATTTAACACAGGCTCCTGGCGCTGACGTTAGCTTTCCACCAGCGTGCTCACTGCTCGGCTTAATTATATGAATGTCCATCAAGGATGAATGCGGAAAGGGCAGAGCTGAGGCTGAAATAAAGTTATTTGCAGATGTGGATGAACACTAATAGAAAGTATATGATATTACCGTACCCCATCTCAATGCAAGATGAAAGGAAATACGCTCTAAAACAAAGGAGAGCTGCAAATTCCAGCTACCAGAGCAACGTCGCTCCGTTCGGATTCCAAATGATTACCCACTAGTAAAGGGGGGGGGGGCAAGCCCACACCAGCCTGGCTCTGGAGGGAACAGAAAGCAGATTTTGGTTGAAATGTGTTACAGCAATCTCCATAATACAAAATAAAGTCTGGCAGATGGAGTTATTTTTATCCAAAGTCAGTTCTGTCCAGTAGGTCCATGGCTATAACGAGTGTCCCTTTGCTATTTCCTCTTCCCCCTGCCTCAGTTTCTCCAAGGCACTGACGAGATGGGAGCAGACAACAGCGAGTATATTTTGGGAAGATCCTACTTTACTTAGCTGTAAAAATCAGTTGTGAATTTCCCATCCACCCTCAGCATTTGGCCTGTTTATATTGCCAAATAAATTCTTTAAAGAAGTACTGTACTTCACAGGAGAGCTTGTCAAGGTAAATACATTCATTTACATAAAATGTGACTAGCAATTGAAATGTTAAAGCCATAAAGAGCAAGTTTATGATCCATCCTTGATGCCTGGATGTATAATATGACAAGGGGGAAAATAGTGCGCCTTGCAACATTTACTAAATTGGTGTGTTGACTCTGGGGATGGAAATGGGAGATTTGAAAAAAAACAGGTTGGAGGGTTTTTTGAGGGTTTGTTGTTTTTTTTTTCTCTGCTTATTTTTTTCTATAAATATGAATCCTTTCTACAGCCTTCAAACAGTCGGCTTTTAAATACTCTCCCTCAGCTTGGGAACAGCAGCCAGCTAAATAAAGAAGCAGACGGGCACGCAGGGACCCGCGTGGGCAGGGGCTCCCCAGCGCGCGGGGCTCCGGGGGCCGCTGGCCGTGGGTGATGGCGGGCGGCAGAGCCCCGTTGGGCGGGGGTGTCCCGGCCATGTGTTCCCACACACCACTGTCCTCCAAAAAACAGGACGCGGTGCCGACGTGCTGCTGGGTGTCAGCAGAGCTCTGCGCAGCAGCCCCTGCACCCAGTCACCCACGGCCACCTTTGGGGAGGCTGAGCCGCTCCCGGCGTGGGCCGCGGGGTCGGATCCTGCCCGTGCCGCCCTGCCGCCCGCGCCCCAGGAGCGAAGGCAGCGCCACGCTTTGCTGGGGCTGGCCCAGCCTTTCACCTCCACAGTAACCGCTCACTGTGACTGAAAAGACTCTTGTAATTTAGGGTTTTCTTTCAAACTTTTTAAAAGGGAGGGGAAACCAATTTAAACCACTTCAAATCCTAACTAATGCTTTAAAAAAGTGAATAAAAAGCATTAAATGGACTGCTGCCTACATACACACCTCAGTGAAATTATAATATCCACACTTAATGCTCTGGAAAGTTTGATAGTGCCCATTCCTCACCTGAGCTCAGTACGAGCGTTTCAGCCATTCATTCACACTTGTACCCTTCTCCACTCACTGCAACCACTTCAAGCAAAAATCATTTGAAAGAAATTACCTCTATGTATTGCACCACGGGCAGTGAGAAACGTCCCACATGAGCCTCTCCAGCCCCCAAAGCAATAAAATTTCTGCTGAAGTGGATGATATAATGACTCAGGGAAAAGAAGTCCCCATGACAACAAGAGGTAAGAGAAACTCATGAAAAGCAAAAGACTCCGACCTCTCTCAATACGAGGTATCACCAATTTGTGCTGGAACTTTTCACTTTGAAAATCAAAAGCCTTTGTCCATAACTTTCTGTGAGAACCTGTTGTTCCTTCTTTGCTAGTCTGGGCTTCGAACAGAGCAGAACGAGCCTCACTAAATCAGAAACCAAGCAGGGGTCAGGCTCAACATTTAAACCCATGAAGGCAACCAAGTGACTCTTTGCCTTTCTCTTTTCCAAGGGGGCTGGTTTTGGTTTCTGGAGCATCTACATGCCTGAGCAATACTGCGTTCACACACAGAGCAAAGCTCACACACTCTGACACCACAAACAACACTTAAAACATTAGCAGCAAAGCGCTGTAGTGTTTACTTTGTGGATTATTGAGAAAAACCCTGGACAAAGAGTGTTCTTGACAACACAGCACAACAGTTCACTTCTTCCGGGCCTGGATGCATACGGTTCCCTACACACTCCAAGGGATGCTCCAGAGTTCTTGGAAGAGGCATTCCCGCCTCGCTCGGCTGAGCCCTAGGTTCGTAGCTCTCCCAAACAGGGAGGGCTGGGCTGATCCCGCTTGCGTGGGATGCAAGCACTGGGAGGGGGAGCAGGGCAGGACCCAGCCGGCTGGGGTGGTGGGACATGGCGCTGGGCCACCCTCCCTCTGCCCTGCCACGCAAGGGTGCCGGCCGCAGCCCTGCCAGGGCTGAGCAGGGCAGGGGAGCTGGCAGGTGCTCGGCACGCAGCCACGCTGCCTCCCCTGGCTCTCCGCTCTGCGTGTCCCCCGCCGCCTCAAACAAATGCGTTTTACCGGGAGGCAGCAGCAGTGAGCTGCTCTGCCCTGCCAGCCTGTTGTCCCTCGCACTTCTCTCACCCTCTTTGCAAGAGCAGCGAGCGCAGCGTGGAGGGGCTGCGGGTGCCGAGAGCAGCTGCCATTCCCATGGCTACAGTCGAGCAGCCTGTGGATAGCCATCATCAGGTGATAAAATGCTGCCAAGAAGCCCGATTCATTCCTGTGCCCCATCCCTCACGCCTAAAGTGAGCGGAAGGCAGGAGGAGAGTGCTGCCCAGCGAGGGCACAGGGTGGCTGCCTGGGCCAGACGTACAGGGCAGCGTCAGAGCCCAAGAGACCCCAGCTCTGGCACACGGCACGTTCACTCTGGTAGCTCTGGGTGCACAAGAAAATCCATGCCCAACACTGAAGTGGCCTCTCTCCAGCCCCCGGATGGGCAAAACACAGCGAGGAGCCCAGCCCCTGCTCACAGCCTGCAGCCCGTAACCCAGCTCAGCCCGAGCCCTCCGCCAGCTTTACCGGGAGCCGGACCCTGGTGTCAGCAGGAGGTCAGTGCTGCACGCGTGTGCTCGCTCTGCATGGCAGACGTGGGCTAGAAAAAAATCCCATAAAACGGTGCACACGTAGGATCTCAGCCAGACCCAAAGGATTAGGAAAGGTGAAGGGGACAAGGCACAGAAAGAGCTGTGTATGAGTATTTCCATGAAACTGTCTTTCACCAGGATTAATCCCAATGCACCAGATCCACAGCGGAGGGAGGGCAGCTGAGTCGCTACATTTCAGCAAAAGCCAACTCACAGCAGGTCCCAGAAAAGAAATCAATACACTTCCCCTAAGCTACACGAAGTGCAGAGGGCACGGTACACTGGGAAGGCCTTTTGCAGAGAAATACAGCAGCTCCCAGGCGTCTGCCGCGGTGCCCGTCATTAGCAGCCAGCCCCGATCTATCCATCCACCGTAGGTGTTCCCAGTCACGCACGCTCGCACGCTGATGGAAGTGGTTTGATTTCCTGAGTACCCCGAGCTGGTCGGAGAGGCACAAGCATTACCCAGCGACGCAATTACAGCTCACAGCGAGGGTCACGCTGCGTGGGACGGCGGCTGAGATGGCCCCAAGCTGTGGCTGTCCAAGAGCCGTTCAGGGACGCTGCAGGGGTCTCATCGTGCATCCTCAGACACGGCCGGCACTGTTCCTGTCAGCAACGGGAGCCAGGTGTTCTGAGGCAGGATCAGCCCCGGTGCACACGGACAGCCCCGCCACGCGCAGCGCGAGGGTGGGCAGGACACCGCACCGTCCCCAGAAGCAGAGTCTGGTACAGCGATAACCGTGCACGACAGCCGCTTCCCCAGTACAGACAGGTTTAATGTCCACAGGGACACGAGAAAGCATCGGCTCTGCAGCCACAGCCAGCTGCTCCTTGGAACCACTGGCTCCAGAGCACGTGCTTGTTACTGGGAGAAGAGCTCCCTGACGTGGTATTGTTCATTGTTTGTACGAGGGGAGCGGCTCACAGAGCACCACACAGGCCTGGCTGTTAGGGAGAACGCTCCAAAAACCCAGACAGGCAGTGAAAATAGCATTAGACATGCAAAGCATTTCATTGCCTGTCATGGTGACTGCTCCCTGCAGTGGCCGCAGCGGGACTGCTCCGCGCACAAAGCTACGCCCCGGTACAAGTGCTGAACATCCGGGGCCAAGGGCAGCATGAGGAGCGTGGTCCAGTTACAGAGACATTGCTGCAGCTTCGCCGCGAAGGCTCCACGGAGAGGGAGGCAAGGAGTACAGCAGTGCGCATGTACACGTAGAATTCAACTCCTCATTATCTGGAATAATGTTCAAATCTGTGAACTTTAAAACTCCACAATTTATGTTCACCGCTATCGGATACTCTCTTTGCATTGTGGAAATAATATTTTTGTTAAAACCTCAAATTTGTTTTCAAAACATAGCATGTTGAGACAGCCTTGAAAGCACAAATGGACAAAACTGAACCGCCTCTCTGTGCTGAGCCTGTGGGCAGCTGGGAAGGACTGGGAGCACTGGGCTGTCCTCGCAGCTCACAGAGCCACGGAGATGCCACAGTGCTAAGGTCTCCTGTGTTGGTCATTCCCATGAGCAGAACAACCCAGCTAAGACACCATCCATCCGGTGCTAAGAACCCCCGCTCCCTCCACACAACCCCCCGAACGCACTTTTCCTCCGACACCTCCGGAGCAGTCAATGGCGGAGCATCCGGAGGCGTCAGAGTCTGCACATGTGACATCGTCCCACTGCTGCAACCGCTGGCAGAGGGGCAGCTGGCGGCCATGCAACGCCCAGGGGATCGCCTCCCCTTCTCCTCCAGTCCCATAAAGCCACCCGGGACCACAGGGGAGCCAGGGCTCCGCTGGGGAGCCCAGGCACAGCCCTCCAGTACACAGCCTCTCCATGGGCTGCGGCAGCAGACACCAAACCGAGCCCTGCAGCGCTGCAAGGTGACACACCTACCTAAGGGGCAGGCACCGCGGGCAGCCTGCGGTTCCCGTTATCCACAACATCCTCTCATGCGTGTGCACCCTTCTTTCATGTGCAGGCAAGGAGCTCGGGCGTACCCCAGATGCTGCTTCTGCTTGTGCTGGTAATGAGCATTTGTAGCCGTAAGCTAAATTCCTTCAGTGCTCAGGGGCCTCTGCAGTCTCCCCATCGTTCTGCTGTCCTTGCTGCTCTCTCAAAAAAGCTCTCAATTAATTTCCAGCAGCAGGATAGCTCGGGCAGAGCTCATGGCACGGGCCACGCCGACCGAGGCACGAGCGTGGCGTGGGAGAGGGCACATCACCCGTGCAAACGCCTCCAGTCTAGCCCAGCCGTGGGGGCTGCCCGGGGATTACCTGTGCCTGGGCTGCAGGCGCTGCCCTGGGCTCTCGAGGGAGCAGGACAACACTTGGGCACAGACTAAAGGTCAGCAGCAGTTCCTACAGGGAAGGACGGCGTAGCCTGCAGTTTAGAAAGAAGGAGCGGGTGAGAGAGCTGCCAGCGACTTCCAAAGGAAAGGCGGGTACCTGCTCCCTGCCACAACTCTCGTCCACAGCGGGACCGAGCTCTGGCACATTGTAAGGGACAAAGTCAGCAAGGTTCATCACCAGAGGTAACATTTACTGCCAGGTGTCTGTGTCCTGAACTTGAGAGAGAAAGCTGAAGATATGCAAGTAATACGTGCACCAGAGAGGAGCACTGCCGCCCTGTTAACAAAAGGAAAGGTTAAAAGTCACCTCCCACCCAGCCTCAAGCACACAGTTTAATAGCAGTCAGGTTACAGCACGCACTAAGGAAAAAAACCAAACAAACAAAAAAGCAAGCTAGGAAATACATCAACAAAAGTTAATGTACCTGGGGGTATTAAGTGGGGTTTAAGGAAAGCTGTATCATTGAGCTTGTCCTTCAGACAGCCCAGTGTCAGGATTATGGAATCACAGATTACAAACACAAGAACAATTCTGTCAGCGTAACACCAACCAACCGGAACAAGCCATTGACCAGTTTGCGTCTGTACGTGTGTAGGAAGGCCTCAGCTCGGTAATTCCACATGAACTTTGACTGCAGAGCTGTGGCAACCACAGGCAGCACAGCTTTCCCTAAAGGCTGCCAGGAGAGCAGAACAGCCTGCGAGAGCCGGTGCAACGGGCTTGCCACTCCGCGCCGGCCGGCTCGGTTTGCGCTGCTGCAGCCTCCGACTGCTGGCCCCGCATGGAGCCTGGGCAGTGTTCGTGGCCAAGTAACCTCGGGCAGCAAAGGCACGGGTAGCACAGCGTGAGACGCGCACAAAATAAATGGTAGCGTTTAGGTACTGACTCCATTTCACAGGAGGAGAAACAGCTTCTCTTCCCTCCAGCTCCGCCAAACTGGAAGATATTCTGAGTACCAAAAGACAAAGCAAGGAATCCTGAAGGTCTGCTCTTGCCTTATTTCACTACATAAAATAAACTTGACAGTATGAAAAGCTGACAGTTTATAATGTGTAAAAAGAAGTGTTATATGCAAAATAAGAACAAAAGATAGAAGTCACCGTAAGGAGATGCTGGTTTGAACACTTCAATGGTTGTTTCTTTGCTGAGAGAAAATTGGCATTTCTGTGGACGGGAGAAATCTCCAGTTACTCTGCTTGGGACGCAGCTGCAAACAATCAGCCCTGCGGTGCACTCCATCAGGTAACCTCAGAGAAGGCCAGGAAGAAACAGCTGCTAGCATGGGTGCCAATCTCTCCTCCCCCTCACCCCCCAGTTTTGCTCAGTATTTGCGCAGCACCAAGCACAACAGCCTCCTGGGCCGCGACAAGAGCCCGGTACGGCACCACACGGGACAGCCATTGCTCCCGCCGAGGCACCGATCGCCAGCGCTGTGCTGGTGTCCTGTCCCAGAAAGGCTGAAAAACTTTTGCAAGGAGAGAGAAGAATGCTGTTCAGGTTGGGGAGGTGCGAAAACGGCTCCATATCACACAGAAGAGATCCTCAGGAGCACGGTGGTGGTTAAACAGCAGGGCAGGTTTTTCACCCCAGGACCAGGGAACCCATCCCCAGCCTATTCTGGCCAGGACCCTCACCAACCAGCTCTGGCCCAGCCTTCTCCTCTCCCACCTCTCTACCAGCGCAGCACAGCACCCAGGTTAGAAATCAGGTAAGCAATCCTCAGAGCCGCTGCAGGGAGGAAAGATTTCAAAACGCATTCTGCAAATGAGAATCTGTGTGCACCTTTTACTCTGCGAGAGGAGTTACACCCACTCTCTAGCTTTTTCTTGTAGCATGACTTTACAGATGAAAAAGCAGCTGCCTGCCATACTCAGCGCTTGATCTTCTTCTGCCTATTTTCAATAAAACCAAACCTTTTCATATGCCACATTCCAGCCTTTTCCAGCAAGTTTCTAGACTTATTTTTCAAGGCAAGCCTTTCCTGCTGGAAAATTCAGTAAAATAAGATACTGTGTCTGAAATCAGATATATAAGCGCAATAACCGCGGTCAGTCTTTTATTCCTTCCCCACATCGGTACAGCATACCAAAAACACCCTCAGAAACAAATGCACTTTCCCAGTGCTGATCTCCACTCTATCGAAGTCCCTCAAGAAAATCCCTCAGCATTTTAACAAAGCCAAGTGGATGCTACACCAAATAAGCGTTATGAAGACCTTACTTCCACAATCTCCACAGAAAATTGCTCCACATTTAAATAGCATTGACGTGAAGGCTGCGTACTCTGTTTCAACAGAGAGTGACCAGATAATCCAAGCAGTAACTAACTTGCTGCCTCTATTTATTTTTCCTTCCTCTTCAGAGCAGCTGAACGACTACTATACTAAGCACAACAAAAAGACAGAACTTTATCAGCCTCGCCACAGACTATTTCTTATAAAGAAACCGGTATGGGTTGCTTTTAACTGTAAACTAAAGAATTGCGAGTAATTTGCAAGTTCCACCTAGGTACTGCATTATTTTTAATTCTGAGATGTTTAAAGAAAGAGAGAAACCCTGAGCCATCAGAATTCATTGATTACTAAACCTGCCAAGGCACTTAACACTTCATTACTGCAATTCAGTATTTTCTAATAACCAGGATTTCTAGAATAAGATTCCCTTAAAATGTTATGCTGGGTCAGACAACAATTTTAGAGACTTCTTCACAAATAAAATTAGACCTTATCAATTGAAAAAACTTTCTGATGTGGAACTTGTTGAATAAGGAGTCAATGGTATTTGTGAGGCATGGTGTGAAAGCCGGCACCGTTTCTCACTTCAGAGCCCGAGCATCACCTGGAACAACTTGCCGCCTCGTGTATTCCAGTAATTGTTAATTACTGACCTATTTACAGGTGTTTTACACCAAGCGCAGCTAACTGCTGCGGTCTGCTCAAGCTCTCCTTGCACGGCAGTTACAGAAAAGGAGTGTTTTTACACATTTTCCGCCTTTCGCCCCCAAACACCGCATTTTAAGTGTCGGCAGCTGCCAGGCGAGGCTCCCGGCGACCGCGCAGCCGGCCTCGGCACCGCGCTTCGGCTGCGGGGCTCCACATTCACCGCACCCCCTGCCCGGGGCTCGAGACCCCTGCAAGGCCATGTAGGGCGGCAGGGGGACCCCCGCCCTGCCCTGCGCGCAAGGACACACATCCCCCTCCCCGCTCCCGCCCCCCCGGCACCCTCACCGGCGGCCGCGCCCCCGCACCCTCACCTGTACCACTCCAGC
>WHYT01014981.1:390215-422831 GCA_009806455.1 Tetrax tetrax
GGCCAGGCCAGGCCAGGCCCGGGCTGATCCGGCCCTGCTGGTCCACGCGTGCTGGGGACAGCCCCCAGCAGCCCTCCCCGTCTGCTCCCCAGACCCCCCCACTGTGCCACATCCAGCCCTTGCCAGCACTCACAGCCGCAGGGAGGGCACGTGCCCCCAAGGGCATGAGGCAGTGCCAGCTGTCCTCTACAAATCCTTCTACTTCCCCTCAGGAAAAAAACTCCATGCTACAGCTCCCTGACCCTGCCCCACTCTGGCCCCCTCAAAGCATATTCTGCACTGCCCCCCAGGCCATAGCTCCTGCCCAAATCTTCCGACTCCATAGAGAGGAATACCCAGAGAGGTCCCCTGGGTCAAGCCCGTGCAACAGGGCAGAGGTTCGCCAGCTCTGGCCCTCTGAGGACCTGCAGCAGAGTCGGTAGGTTTCATAGGGCAGCCTGCTGCCTCCTGGGAGCTTGAGGAGAGGTGGCAGGCAGTGGGCAGGGACAGGCAGTAGCTGCTTTGCTGCTACAGTGGAGCTAAGGGCCAACTGGAACCTGGGGGGGTTCATCGCTAAGGTACCAGGAGCTGTCCCAGTAGGCGGGGCTAATTACACCCTTGCATGCTGCTCTTCCAGGGACTCTGTCCCCAGCCTTGGTGGAGCAGGCTGGGGCCATGAGCTTCCCTCCTCTCAGTTTTTCTGGAACAGCCACCACCTCTTCCCAGCTCCACACTGTGGCATTTCCCACCTCCAGTTCTCAGCTTTGGCTTTAGCAAGGATTTTGGGGGGGGCAAGAAATGCTTTAGTGTCTCTCAGCTTCCTCCAATCCCTCATTCTGGGATCTCCCAGGAGTCTCTCCCTCATAGGTGGTGCCTTGTGACATTGGGGTGACTCGCAGCTCTTGGCATCCTGGCCACCGTGGCCCCCCTCAGGAGAACAGTGCTGCCATCACTGTGGTACAGAGATGGATTGAAGAACACAGACATTTGCTAAAGCACTCGCAGATGAACAAGCACCAATTTAATCTTTTGCACCTGAACTGCTACCCCCAAACCACCTACACCTTCTGAACACTGCAGATCACCCAAAGAGCCAGCACCTGATCCAGGCAGCAAAAGCTGCAGAGCCTGTTAACACATACAAGGGCCACAGCTGGGCTTCTGAGCAAGCGCTGGAAAAGTGCGTACATTTCCAGCCTCGTGTTGCTGTGAATGATGGGTACCTCATGCTGCCTGCGAGCAGAAGTGTTTGGAGGCAGCGACCTTTCTCCACTCCTCCCCCTTGGGAAACTGCAGAGCTGTGCATCCCACCACGCCAGGCCTGGACGGGAGAGAGCTGGCAGAGCTCCCTCACGCCCACCTAGCTGACGACCCTGGCCTAGATTGCACAGGGGAAGCCCAGGGATTGCTCCAAATCTTGCTGCTACTGTGTGAAACTCAGCAGGGAAAATCTCAGAGCAACATGCCATTGGGGTCTCAGCTATGCTTCGTCTCATGGCAAAAGCAACATTTAAAAAAAAATTAAGTGCCAATATTAACTAACGCAGAGCTCAGAAAAATGTTCATCAAAAAAGAGGAAGAGCACAGGCTTTTCCCATAATGAACAAAAGCTCAATGCTGCTCTCAGCTGGACATGTGTTCTCTCTGTGCAACTCCAGTTCTGGTACAGATTATTCCTTCATAATATATTTTTTATGGTACACATGAGACCTCTGAAATGCAGTGTCTTGTGTCCTCTAAATCATTTCCTGTAACTCGTGGATTCCTTTTCAACTGCATTACGGTAATGTGAATGTTAAGAGACTAACTTGAACTGACAGAGGCAAAGCCTCGCATCCCTCCCTCACAGCTCCCTGCCCCGCCGCTCAAAGGCAGCGGGCGCTCGGCCTGCGGTGTCCCCCGTGCGGAGCCCACCGGGGAGGCACACGGTCCCTGCCCAGGACAGGCTGGGCCCATGGAAAGGCTGCTGCCAATTCAGCAATCACGCTTGAACCTTAAATGAAAATCCCGACTAGACGCAGTAGGGGTTGTTGTGGGGGGGAGCGCACACTGCGGGACAGACTGATGTTCTCGGGAAGCCCTGAGGAGAGCGGGTTCGCTCGTACATAGGTCCTTTCACATAGCTGTTGTAATGTGTATAGATCTGCCTTGGAGATATATTTATTCCAAACTGGGAACCTACAGTCTGCTAGCATCAATAAGCCTGCTCTTGAGTTTCCCAATATCACACGCACACAAAAGGAGAAACTGTTTTCAGTTCCAAAAATGTAAGATAAACCTCAAAATAGACACCATTTAATGAAGAGTCGCAGTGCTTTGGTCTTTCTTATACTGAGCACACATCTAAAATGCAGTGCTTAGCAAAATGCCCTGGTTTGACATCCTCGTGTCTCTTCTCCTGTGAAGTGCTGCGCAGAAGACTAATAGGATTTGCAGGCATATCATACATAACGGAAAGACTATTTCTGCTCGGGTACCAGCTTCCAGCCCAGAGGAAATTTTACAACCAGAATGTAAAGCCCTCTAAAACAAATGGTTTAGCCTTAAATGCCTGCTGCCTGGGCTCTGACTCTTTTTATTCATCATGGAAGGTGTATTTCTCCTGCATGGATGTCAAACGCATCCACAAGCAGATCTGAGTGTTATCCAAGCGCCTGGTGGTGTTCAGCCAGTGCATGCAATAGGAGCTGATGGAGTGTAACACTTTATTTGACAGTTCTGCTTTTAAAGACTTCTGTATTTACACTGCGTACCTGCACACTTCTATTCACATTAATTAGCATTGAGTGCTTCCCAAGCATCCAGTAAGAGTCCAGTCTAGTGAGCCCAACTGATGCTGTTAGCCCTGAGAGGCAATTGCCACAATATGCCAGTCTGGCGGATCATCTAGTTCATGCCCCAGATTTTGGCAGGGATCAAGACCAGTTGCTCTGGAGGAAGGTGGAGAAACTCTGTAGTGGGCAGCCATAGAGCAGCTTCCTCTCAGATTCAGTTTCTTTTAAGTCCCCATCACTTAGTGTGGGGACATCACTTGTGGCTGTCCCAGCCTGGGGGACATGCCTGTGGCATGCTCATCTCTAAAGGGACAGCAGCACTGAGATTCATGCCAAACTCTTGGTTGCGGGGACGTGTGACAATACATCATGGCAGGTATACAGGAGCCCTGCACCAGCTGGTAGGGCCTGACTCCACACATACTAAAGCCATTTTTCCCATACAATAGACTGGAAAGCCCTTTCTGAGATGTTCCCACACCTCCAAGCAGCGCGAGGGTCTCTCACCCCTGGTTGGTGCTGTGCAAAGGCTGGTGGCCTGGCTCGTGAAGGGGACACAGAACTCCGCTCCAAGGCAGGGACAGGTGAGGGTTGGCTCATTCTCTGTTTAGACATGGGAACATCCACTGTTCTTATCATGTCTGCTCCAGGAAAGTAAACTGAGAGAGGAACAGGGGCAGAGCTGGGCTCCAAGGACAACCTCCACACTGGAGAACCTGTCTGAGCAGACCTGGCCAAGTGAGAGGAGGGCTGGGGAGCATATCCCTGCTCTCCAAATGCACCAAGGATGAGCACCAAGGAAGGAGGAAAATGGCCTCAGATAACAGGCAGTGCTGGCGCAAACCCAAAAAGGTATGAATTGGCACAAACACTCAGGCTGGAAATCAGATGGTTTCTAACTGTGGGAGAAATGTGGTTCTGGAACAGATTCCTGAGAGGAGCACTGAGGGCAAGGCATGCAATTAGTTTAAAGATTGAGTTTGAAATGGACTTCATAACATGGTTGCCAGCAATTGCAGGGAAATGGGGTTTGTTGGCCCAAGCTGTCCCTTCCAGTTCTATGCTCCTGTTGTGATTCACAAGCACCAGCCTGAGAAGAAGGCCTCTGACAGGAAAGGGCTTTTTAATCTACCAAAGGCTTAACGAGACCCATTGATGGGAAGCTGGAATTAGACACATTTGAGTGAAATGAAAAGTATTTTAACAGGGACAGTAATTTCCTTTTGTAATAATTTGTGAAGAGATATGGCAGGTTACCTCTCTTGGAAGGCTTTACACCGTGACTGGAATTCTTTTGAAAGCAGTGGTCCCACGGGGCCAAGCTGTAAGCTGGGGATGCGATCGCCGCAGGAAAGTCTCTGGCCTGTGAATCTCTACACGCTGCTATCCCAATTATTGCTTCTGCTAAGAAGTAAGCTTCCGGAGATTATCACCTTTATTTCCTGACTTTTACAAACACTAGAAATGTATTTTTCAGAAAACTTCAGAGGTTAGCCTTCCATAATTCCTCCTCATTATTTACTTGTCATCAGAAGCAGTGAAACACCTTGAAAAGAGGTAGATTAATTCACACAGTGCTCTACCTCCCTCAGGGAATGAATGAAGTTTGTAAATATATACTGAATAGAAAATAAACAGTAAAAATGCAATGACATTTAAACTCTAGTCCTAGAAGGTACTCAGGATGTTTTGCAGTGGCATTCCACACTGTAAAAGCATTTTCCCATTCATGGAAACAGCTTCAGGTTTAGAATAACTGTGTTCTGATGGCTTTTAGTGGTGTCTCCTGTGATCTAAACTATAGAGCCCAGGAACGTCCATCCAATCTTCCTTGCCTAAAATTAACAAAAAGTGGAAGAAGAGCATCTCTGGGCAAGCTGCTCAGAAACCAGCCCCTCTGTTTCACTGAGGCATTGTTCACAGATGCTGTAAAAAAGGGAACAGCTCTTAGACTTGGAAAAGTGTATGTGCCACAAATATGTTGTGGTGCACGATACAGCGAACAGCCCTGAAAACACAGCCGGAGGGAAAGCCGTTGCATCTGAGGTGCACGCTGGCAGAGGCAACAGCAGAGGCTAGACAAGGGGCAGTCCCAGGTGGCACAGGCATAGGAACAAACCAGTTGGTCCTTCAAGGTCCCACCAGCCCTTAAAGTCTGTTTCCATATGCTCTGCATGGCTGAAGAAGTAAACCATTCCAGTGGCACGTGCAGCCGGAGAGGTCATGGAAAAACTGGGAGAGGCAGTGGCCTCTGGGGTCTGTTGTTTCTGCTGTCACTGTTCTGATAAAGCTGTGAACAGACTGAAGCCAGGAACTTTCTCTCCATTGCCGAACACCCGAGTTACATATGTGCTTCCTGGAGTCCTCCCCATGCTTGCAGTGCAGGGGCTCTCCCTCCTCCCCCTCACTTTTCCCACCAGCAGCCTGCTGCCAACCCAGATCCATGCATGCAGCGCTATGGGGAGACCCGGCCTCGCTTCTCCTCGGGGAGCAGCGTCCTCAGGAGATGCAGATGGAGGAACACCAAGGCTGCAGCCACCACGTGGCCCCCAAGGCTGCCGGCACCCCCAGAGGCACGGCCTGAAGCCGTGAGGCTACACAGGGCTCAGCCTGATGAGCATCCCGCTGAGGGGGCTGCGCAGCGAGGTCACACTGCCCTGGCCAGAGGCTCAGCTCTCCCGCTGCTCCTGAGCAACCCGCTCACGCTCTGTGAGCCTCAGTCATTGCTCAGGACCAAAGCCTCCAGCTCGTCTCACAGCTGCCCTCGGCCTCACTGATAAGCCGGGAGCAGGCAGCTCTCCCTGCGGGAAGGGCACTGTGGGACCTGACATGGACTCCACTGACATGGACTCACCCAGTAGAAGTTCGGGAGTGGCTTTAGCTGCATGCTATCGGGAGATAATCTCCTGTTCTAATCTCAGCTCTTGCAGAATGAGGACCAGGGCTGGCAAAGGAAGCCCTTCGTTGAGCGCAAGACGGGATGACACAGCAAAGCCACACTGAACACAGTGTTGGCCAGCTGTCTCCATCCTGTGCGAAAGTAGTGATGATGCAGGGAAGGCAGTAGCCACAGAGAAGCCATCTCATATTTGCAAGGTGGCCGAGTACACGATCACTGGGCTACAGAAGCGGAAACTGAGGCAGGGAGGGAGGAAGAGATCCACCTATGGTTAGAGAGTGGCTTTGCTCCCAATTTGAGGAGGCACATTGTCCACATCCCAGCCCCAGTGCAGGCGCAGCACAGCCCTGCTCTGTCTGCGCACTCGGGGCCGCAGGCTCACAGAGGCTGGCAGCCCATCAGAGACCTGGCCCCAGCTGCCAACGCTGTGGCTCTGTGGACGGGGCTTCTTCCAGGGCAGCTGTGACCAGAGCTCAGACGTGTCCTGCCGCTGGCATGGGCTGCAACGCTGCTGGCTGCAGGGAGCTCATGCTGAGCCATGACGACTTTGCGCAGCCAGCCAAGGATGAGAGATGAGCAGGGCAGCCGGGAGCTGCCTGGTCTCTGCACCTCACCACCTGAGCCCCTGCACTGCCGCTGCTGGTGCCCTGCCCACTGCTGCCAGAAGGGTCTCTACAGCACTGGGGCAAATCCTGAATGGGGAAGGAGCGGGATGTACCTCCCAAACAGCACAGAGCCCAGGTCCCTGGATATGGCTCATCCGCAGCACGGGCTGCTGCCAGGTTCACATCAAGAGGCCGGATCAGGAGTGTTTTGCCAACACACACCGTGCTTTCTAAAGCAATCTTCACCAGCTGCATGGTCCACTCCAGGAGAAGAATGCACTTGCTGGGTGGCTTGATTGCCTGAGAAGCATGCGGGGCCATTGTCCTGCAGCCTGGCACAGCATCACCCGCTCTGATGCAGGACTTCTCCTGCACTGGCTCACGGGCCAGGGATAATGGTCTATGGCAAGATGCCGTTGGGTCAGCACAGTTGTGCCAGCCTCCCAGCTCTGCCTCGGGTAGCTGGCTCCTGCCGTGCTCTGAGGTGCTGCTCATGTGTTACCATAGCAATCAGATGGGCTGGCTGGAGAGGGAATGGCCAGCCCAGCCTCTGCAGCGTCTGGCCACAGGCACGCAGCTCCCCTGAGCCCCAGCCCAGAGCCCTACCAGCCAAGACGCTCTCCCTTCTCCATTGCACACTGACGCTTGGGCCATGGGGCAAAGACAGCATCACCTCGCTCACATCATCCCTTCTCGGCAGAAGACCTTCTGGTAGCCAGCAATGCTGCCAGATGAAACTTAAATTCTGATTCTGCAGCACAATCCATGACCCCCCAGCACTGCCCCAGACCATCTCAGCACCCGATGTCCTTGATCTCACCCTGAGGGACAGCCATGGAGACCTGCTGCTCATTGCCACATGGCTCCGCACTGGCAGTAGCTGGGTGCTCAGCCAGGAGGGCTTTCACCCTCCAGCCATGGTACAGCGTTGCCCAGCCCTGAACCAGCACCAGGTTTTACAGGGACCCAGCAATGAGGCTTCCCAGGACCCACCCAAGATCTCCTGCCCTTTGCTGGCAGCAGCGATGCCCAGCATGAGTCTTCGTAACTCATCCTCTCCTTTCCCTGCACAGCTCCTCCTCTGCTCCTCACCTGCCACTCAGCCAAGCCCTGCCAGTTCCAGTAATTTAATCTCTGCTCATTAGACAGATCCTCCACCTCCCTCATCATTTCTGTAGCTCTTCTGTGAGCTGCCTAATTTATCACTCTCTGCCTGGTAACGAGGTGCTCGGCATGCTCCCACTAAGATTTATTCTTCAGAAACACCCATGCCACCTACTCTGCGGGGCTCTGCTCTCTTGACTTCTTAGGGACTCTTTCTTTTAGGATTTTGAATTATTTTACTTGGGATTGAAATAGGCTTAATAAGTCATCATGACTATTCCTTTACTAGATTTTGATACCACACCTGCCTGCCTTGGTTCTGGCATATTCTGTAGCCTAGAAGAAGAAACTTCTGCTGCTGTGTCCCTAACCACTGTGACACAAATACCTGAATTTCAAGTGGGGAAATGAACTATGCTCCATGCCTTACACAACCAACTAGACAGCGGGCGCTGAGCAAGACAGCAGTTAATGTAGTCTGGGACAGCATTTAGTGAAGTCTGAAGTCATTTTTTTTTTTTTCCTATCAAAAATGAGAAGTTCTTGTTCTCTCATGTTAGAAATACCACTGCAATATTAAATTTTACAAACCCGTCTGTTGTTTCATCACCATCCAGGTACCAGCTAGCTGCCAGCGCGGGATCGGAGCTCACCTGGCTAGCAGCACTGCAGACACAGCCTGAGACCGCTGCAGCGTAGAGCCCGTTTCCATTGCCCCTCCTTCACCTACCGCAAACCCACTGACCACCACCACCTGCTGTGGAACAGAGAGTTGCCAAAACTGGTGCGGGATGCGATCCCCACACCACCAGAACATCCCCCAGAGCTGGCAGGAGAGACCATCGCTCCGCCTCCCTGAGGGCATCCCAGAGCATCCCAGCCTTTGTCAGAGGCAACAGGGAGAGGAGGCAGGAAGGGAGCCGGAGCTTTTTGGATAGTTTCGTTCAAATGAAACCCCTATTGCGCACAAGTACGCAGGACTCCCGCCTCTGAAAGCATTCCCTGGCCTTGACAATTCACATCTCATAGCCACAAGTGATGGAGCCATCCTGCTCTGCAGTACAGAACTTCAAGGGACTAAGAAAAGGACTGGAAACACAATGGATGTTTGCCACCCCTTCACCAATTCGCATGCAACCCTCTGATCAAAGTTGCAACCGGACCCTGTCCTCTGGTGTGCTAGAACCCAGTGAATGTATTCAGCCAGTAATTTAGTCCAGCTGTAGGTGTGATTTCTAGGTAGAACTGACTCATGTGAAACATTTGGCTTCATTTGAGAGCAGAAAACCCCTGCAGCATGCCAAGTGACCGACTTCCCCGAGCTTGTGTGGCTGCGCATCAGTTCAGGGCATCAGCTGCAGCTGGAGCGCAGAGTCCCAGGGGAACAGCCCCCTCTGCCCCAGACCACCTCCCCTCCAGGAGCCACAGCAGGGCTGCGCTCGCGTCACCTGGGCTGCAGCACCACATCCTGCTCTGCTCCAAACCTTCTCCTCCCTCAGCACCCGCAGCTGGGCTCAGCCTCGCAGGAGCCGCTGGCCCCAGGGACCCCAGGACCCAGTGGCAGGAGCAGGCTGGCAGCACGCGCTGCCCACCTCCAGCAGCCCTGGCCAGGCCCCGTTTCTCTTCCACGGTGTGACAGCTCATACACTTGAAAGGGTATCCGAAATGTTTGAAGAAAGGAAAAGCGAAGAGACCCCACCGTGCCAAAGCAAGGAGACTGGGCTTGGGTATCCGGCATTCTGTGACTCGGAAATCCGCTGTGCGCTAAACTGAAAACAAAGTTTTTAGCTGCCTAACTAGCTGCTGAAACAAACCTCAGCTCCATCTGAGCAGAGCTGCTAAAGACTCGGCTACAAAGGTCAAATAGTCCTTGCTAGCCCACGAGGCTCCTTTACAGAGAAGAATCAGCTACAGCCCTCGTTATAGAAAACAGTCAAAATAACACTGCGACGCTGCCTCCAAGAGAAAATAGATAGTGCAAGTTATTCCATCTTCCCTTTCAGCAGTATCAGTATAGAAAAAGCTAGGCTATTTACAGAGAGCATTTTGCTTCCAGTACTATTGAAGTAAGTGAATTTTGAATTAGTTTAAGTGCAGGATAAATCAGAGAAATAGGAAGATCTTTACACTCCAATAAGATGCTATTACTCATAAGCATATTGCACTCCGGCTTGTGGACTAAAATCATCGGTGCATGACAGGACACCAAGGGCATCAAACACAGGGGATCCATGAAAATTAGCAAAGCACCTTGGGTACAAAGGGGTAATTTGGGATATCGATTGGTGACGATGGCAGTCCAACACCGAGATAATCTGGTCAGATCCTGTGATCCTGGGTGCTCCAAACCCCCTTCCAAGAGCAATCTATATTTCCTCAGATTTCACACCAGAAGCAGGAACACAGAATTAAATGCTGTGCCGTTGTTAGGGGCACCGTTACTCTTGTTTATCACATCCATCATGCTGGTGTGGAAGAACCACAGGCAGGAGTCCAGCCCCCAGCTGTCTGGTGGTGGGGTCTCTTTAACAAGCTTTTAACCTGGGTTAGAGCAGGATGCACAGGATGGCAAATGCACAGAGATGGAGAGGGAAAGTGGAGCAAAGCCTGCTGCAGAGGAAGATGGAGCATCACCACAGGATGTTTGAGGAAATAATAATTTTTCTTTTTCACATCGGTCATGGTTTAGCCTACTCTGCAGTTAAAATACCACACAGTCGCTCACTCACTCTCCCCCTCATCGCTCCCACAGTGGGATGTAACGGAGAATCAGGAAAGAAAAGAAAACAAAACTCATGGGTTGGGATAAAAACAGTTCAACAGAACAGCAGAGGAAGAGAAAACAGAGCAGGATAACACAGCCAGTGCCAGCACACCCTCCAGCAGGTAACTCACAGCACAGCAGCTCAGGGCGGGTCCTGGGGCCCAGCTCCTCCCCAGCAGCCAAACCTGCCCCCCTGCCCCAGCCCCACTTTATCCCCTGAGCACCATGGCCCATGGGGTGGGGCAGCCCTGGGCTCGTTTGGGTAACCTGTCCCGGCTGGGGGGTCCTGAGTAAGGATCCCAGCTGTGTCCCAGCCACAGGGGCCACCAGCCCCAGCTCCTCTCCCAGCCCAGTCACAATTAACTCTGTCCTCACCGGAACCAGGATAACATCTGTGACCTCGCTGTGTGTGCACGCTCAAAGCTTCCCACAAGGAAACGGCATGGGAGGCCCCGTGCCCTGCTCCCCACTATATGGGTTGTCCTGGCTGTGGAACGACACCGGGGCATGCCCTGCTCCTGGCAGCACAGATGGAGCTCCTGGTGTCTCCAGCGTCGATGTGTATGACAAAATATGATAAGCGGTCGGAAAGGCAGACCTGGAGGGCTCCAGGGGTGGCCAGACACGGCATGCTGGGCTATACACTCACCACCTGCCCTGAGCGAGGCACAGTAGAGGCCGTCATTTCTGGCCCTGGTCTTTGGGCATCTCCTCAGGGAGAGAGCCTTCTTGGGTTGCAAGTTCAGGCAGAAGCTCAGAGAGGAACGATGCTGAGTCTTCATCATTCAGAGTCCCAGCTGTTTTCAAGCATGAAAATAAGAGAGCAAAGAGCAGAAGTGGCTCTGCAACTTCCACAGCTGCTCCCTTCCCACCCTTGCAGTGCAGAAGGAGCATTAGGCGAAGGCATTTCCACGCCTTGGGACAGTGCTCCCTGCCTGTGACCCAGCCATGCCAGACCAAAGCAGCATGCTGCTGCATTTTGTGCTGAGATGTCCAGTGAGCTTCCAGCTGCTTTCCAACAACTATGCGAGTGACCTTCCCCTGGGCTCGTGTCTGGCTCTTGTTTCCAGCTCTGCAGGAGAGACCTTGCTGGGAAATGAAACGCAGCCATACACCGGAGGCAGAGGCACGCAGAATCTCTCCCTGCTCCCTTGACATCTTTCACCCTACTCCTCACAAGCTGCTTGGATTTTGTGTCAAGAGGGTGATTCTGCAAATTAAATCGGTTCTTGTCTCCTCTTCGTTGGCATGGCAACCCGGGAGGATGGATGGCACAGCCTTGCTACAGCTCTCGTGGCTGGAGACACATCCGGCTCCTTCGTGCCCGTGCTCCCACTGATCTAGGCAAACGGCGCCGAGCAGGGCGGCTCCGTGGGCAGCACTGGGCCCAGCTCCTGGGATGTGGCCCAGCACCCGGCCTCAAATTCCCTCTGGTTGAAGGGCTAAGCTCTGCCCAGCGAGGTGGGAGCAAACCCCGGAGCAGGAAACCGGTGCCTGGGCCATGGAGCCTCCGGAGCCTCGGGAAACAACTGCAGCAGGGCTGCGGCAGCACGGTCACCTCCCGGCTCTCGGACCTCCCCGCCCTTGGCAGGGATCCGCTCTTCCCTGCTGTCTCCGTAAATGAATTTAAGCATTTTCCAGCTCAGCAACTACAGCCTTTGCTAGTCTTGCATTTGTGTTTGATTAATGAGATAGCCAGTAATTTAAACATCTCCTGAGGTCTCCATCTTTCCCGAGTAATCCTGAAGTTATTGCTGTTTACACAAGAGCAAATCGTATTGCCTCGGAGAGAGCATTGCTGCGGTGACAGCAGTGCAAACGGATCTGCACGGAGCAGAGGCAATGGCACGTCACGGCGTTTTGGTGAACGCTCGTTGTTTCCTGAGAGAGGAAACACCCTCCGCAGGCAGGGAGCTGCCTGCCCCAAACGCGGGAGAGGCCGGGGCGTCCCTGCCCGTGAACCCCGAGCGCCTGAGGCTGTGTGGCAGCTGCTGCCTTGGGAGAGGCACCACGAGCCGGGGGGCGAGGACTCACCATCACGAAAGGCCCTGCATCGTGGATTCCTCCAGGCTGGGGGTGGGAGGATTAATTTTACACGAGCAGACTGGCTGTCAGAGCCGTTTGAGATAAATCCGCTTGCAAAGTTATCATGTTAAAAGGTTTTAATTATTAGGGACACGTTAGGAAGACAGCTGGGATTTGCCTTCTGTTGTTCCCACCAGGCCTGAGCAGTCCTGTTTTTTTCTCACATCCCAGCACAAATCTGGAATAATCCTGCAGGTCAGAGGCATCAGGCTGCTGTCAAGGCAAAGCCCCGCCTGGGAAGAGAGCGCAGACAGTGATGGTTTGGGGGATACTTCTACAAAAGCAGGACTTGTTCTTGAGCGGCAGATGTGGGATTAGTGCTGACACGAAGCCACACAGGTCTCTGCATGCATAACCTTGAAGCTGCTTTGCCTTTGAGGAGTGAGTGCTGCAGCCAGGCGCCGCACGCAGCACCCTGGCCTGGCCGGCTTTCCTGGAGGAACCTGGAGCCAGATCAGATCCTCAGGTCCGGTCGGCAAGAGCTGTCGTCCTGCCACTCTCCCTTCCTGGAGCTGCAAGACCACTCTGGCGTGGTCTGAGCAGACGGTTATCTGTCCCTGGGGGACGGAGCGGGACACCGAGCCCAGTGTCCTCCTGCCTGCTCTCCCGCGGGCAAGGACAGCTCCAGCATTTTCCTGCGGCTCCTTTTCCTCTGCTGCCTCGGGAGACACCTACAAAAGCAGCCACATCCAGTCGAGGCTGAGATCCAAACAATATGTGGAAAAGGGGCTGAAGTAAGGCCCGGATCCTCTCAACGTGTCCTCTACATTTTTGAGTCATCCTCTTGCATCTGGCTGCTGCCGGAAGGTCGCCCTCCCTCCCACACGTAGGGCTCAGCCCAGCCGCCCGGACGCCTTGCGAGCGCTGGGTGATGGGGCCGTGAGCCCGCGGGCAGCAGCGCTTTGTTTGCTGGCTCAGCTCGGTGCTGCAGAGGGGCCGGGAGCCCGGCACCGAACTCCCACCCGTGTCTCCGTTCAGGTGGGCACGAGGCGAGCCTGCCAGCGGTGCAGGGTGTGACACCCCCTGCTCCCTGACACAGCTTTCTGCAGGTGTTCTTGCGAATGAATCGCTGCGATTTAATGAGCTCACTTAGCTGCAGATTAATCAAAAACAATTTTGCACAGGTTCCCTCTTCATTACAGAAACATTCTGGTCTGTCCCCTCACTTCTTAAACTGTCTCTGTGGCCATCTTCCTTCTCTCCCGTCTCCCCTCATGCTGCCGACACAAATCACCCTTCCATGAGCGGGCCGGCCGCGAGAGCAGAAGCCTCAGAAAATCCTTGATTCCCACATCTTCCCGCAGAGAGGTGTGGGGGTTTCCTCCCCGTGCACGTGGCCTGTCCTCAGCAGGGACACTCGCCGCTCCCACCACGGCGCGAGGCAGCGCTCGCTGCAGAGCAGCATCTCCCAGAGCGCTGGCCGCGGGGCCACAGTGCTCGCACCGAGACGGGCAAGGGAGCTCCCAGCTTCCCAGCCTCTCCCAGCATCGCTTCCCTCCTCTGACGATGGGGCCGGTGAGGTGCCCAGAGCCTGTCGATTCTGTTCTGTACCCAGTGGGTTCCAAGCCGTCCCCCCAGCCGGGAGAGCTCCGGCCGAAAGGCAATCCATCCCGCAGCCTTATCGCCACGTGCTGCTGGAACCTGATTACTGTCATTGGCAGGCAGCAACCTTTGCCATTTGTATTCAACGCCAAGCTTCAATTTACAGTACACTTTCTGCTTCAGCTCACCCCGGCCTCTATCTCCGGCTCCCACATTAATGCGGGATATGTGTGGAATTCATCTTGGAATTTATTTAAAAAACGTCAGCCACGCTGGCTTTAATATGTTCCCTCATCAAAGCAGCACAAAGCTCAATTTAAATGAAAAGTAGTGAATTACGGAGCTGGCACCCCATCCAGCCCCCTTGACTGGCACTGTCCCCCAGCTGCGCAGTGGGGGCTGCGCCGGCGGCACCCCCCCAGGTGGCTCCGGTCACTTCTGCTGGGATCCCAGGTGGAAGACAGCAGGAGAGGGGCTGTGAGCTTGCAGCCAAATGGAAATCCTCCCGTGGCAGAAGATGGCTGACCATGACCTGTGGCGCATCCCTCCGACACGTCCCCCCGGTGCCTCCCAGCCCCAGCCCACCCCACAGTCACACGGGTGCTCCTGCAGCAGGGGGACCCCCACCTGTGGCTCTGCGCCTCTGGACCCCGTCCCATGGTACCAGCCTGGATACAGGGGTCCCAGAGCCCGGGGCAGCATGTAGCAGGTGATGGGGCAGCTGGGGCAGCATCCGGGCAGCCCCCATTTTGCACCAATTAATATTCTTTTGAGGAGCTAGCCATTTCTCCTCTGAGAACGGGACAAAAGAAATATCATTGACAAGTTTTTCAGCCTCATTACAATATTCTGTACATCAAATGTGCCCAGCGTACCAGAAAATACAGATGTTGCAGTTGTCATTTGGGATAACCTGATTATCCTTTTATTTCTAGCTTTGTTCAAAATAAATTAGCTGTGGTAGTCTGTTCAGAGAGATAATTAGAGTCAGGCCAAGCACCAGAGTGGAAGCAGCCTTCTCCAGGTTGGAGACTTCACTGGGGCCAAGCCAGGCTGGAGACCCAGCCCTGCGCAGGAGCCTGCGCGTCCCACCACGCTCGAGACCTCCTCTCCTCCCCCCCCCCGCAGCATTTCGGGATAACAAGGAACCGCCGGTGGGAGCCGAAGCCGCTGCAGGCTGGTGTGTTCCGGGGCAGGGCTGGTGTCGCCAGGCGCGATGCAAGTGCCCAGAAACCTGCAGCTGCCAGGGGGCAGGGGCGCGGGGAGCCAGCGCCGGTGCGGGATGCTCCCAGCCCCGCGTCCTGGGGGGTGCGGGAGGGCTCTGTGGGAAGATGCTCCCTGCGTTGGTGCTGGTTCAGGAGAACCACAGGTGCGGGGCTGCCGGAGAGCGGGGGCTGACCAGGGTTCCCTCCAGGTCTCTGAGCCAGTGCCTCAGCTCCAGCAGAATATTTGGGCTGAGAACAGCGTTGCTTCTAAGGCCCAATTGGCATCTAATTAACAAATAGAGCCAGCACACCCTGTGCACCAATTAAATGCTTCCATTCCAGTTATTAGCTCCACTCACTTTTTAACAACAAAAATGTGGAGGCATTTTCTTGTTCAGGCTGATGTGATTTTGGCAGCTGTTGAACATGTCAGTCTCACCAGAAGCTAATTCTTCTGAATGAGGCCGCAGTCAAATATCTGTTTTCTTACTCTAGATATTTAAAGCCCAAATGGTTAGATAATCCAGAATACAAATGGATAAAGCCCGAGGAAAAGGAAAAACAAGCCCATCCCGTATGTTCTGACAAAAATCATGCAAATAAATGCAGATGTAGATGTGCGGCAGAGGAGCAGCATGTAACCTTGCGGCGCTGGGTTCAAACCCTTGGTTTGCCAGCTCGGTGCGTGGCTGCTCGGCGCGTGCCCCTCGCCCAGCGAAGGGGATCCTTTCCCTGGTGCCGGCTCCAGGCTCATTCTGATAGAAGCTGCAAAGTGGCGAACGGCGTGGAGCTGCATGGAGCTGGCGCTCATTAACCAGTCTCTCCCCTCTGCTGCGAGCCCCCGCTGCAGGTTATTAACGTGGCCGCCGCTCCCTGCGTGGCTGAGGGGGATCAATTCTGGCCGCCCCGCACCCCACGCCTGGGTGGTGGGGAGCCACAACCGCTTCCTGCTTGAGGAAATTACAGCTCATAAAATGTGCTGTCCTGCAAATCAACAGTAAACACGGGCTGAGCCCTCCCGAGGAGCGTGGCCGGCGTGCTGGCAGGGCAGCGGAGCGGGGTCTCCCACACCACAGGTGCGAGCTGGGCTCGGCCTCGCAGAACTGGGGGATGCCGAGCTGCCCCGGGACCTTCCCTCCCGGGGGCTCTTTGGGAGCAGGACCCCCGCCCGGGCAGCCCAGAGCGGTGGGCGCAGCAGCAGAGCGGGTGCCAGGCGATGCCAGGGCCGGGGCGTGTGTCACCATCGCGGAGCATGTCACCATCACGGAGCTGGCTGCTGTAAGTTCATAAATATTCTCCGTGCAGGCAAGAGTGGCTGGGTTTTGATGGCGGTTTTGCTAGAGAGCTTTTGCGAGGATCTTTATCATTCAGCGCCTGTGTAAAACACTTTCCAGAGTCTAAATTCTGCTATAGAAAAACTATTCATCACGGGCCCCCGCTCTGCTGATGCACTGGGCAGGAGTTGCCAGCACGCTCTGACAGCGGCTGCAGGCAATATGATAGATACACGGCTGATAATCAATCGATACTCTTGTTTAGGCCTCTGTCTATCAGGCTGGCATTGTGAGAACTAATTAGATGATAAAATGTGATGAATGTGTGTTAAAGTCAGCTTCCTCCTGTTAGCACTCCAGGGACCCTTTCCATTTTCTAGCTGACCTTTTAGATCTCAGCTTTATTGTACGTGAACGCAATTAAATCAATTTGTCAGATATTTGCATGGCTCCCGCTCGTTCAGAATTCAATTAGTCAGCGTCGCTGCGCCGCCCTCGCCAGCCTCTGCGCCGGCTCGGGGCAGAAACCACAAACACCAAACCAAAGCCCGTTCAAACCAAACCCAGCGCTGCCGAGGCTCAGCTCCTCTCTCCGTGCCTGGCTCCTTCGTGGCTCGCGCCGATCACCGCTGCCGCTCCTCCCCGAGCCCCGCGCAGGGGGACGCAGCCTCGCCGGTGCAAGGGAATCGTGGATGTGGCCGGAGCCGGGGAATGGTGTGGGTCTGCCAGGGGGGCGAGTGGGTACCCCTCGTTACCTCTGCTCTGGCTGTGCCAAGTGGAAACCTTGTCGAGCAAAATTATTCACACAGGCAGAATGAACCCGCAGCAGCCGTCTCCATGCTACGAGGGTTTAAACAATATTCAAATGAGAGCCAACCTTGGCAATTATTTTTCTTCCTGCTGTTCTAAAGTGATGGCTCCTTTATCCATATTTTATCAGCCAGCGAGGAGCTCTGATAGTTAAGATTCTGTGGTGTGCTTAGATCCAGGAGAGCACATCCTGGAAGCCTGTTTGAAATTAGCACACGGCAACGCGCCCGGCCAGCCAGGGCTGGGTCCTCGTCCCCTGCTCTCGGGTTCGGAGGTGCTTCCTAATGGGGAAGCGGGTGCTGGTGGCTCTGAGCGGTGCACTGCCCCGCTCCTGGGGTGTTATGGGGGCTGCTATCGGGCGCAGGCAGCAGTGGGTGGGATGCATTCGCAAAAATGTTGGCAAAGGGTGAGTGAAAGGGATGGAGTGGGACAGGAGGGGAGAGTGAGCGGGCTGACATTGCAGGATCAGGCCCTGCGGGGCTGTGTTCCCTCTGCAAGGCTGGGCAGGAGCAGGGCTGGGTACTGGGGGGCTACTGAGGGACAGGGTTGGGTGCTGGAGGCAGGGGGCTCGGGCTGGGATGCCCCACACATGCGGCAGCAGAGCTGTTGGGGCAAGAGCCAGACTGGTACCTTCACCTGGCAGCATCCCTTGTGCTCCGCTCCTGCAGCCTCGGCATGTCCCCACATCCCCACCCCCTTCCTGCTGCCCTGCGCCGTCTTCACCTCACCCACGGCTGGTGTGGGGTGAGACAGGCGCGTTCATTCCTTCTCTCCTCAGAGGTAAGAACTCGAACGCAGTGGGGTGCGAGCACTGAGCCCACTGCCAGCGCGCTGTGGTGCAGTCCCGGCTCAGCCTGCGTCCGGCTCAGCCTCTGCAGTCACCCAGTCCCAGCCCACGTCTGACCCCAGCGTCCCACCGCGCTGTACTGGTGCTCTGGCTGGCCCCGGCGAAGGACTGCTGGCCCAGCCTCAGAGGGCTCTGGTGCGATCGTCCCTGGACACCCAGGGGCCCTGCGGCTGCAGGGGTTCCCAGTGAGCAGCTGCTGCTGGGGCTTCCAAACTGGCAAAAAGCCAACGGGGGCACTGGGGAGACCCTGCGAGGGGGTGTGTGGTGGAAGGGGAGCGAGCTGCCGCAGGGGTGCACCCTGCCGTACGCGGTGCCGCTGAGAGCAGCCGGGACGGGACAGGCGCGTGCGGGGTCGGGTGTTTGGGTGACGGGAGTTTTGCTTGTGCGCGTTCGCGTTCCTCCTCTGAGTTCTGGCTGGGATGTGAGTATCTGAACCGTGGCAGGTATAATTAACAGATGGAACCAGCTAATTATGTCCTTTGCATGTGAGCAGAAGACGCAACTGTTAATTGCTGTTTGCACATTTATTATTCCAAGCGCTGGGATTGCTGGCATTTACTGTGACATGTGCCCTGTTTAAAAACAAACAAACTGCGCTCCTGCCTGTGCTGTGCTGCGATTTAAGGCCTAATTAATGTAAGCTGCTAGGCTGCCCTGCTGCTTTGGGCGGGTGCGTGGAGGGAGGGTGCCGGTGTCAGCGGCAGCCCCAGGCCCTGCAGCAGGCTCCACAGCGCAGGCAGCCCTGCAAGCCGTGCGGGGACACGAGCAGGGAGCCAGCCGCTGCCGCGTTGCCAGCATCGCAGGGCTGCCAGCACTCCCGACGAGCCACGCCGACTCCAAACACGCATCTCCACAGACTTGTCCTGGAGCCCAAGCAGGAGCCAAGATGCAAACCTGGAGCATCCTCACCTGCCGCTCTGCATGGGCCAGCTCACAGCTTTGGGGCCAACCGCAGCTCAGGGAGTTTCTTCCAAAATCCGTGTCACGAGTTCAAGCATCCTTCACACAGAGGACTCTCCAGTTTAGAGCAAGTCCCAGCCCACACCTCATCCCTGCTTCTGCTCCGAAACCAGCAGCGGGAGCAGAACTTCCCATCAGGGGAAGCCTCTCCCAGGCTCAGGCAAGGACCGTCCCGCACAGTGAGAAGCGGCTCCGCGCGCCGGGGGCTGATCTAAGGAGAGGTACGGCCGCGCAGCCCCCTGCTCCCCAGCCCGCGCAGGAAGCGCAGCGTTGCAGCATACCCACAGCAAACCCAGGTCTGGTCTGAAAATGCCACTCTGCCTCTCTCTCCTTCTCTCTCTAAAATACAATACGGAAAATAACAACTGTGTTTTCAAAAGCAATGACTAAACCTCTAGTCTCGAACAAGGATCTGTTTGAGCTCAGTGCTGAGAGCGGGCTGCAGCTCCACAGTTAGTTATATAAATACAGGAGATGAAGAGCAGAGGAATTTCTACCGTTTCTATTAGAGTTGAGATGGATTTCAATGACCACGCTGACCTCGAGGGCTCTGAGCTCACACTCGCCAGGGAAAGGCTCTCCTGTGTGGCTGGAGAAAGCGGCTGCTGAAACGCTGCTGTTCCCTAGCAAAGTATCGTGCCAACCTCCGCTCCGAGGTGAGCATGAGGTGAGCAAGCATCCCCCCGGCGGGGCTCTTACCAGCACAAAACGGGTCTGGAACGGCCACAGGAGATGTGATGGAGCCAGCCCCCCACCTCTCGCTCCAAGAGGAACCAAACGCCGTCCCCGGGAGAGCAGAGCTGGGCTGCGGGGGTCCCTCCGTCAGTAAACACCATTCCTTACATCAATTGCTTTGTTTCCTGCGCAGGGCTTGTCTTTCGGAAAGTGCAGGTCACTTCCGTGGGTGCCTGATGCAGACACCCCATCCTGAACACCGGTGAGTGCCGTCAAAGAGTGGTTTGGGAACACCAGGCACTGCGTGCCCCGTGTTTTGGGAAACACTGAAATTACCCGCATGAAGCAGGGGGACCCCAAGTATCAAACGCAATCTCTGCAGCCTTAGCCCAACAGTGATATGATGGACTGGAAACTGCAAAAAGCGAGGAAATGCAAAAGTGAAGTTTCCAATGCTGGTGTTAACTCAGACCCAACTGGGTTAGCTTGTCCATTTTGCATAATACGTCTTGATACGCACTTTGTCATCAAAATCCAACTAGGAAATATTTAATGCGTGGAAGATGATGAATTTTGTGTTCCTGTCAGAAATACATATTTCACATGCCTTTGACTGAAGACTTCAGAGTGCAGTTTAAGTGCTGCAATGCTGTTTTATATTTTCTGAGCACAAAAACGGAGCGGCAACAAAAAGGGAAAAGAAGGAACAACTCCAAACAAATGCCCTTGTGTAAAGCCGCATCAGAGTTCACGTTCAAGGCCCATTTGGGGAGCGATTCCTGTGGATGTGGGTTTGCAGGCAGGGGCCGCAGTGCGGGGAGCGGCCGAGGCTCGCAGGACCCCACTGCAGCGACTTCAGGGACATAAGGGAGATTCCTGGTTCGGAGCAGCTCGGATCCAAGGGGGTGCTCCTGCAGAGTGGGAGAGGTGGCAGGGCTGGTGACAGGGAGCAGTGAGCTGGGATGCTCCGGCGTGAAATGTTTAAGCTCCTCTCAAGGAATTCCATTAAAATATCTCTTGCCCTAAAGAGGTAGAAAGTGCTGTAACTGCTTCTTCAATTGCTACCTTTCTTATTTCATTTTTTAAAGACTCTGAAGTTGGTCCTGGATACTTACAAAGTAATCAGGTATCGATGTGGTGCTTTGGATAAAACAACCCCTGTGAGACAGGCACGGTGACACCTGCGGCGCCTTGGCACTGCTCCCCATCCCATGGGCTCTGGCAGCACCACACAGGATCAGCTGCATTGCTTCACTCCCCACCTGTGTGCCTGCCTTCAGAAGCTGCTCTCCATCCCAGCCGCTCCCAACAAGCGTTTTCTGGAGCTCAGGCCTCAAAGTCCTCTTGCAGAGCTGGCTCCTGCTAGTCCCTCCCGGCACGGCTGTGTGCAGCTCTGTACAGCGCCGTGAAGAATTACAATTCTGCACCACAAAAGCAGCAAACAGAGCTATTAATTTCCGCGCGAGTCTGCAGGGCTCTTCCAGGATGGGTGCTGCCTACGTAGGACCCCACAGGGGCCACGTGGGCTGTGCCAGGAGGAGAGGGGGGCGGCAGGGACAGGGGAGCCCCGGGGGACCCTGCACCAACCAGGGGTCTGGAGCAGGGATGGACCCACCTGGCATCCTGGCACAGGACGGGTGGGAGGCAGGGTGGGCAGAATTGTCTAAACACCCCAGTTCTTGTAATTGAAGCAATTGTGAATTGTTTGAAGTGCCAGAATCTTGACAGGATAACGAGTTAAATCAGAGAGCGTGAATTCAATTACCTCTCGGGGTGCCACTCGGCAGGTGCTGTCACAGCACGTGTCCGTAGCACTGGCGGTGTGGGGGCAGCCGCCCCGCCAACCTGGGATGTTTCCCGCTGCCCTGGGACTGTGCCCCATCCCAGAAGGCTGGCACCTCGGGTGCTGGCAGTGCTCCCTGGTCCCCTCGTGCTGCAGCCTGCACGCTCGTGATCTGGCAAAATCTGCCTCTGTTCCAAGGGTGCCCCAGCACCGACAGTGCAGGAACATTTTTACAGCACCCCCCAAGGTCCCTGCTGTTGTGCTGCTGGGTGGTGGGGTGCCATCCTGTCCCCAAGCACCCTGGGCTCTCTCTGGGGGCCGCAGCACCCGAGCCCCTGCAGCCACAGGCAGCACACGCAGGCTGGGTCACTGCCGCTGCTGCCTCTGGCCTGGCTGGATCTGCTGGGATTTTCCACCTTGAACGCTGACATGCTCGCCTCCCAGCTCTGCCGGGTCCAGCAGACTGGCTACTTGAAACCACTGCCAGCTTTAAAATAGAGATGGCTTTGCAGGATGATGGATTTCAGTGTCTTTCTGCTCCAGCTTATTGAACAGGGTGCATTTTTATGGACATCTCTTTCCTCTCCTCATCTCTATTCACCCGAGCGTCTCCAGAGCACAGGCGCTGAACGAGCACCAAGCCGGGGTCCATCAAACTGGGGCTGGCCCGCGGGGAGAAGGGAGCTGCTCGTCCTTTCCATTGGGGTTCAGCGTGCACGCATCAGCACGCTGTTTCCAGAGCTAGTGTCCCGGCAGCCCCTCTGCAGGGACCACTGGGAATGGCACAAATAGGATGGGTCCCCTGGTTAGGAGCAGCCTGGGGACATTCCCCCTGCATTCACCTGGGGCATGGCTATGGGTTGGCCAGAGCAGGCACATGCGAGCCGTGGGGCTCAGTGAGCACCCATGGCACCAGACAGGTCTCAGGCTGGGACCCAGCATCGATCGGCCAGCCGTGCTACCAGGACAGGACTGGCCTGTGGGGGCGGCTGCCAGTGGGGAGAAGCAGAGGAGGCCCAGTCCCTGGGGCGAGGGGTCCAGCAGTGCAACCTCAGCCCTTCCCCACAGTGCGGGGGGCCAGGGTGTCCCGGGGGGCAGTGCCAGGCTGGGCTCTGCCGCTGCTCAGAGCCAGGAACCAAATGCTGGCTGCAGGGATGTGGCTCAGAACGTTGAAGTGGCATTTCCAGGAAGGGACAGGGGCATGTGGCTGTGTGGCGTACAGCCAGCACCCAGCGGGTCCCCGTCCCCTGTCCCAAACCTCCCACACAATCGGGCCAGGCCGTCTGCCAGACAAGTCAATCTGAATCAATCAATGTTTGTGCTCTCTCAATAGCTTTGTTACCTCCTCAAGGACGGATGTAAACCACCCGAACGGGCCTGGAGCAGGTGCTTCACTGCCAGAAGAGCAGGCACACAGGGGACTGTAAATCATGCAACATTCATATTGTCACTGACAATGAAATCTCCGTGTCCCCGCACCTGCCTGTGAGCAGTGGCCTTCAGATCTGCTTCATAAGCACTCGAGCTCCTGCGCCCGCAGCGTGGGGCTGGTGAGGCAGGCGCAGAGCCAGCTGGGACCGCAGCACCTTTTGCTGAGCAGCCAAGCTCAGGCAACGCACCGGGGCCAGGGTGCACGCGGGGCAAGCCCTCGCCTTGGGACCGTGCGGGATTGAGGAATTGCCCCTGGCCGTGCTCACCCAGCACCCCCAGGGGCTCAGAGGGTGAGCGGTGATCCCCAGGGTCATGTACACACATCCTTTTCTGATGTATTTGAAAGAGCAGAGAGCCTTTTGCCCCATCGCACATCATTGGCCCCAGGCTCTGCCGGGGCTCCCAGCCCTGCGTGCAGCACAGGAGGCTTTTGCCCAGCAGGAGCATGGAGCGGGGCAGAGCATCCCCGAGGTGTCGGGGACTGCAGAGGCGGCCGGACTTCACACGTGTCCCCAGCCTCCTGCGAGGAGGCGAGGACTGGCCTCGTGGGTGCGGAGCGGAGGCACTGCCGTGCAGGAGGGAGCGATGCTGGGAGCTGCGGAGGCTGGTGCGGGAGAGCCAGGGCTGCAGGCAAGGCCCTCTGCCCCTCAGACACCCCGCAAAGTGCCTGGCTGGGAGGGTGATGGGGACACGCGGGGACCTGCCGATGGAGGTGGCTGAGCCTGGCCCCGGGGGACATGAGGTGACACAAAGCGCTTACACGGACGGCGGAGAGGAGGGGCCGGCGCTGGCGGAGGCTCGTTGCCCACCGGGACCCAGGGCAAGACCGCAGAGCCGCAGCCCCAGAGCCGGCCCGGGGGACTGGGAGGTCGGGAGACCTCCTTGTAAATAAATAATAGTAAATTGTTGCTTATAAATAAATAATAGTAAATTACCGCGTTTGAGCGCGCTCGGGAGCGCCTCCGCGTGCAGAAACAGCAGGCGGGATTAGCGCGCAGCCCCGACGGGGCGGGGGGGCTGCTGCCGCGCAGGGCACGTCCTGCCGCCGGCTCTGCGCGGCTGAGGTGGCACTGTCACGCGATGGGCCAGCATGGGGTGGCCCCGCTCCCCCCGAACACGCCTGAGATGCAGACCGAGCCCCACGGGGGCTGTGCTCACGGGACACGCTGTCCCCACCGGCACTGGGTGCCAGCAGGCGGGCGGCCGTCCCGCCCTGGCCGTGGGGCTGCACAAGCTCGTCCGAGTAAGGCGGCCCCGTAGCCCCCCGTGCCCCGGGAGGGTCCCGCGCACCCACTGGCACCACAGCCCCGTCCCCAGCAGCCGCCAGGCCCCGGGATGGGCTCTGCGTGCGGCTGCAGCACCAAGCTCCTCTGCTCTGCTCGGGTCGTGCCCGTCACCTCGTGCCCCAGCTCCTCCCGCTGCATCCCCCAGGAGAGGGGCTCGGCGGGGAGATGAGCCCTCCACTCCTGCAACTTTCAGAGCCAGCCAAAACTCAGTTTGTTTTCCCCTCAGCCCATAGCTCGTCTCAGCCCTGGCAGCTGCTCCGGGCAGCCAGCCTGCCTGTGCGGGTCTATAGGAGCATTCATATGGAAAAGATCTGTTCCTTTGAGTCATTTTTCATTAGTTGCCATACTACTGAGCAAAGCAGAGCTGGTTTTGTAAATTAAAATGGGTTGAAGTTCAATACAGAATACTTCATTTGCAGCCAAGTTAAATAAGAGAATTGACATAAATATAATGCAATTACTTTTGCTACTTTCATAATGCCTTCACAAGGACGATAACCATCCACATGAATACATTATCCCACAGTATCTCTGCATCATTTCTGGACTTAACTCTTTTGAGCAGTGTCAGAAGAATGGATACATTTAATTAAGTATCTTATTTTAGAAGTCAATTTTACGTTGATCAGGAAGCAGTATCTTTAATTTTCCGTCACAGAAGCAGCTTGCTTTTTGTCTCCAGACTGCTGTAATTTTAAGGATGCAATCTTCAACAGCACCTTGAGGAGAAGCTGTGAGGCCTGAGCATCCAGCCAGCCCCTGTCTACTGTGCCAGCCTATTCCATCCGGTGGCCAACGCTGGAGTTTTGGCAACAGGGAGTAATGCCCTTGTGTGCAAGGGGCAGTGCTGGAGCCGGGGTGCCGTGCCCAGAGTGGCTGGGCAAGCAGAGCCCTTTGCTGGGTTGGATGTAAGGGCCCCCCCTTGCCAAGGGCCACAGCCCCTTCCGATGAGTCCCGGCGAGCTCGCAGGTCCGGGGTGCAGCAGCGAGGCCATAGGGCAGCTGGCACTGCTTTGCTGACTCCTCACACTTACTGCAGGTCTTTTACCTTTCTGCTGCCTTTACAGACAATTCTCAAGAGCTCCAGCACAGTCATTACCTGCTGCTCCCCAGCCCACCTCCACCAGCTCCCTTCATTAGCAGTGACTCCTAATCAACACAGAATTAATTGCAGGTTTGCTGGGAGGAAGGTGAGCTTGATAAAGCACGTTTTGAAGGGGACTGTTGTATTTATGTTGCTTTCAGCAAATGTGGGGACCAGGAGAGATGTGAAGGTACAGGGAGGTGTGATGGCAAGGCAGGGAGACAAGGGACAGGGGTGAGGGACTCCTCAAGCTGTCCCTGGGGTGCGGGTGGGGAGGGGGAGAGGTGTGGAGCTGGCCCCTGCCCCAGCAGCTCCAGCTTCTGGAAAGGCTCAGCCCCATGCTGCCTGTGCTGCTGCCTCGCACCCAGGGACCGCAGGGAGAACACCTCGCTTCTCCTGTGGCTGGGACCGAGAGCCTGGCGTGGCCGGTGCTCTGCGGGCAGGGACCAGTCTGCTGGGCGAGGATGCTGCTGCCTGTGCTGCTGGACCCAGGGACACGGCAGCAGCACCCTGCCCACCCCACCTGTGCCCCAGCCAGCGCAGCCTCTGCGCCTGCAGCGGGAGCCCGCAAAGCCTCAGAGGGTGCCCAACAGTGGGAAGAGGCTTCTTCCGTTCCGGCTCTGTTCTGCGATGACCTGTGGGATTTGTGTCTACAGGTAAGAGCCCCCGGGGCAGAAAGCCCCGAGAGGGTGCCTGTGTCTCCAGAGTGGCCCGCTGCGGGGGGCTGCTCATGAGAGCGGGTTGCTGTGTGCACGACAGACCCTGCTCACATCACCCTGTCTCACTTCAGTCTCAAAATACAGAGCACAGAGAGAACAAAACCCCTGAAACTGGGCTAAAACCTGTTTGAAACGTGCTTGGTACCGGAGCAGATGGAACGTGTTCCCGTTGGGAGGGGCCTCTGCGGACGTGTTCCCTGGGTTTGCTTTCACTTCGGCGGTTATTTCAGACTTGCAACGCCGCTTCTCCGTGAGCAGCCAGTAAAAATATCCTGCCGGAAGCTATGGGATCGTTACCTCCATACTTAGAGCAAAGCTGCTCCTCTGGAGTGGAAAGCGCCCTTGGCTTGCATGCGCGTTGCACGGGGCGGCATGGGGAGAGCAAGTCCTGGCCAGCTCTGGCCATGGGGGTACAGGGGGTCAAGGACCCTGCGGGGATGGGCAGGGCCCCCCAGCCAGGGTGTAGGTCATGGTGTGAGCGAGGCTTGGGGCTGGCTCGGCCCTGCAGCACATGGGGCAACGTGCACACCTCCCAGGGTGGGAATCGACTGGCACTCACTGGTTGATGCTGCCCGCATTTTAACACCCCGGTGTTTTGGCCCAAGGCTGAGCAGTTCCAATTTTAAATACAGAATTTTAGGGGTTTATGACAAAACCAAACAGCACTTGCTGGAGAAGTGATTCTGCCCCTGGTTTCCCCCCTAGCTGGTGCCCAGCATTGCTCCTTGGTGAGCGACAGATCAGCCCCGCAGTCGCACAGCCCGCTCACATGGCTGGCTTTTGGCATGAGGAGCAGCAGCCCAGCCGCAGGTGGGAGGATGAAAAGTCCCTCTAAAATTCCTCTGGCAGATCCACACTCTGTTTCTGGGGGTGCGAAAACAACTGCACAATTCATTGGCTCTTAAGTCTAAATTTGAAAGTGGCACAAACTGGCTGGCTCCAAAGTCACTGAAGTTCCCCGCGTGTCCTGGAGGGGCTGTTTCGGGAAGCTGAAACTACAGCGCCGAGCCCCTCTCCTGTGCACCCATCTGCCTGGAAACCGCCTGAGCCTTGGGGTGCTCGCATAGCCCTGTTGACGGGGATGGATCCCTGCCCTGCAACCGTAGCCTTTGGCTACGCAGGAGCAGATGAGGAATCCCAATCCTCCCCTCAGTTATTCCTTCCCTGCTTTCTCCCTGATTGCTCAGTACAAAAGCTTTGAGCCATCTTCAAACCAAATCGCTTCACAAATGACAAATAACATGAAAATAGGCTTCATAACCAGGAATAATGAAAGAAATCATTCACTTTGATATCAGGAGATGGTCTGTGTTACAGGAGCCCTTCAGCCTGAATAGCAGAAAAGCACATTGCAATTTGCGTGTACTTATGGGGATAAAACATGTGACTCCACGGATCCTGCAGCTGTCATTGCGCACTGCTCTTTGCACTTTGATTCTGAATTGCGCAGGTTATCTTGACACTTGCTGATAAATTTTAAATCACTTCTTTTGCTGTATGTGAGGAGAGGCAGGGAGAGCCTATCTGAATACAAACCTTAATAATATTTTTAGGTCCCTGCCAGAGAGCGGGAGCAGCCCTGGGGATGGTGCTCGGCAATGTGTCCCCATCTCCGAGATCCGCCTGCCGCAGCGGCTGCCCCGCATCTGGGCCTGCCCCAGAGCCGCATTCCCTGCGCAGACAGGGCAGCCAGCCTCGCAGCGACCTCAGCACCAGGAGCTGGGAGCACCCTGGGTGCCCGCAAAGCCGCTTGACGGGGCAACGGCAGGGTTCCCGTGAAGTTGGTGGGACTGCGGGGTGTCTTAGTTCCCCCTCTGGCAGGAGCGGGGTAGGCTGGAGGGCGGGGGGCACCTCTGCGGTGCAGTGTCCCGGAGCCTGGCGCTCACCGAGCTGGGGCTGACCTGGCCGTGGCTGCGGCTGCAGGCTGTGCCCTCCAGAGCCCTGGCACAGGAGGGGACCCCACGCTGCCCTTCCCACCCCCTCCCTCAGCTCCTCACACACACATTGACCAACACAATCATCTTGGCGTCATTAAGCAAATATCTGAGCAAAACCTAATAGTTTTCCAAAGCTTTTGTCTCAGCAGCTATGAAGATAACAGCTAAAAATAGGTATGCCCATACGTAGTGGCAATTAAAACATCCTAATTTTGATTCCATCATGTTTTAGTGCACAGAGAGCCCTGCTGGGATTTAGATTAGCCTGATGTGGCAAATTTACTCATCGAAATATGTGTAAAAAGTGGGACAACTTGTAAAAAACCAGACAGCAGAGCTTCCTGGTCAGATGTGCCATGCCAGAGGGAGGCAGGTGCTGCCAGTATGGCAGTGCAGGGTTTGGCGACGCGGGGCATGGGGCTGGCACCCAGCCGTGGCTCCCCGAGTGCGGGACAGCCTTGCCCGAGCCATGGCCAGGAGCAGGGATCTGCACCCACTGCAGGGCCTGCGGCATCCCCAGGCAGCGCCCCTCTTCCCAAAATCCCTTCTACTGCGCATTCCCCCTCCTGGTTTGGCTGGAGCAGCCGCAGCACTGGGGCCTTTTCTCTGCCTCAGCGATGCTTTCGCCTTTCTGCCCTTTATTCCCCAGTTCAGAGTGGAGTTTGCCCCAAGGAATTTCAAGCATTAGGACAATCTCCTGTGCAAACAGATTAATTAATCTAATCAGACGCATCTCTCCAGAGGAATTGGATTAGTGCGTTTTGGATACGGATCGTATGAAGCTGATAAGAGAAGTTACAAATGCAATGAGATGCTGATTTATCGCAAAGAGAGGACTTGACAATTCTCACAGGTTCATGACCTCATCCTTAGGGCTGCAGGTCGCTTCTGAGTAAATAAAACAGTAGAGTGCTCCCAAGTTTTCCTTGACATCTCAGAAGCCGCAGAGCCCTGCGCGGCCAGGGAGGCACCGGGCTCCTGTGCAGCCAGAGCTGCATGGGCACCGGCCCGGCAACCTCCGCACCCCGTGCTGCTGGAGAACTGAGCTTTCTTGCCAGTTGCAGCTCCATTCCTTGAGGTAAAGGCTGCTACACCAATAAGGACAGCCAAGATTTGATTTTTTAAAATGTATTGCCAGAACATGAGCATATTTGGAGGAGGATTTTATCTGAGGATACAAAATTCTGCTTCTTGCCTAGCTCACACTTTAAGTGCCAGAAGAGACTGCTCTGCTCTTGTCTTGTGTGAACGCAATGCACCATCTGCTTCCTCTTGTACCACAAGTCTTGGCGTGTGAAGAGTTACCAGGTGCTTCACTGTCTGTCTTCACTCTGAGACAGAAAAGTCCCTGAGACACTTCATCAGGGCACCACGTCCTGTACAGTACATCCGTTATCCGTTAAGCGACCGTCCACGGGACAGCAGACATCCATCCCCCGTTTAACCAAGTGTCATTGGTAGTGTCAACCCACCTTCAGCATGTTTAAACGTACAAATGCAGCCTACCGCCCGCAGCACTCGGTGCCATTTCAGCAGCTCCCCTCTGTGCCAAGCCGGCAGTACGGGACTTTCTCTGGCTCTTTGGGGATGGGTGGGAACGTTTCCGAGGTCCTCGTTCCCCAGGAAGGGGACAGTGCGGATGCACCATGGCACAAGGAGCCGGATTCACAGCATGCCCTGGAGCAAGGCATGATCTTGGCTGTGATGAGGAGGAACGGTGCACGCACGGAGGGACCAGGTCACCTTGCGCTTCAGCACCTGGTGACCAGCGAGCAGAAGGGGACGGGCCAGGAGGTGTCCCTGGCAGGTAGGGCACGGAGGGGCAGGAGCACATCAGCAGGGTAAGGTGCCCGAGCATGGTGCCAGCATTCCTTAGGCGCTCGGTAAGCTGTGCCACGACGGCTTTGTCAGCAGCCGATTCCCCCGCCTCTGGATTTCCCTACAAAGCTGTTGCTTTTCTTGCTGCAGTTCCCTGAGCATCACTTCAGGAGCCTGAGCGAATGTCTCTACACAGCTACGCTTGTCCTTTGCTCGGCTCTGTGCTGCCAGCACAGCAAAAATACGACTGACGCACACACAGCGGCAGCCGGCCGGGGAAGCGCCATCGGTCATAGTTACAGGGTACTTAACAAAGTGGAATGAAGCGGCAGGTGCAGGCACTGCGCTTTCCCGAGTCCCATCTATTAGCAGGGAAGGGACGTGAATGCTCACCCTCCTGCCCTGCTCCCTCGATGGGCTGCGAGCTGCCGCTGTCCGCAGCCACCAGCCTGGCTCTGATGGGGACGTGGCTCCGGGCCAGCTCACCAGGTCCCGCGGCACACGCTCTCCTTCATCTTCTCCAGCCACCGGCACAGAACCAGGAGAAGGCTGGCCGGGCACTGGGCTTGTCCATGCCCACGGGATCTTCCGCACAGGGGCTGCTGCAGCTGGCCCTGCGGGAACAGCCCCAAGTCCTCTTTCCCAAGCTCCCCAGGTCCCCTCCATCACCAGTGACTGTGCAGCCTGGGGCAAGGATAAAGAGACATCAGCACCACAAGGAGCAGAGGGAATCCCTGAAATCACTGCTCTGCGGGTCCGCATGTGACTGGGATGCCAGCTGCCTCTGTGCCTCTTGAGTCTGCAGGGTTAATTCAGCTGGGAAAGGCTCTTTATGAGCAGGCAGCAAACACCCGCTCACCACCACCTGCCTTGCCAGCCGTGGCCTCTCCTGCCTCGGGAGGAGAGGATGAAAAGTTCAAGGAGTGAATTTCTCAGCTGGAGGAAAGGCAGAAACAAACACAACTTGAACTGGCACAGCAGGCACAATGTTGCCTGCTGCTCAGGAATCAAACAGGCAGGCAGGCAAGCGTCTGATCCTGAACGCAGGCAGCAGCTCCCCAGCAGCCGCTGGCCCAAGCAGGAGATGGAGCTGCTGTGGCCAAGGAGCAGCCTTGGTTCCTGCACCCCGACATCACACAGGGCAGAGCCTCCCGCAGCCCCCATGAGCAGAGAGCTCAGCCAGCCCGCACGGAGCCGGGCTCGTGTGCCCACACAAAACTCCCGCCCAGGGTCGAGGCAAAGCCTCTCCGGAGCACGCAGGCCTGGCTGCAGGGCTCCTTCTGCCACTCTGGAGCAGCAGCGGTGGGAACCAGAACCAGAGACAGCTGGGCTGGGGCGTCCAGCGGTCCTGCTGCTGCGGGGGAGGGGAGACAGCAGCTCCGTCCCTGTGCTTATTGCCACCACTGTCCTGCCTGGGCGAGGGGCCCGCATCCCTCTGCAGGGATTTTAGGATTTTAGAGCCCCTTCGCCATGGCAGTAAACAAAATTAAAGAGCCCAGAACAGAAAGGTGCTTTTATTTCTGCTCCTTCGGGCAGAGGAGATAAAAGGAGATGTTGCTGCTACCCAGCTTTGCTCCACACACGTATATTGTGCCCATATACCCAGGCAGCACGACAGGCGCTTCGGCTCCACCATGCTCAATCACAACAGCACGGCAGCAGCACACAGCCTGCGGAGGGAGTGGGTCCAGCTCCAGCCTGGCAAGAGCACTGGGGAGTTCCTGCTTGCAGAGCACCATGCAGCACGCTGCTTGCCTCGGGGACAGGCAGCTCCCGTGGGCTGGGGAGAGGCAGTGCCGCTGCGGCTCAACCGGGCATCCCGTCCCACCAAGCCTCCAGCCAGAGGCCGTTCCTGCCTCAGCTGTTTCCCCGCATGCCTTTGCCTGGGAGCTGGGCAACCCCATCCTTACTTCCCTTGCCTTTTCCAGATTGGTAAGCTCACTTAATACAAAACAGCCATGAAGGTGAGAAATCCAGTAAAAGTGGTGATCTTGCCACTTCAGCACAACCTGTCATTGTCCTGGGGTTAACAGAAGGCATTTTACAGCTATATTTCTTTTCCCTTTCCCCGAGGAGATCTCCAGCCAGCGCAGCTAAAGCCCAGCCTAACCCTGCTTCACTCATTACTGCAGAAGGGGAAGGAAGAGTTTCGTTGCTTTTAAACCTCTTCAGAGACTTTCTGTGGGGCTGACGAGCATGAGATGCTCGGTACTGCCGGGAGGGAGGGCATGACACCAGCGAAACCAGCTGTTAGCCCTGCAGTAGCCCAAGTGACCAGTCTCCCGGGTGAGCCCAGGCAGCGCCAGGCAGGTGGCTAGCAGGGCTTGCTGGACGGCAGGCTCCTGTCGTGACAGAAAAGGCTGGTGATGGAGAGGGACAGGCTCCATCCCCTTCCAGCCAGGCTCCCTCCGGAGAGGCAGGGCTTCCATTCAAAGAGCTGCGGAAGAAGAACACGCCAACGCGCTCTGCAGCAGCAGCAGGTCCCGGCCGGCGAGGCAGCCTTGTGCGAGCAGAGAGCACACTCTGCTGAGCCACCGCAACACGGCAGCCGGGAGAGCGGGAAGGGTGCCTGTCTGGGACCGGGCCCCGCATCAGCCCCGCATCAGCCCCGCGCAGTCCCCTAACCTGCCCCGCAGACGGGGTGCAGGTGGCCTCACTGCCCCCAGGGCTCCGGCCACAGCAGCAGAAGCGAGGGCGGAGGGCGTGGTGTCAAGCCTTCCCCATGTCAACCCCTTCCTCCGCAGGGCAGGAGCTGGAGAGGCCCTGCGCCAAGGAGCTGGCAGGACGGGGCAGGGAGGGCGATGCAGGCAGGGCAGGACGGGGCAGGGAGGGCGATGCAGGCAGGGCAGCGCAGGCTGGCCCAGGGCTGAGCCTCCCAAAGCCGCAGGCAGGCAGGGGCTGCCCTGGCCCCGTGTCGGAGGAGCTGCCTGCGGGCCCGGCCCGGCTGTGACTGAGGTGGGGGGTGCTTTGTGACCTGGGGTCCCACATCACAGCCCGCTGCCACAGGCACGGCCGCCCCCGCGGGGCCTCTACCCC
>WHYT01014981.1:422851-455014 GCA_009806455.1 Tetrax tetrax
GGCCGCCAGGGGGCGGTGTCGGCCCGCAGAGGCCCGCGCCGCCAGGGCAGCCCCGCCCCGAGGGGCTCCGGCCGGTGCCGCTCGGCTCGGGGGTCGCTGACGGCTCCTCGAAGGCACCTCCGCCGCTCGGCCCGCTGTACACACACAGGGAAATCATCATAATTTCCTCCAGATCAGGAAGTGGAAACCTCCAGCTAATCAAGTTTTATGCAGCATTATTGCTTGCCCCATGCAAAACCCGTTTAAAAACCTCGCTTAAATGGGAGCAGAAGTACGCAGCTGCTGTTGCAATCCTTTCTGACACTTTTAACATCATTTGTCACCGCGTTCTCCACTGGACGGGGATGGCGTGTAGATGCGTGATTGCATCCACCTCATCGGGGGAAGAAGCGATGCCAGGAATGGTCTAAAGCCCAGCGGTGCCAGCAAAGGGGCAGAGCCCTGGCAGAGCCCTGGCACGCCCGTGGTTCCCAGCCTGGGTTGAGAGAGGCATGAGGAGGTGCCTGCACTCACCCACCTTCCCCTGCATTTGGCAGCGGGGCTCCTGGGCACATCCCATCAGAACTGCCGTCCCCTGCAGCCACAGACAGCCAGGCAAAGTTATCCCTTGTCACTTACTCAATGTATCGATCACTTAATATTTAAAAAATTGCTTTCATTCTTGCCTCAAAGATTTCCAAAGGCCTCACTGACAAAGACTTATTTTATAATCGATAACTGTTAGCATCATGTTAGGCCCATAATTCATGTTAAAACACTTGGTCCATCAGTCATCGGGTTATGACGTTCATTGGTCAAGCGGCTGAAATACTGCCTGCTGCCTCTGCGGCCAGAGCTGGAGAGACGTGCTGGCACCTCGGCCGCTGCCCGCCAGCAGAAGCCCGGCTCCCACCTTACTGCTGCAGCACCCACAGCTGAGGGTGTGGATTCCCACGGGCACTGGGAACCCCTGGGCTCACTGCTGGTGCCTTTGGCTGCTCTCAGGGCTTAGGGGCACCCACCAAGAAGTCCCCATCCCCTCAGACACCTTCCAACATGTTTGACCCCAGCGTGGTGGTGGACACAGTGTATTTGAGTTTCAGGACTCTCGGCAAGCAGCAGCTCCTCAGTGCCTGACCAGAAAAGGAGGTGGCAGCTCCATGACAAATAGTTGACTCCCCATGGCCATGCGTAGGGATTCTGGAAATTGCAAAGCCTTTGCTAACACTCTTGCTTGGAAACATTTGGCTGAGTTCACCCTTTGCAAAAAACCAGCACAAAAGACGGGTGCAAATCACACACAGGCCCAAAGCTCCGGAGCTGCTTTCCGCCTCCAGGGAGAAGGCAGCACTGCTAGGAGCTCTGGGATCCTGGGGACCACTGCCGGCGGCTCACAGCTTTCACACCGCGTTAGATCACCGTTTGACTGGAACATTTGCAACATCACAGCTGAACGAGCTTAAAAAAAAATAAAATAAAGAAAAACCTTCCCACATTACTTAGGATCTGACCGGCTTGAAAAATGCTTTGGTTGGATGGAGCCCTGCAGGGCACAGCATCACATCTTCTGCCACCTCTGTCCCTCCCTGGGGCCTGGGAGAGCGGCTGCAGGCGGGAGGCTGGCTGGGCCGACGGCGGGCAGCGCTGCCCTCCTCCTTCAGTCTGGACCTCTGCCCAGAAACTTTAGCAGCTGAAGCAAAACTATTTACCCCTTCCAGCTGCCCTTAAACCCTTCTCTGGGCTTTACACCGTGACTCCTGCAGTTTGTTCCAGTGTGGACGACGAGGGCTCTGCATTTTCCACAGAACACCATTTCCATACCGTATTCCCTAGTCACAAAGCCGGACTGGGGCATCAGGCCTGTGTTCCCCCCAGCCGGGCTGTGCTGGGCTCTTTGGGTTGCTGAGAGATCCCTGGTGTTTTTCAGCTCGTCCCCCTGGGCCCTGCCGTGCTGTCCCACTGCATGGGTAGGGCCAGCTCAGGCTGTCGGGACCGTGTCCTGCACGGACAGGAACACAAGCAAGGTTACCACGCGGTGCTCTGCTGCATGTGGCCGGTGGGCGTGGGATGCTCCTGCTCCAGGCGTACCGCCCCAGCCCTTCCCCTCCCGCTTCGGCAGGGTGCCAGCTGCAGTGCCCAGTGCCCTCGAGAATGCAGACACCCAGCGCCCCGCGGCCCCTCCTGACTTTCGGTGTTTCGGCGGTCCCGGCGTTTCCCTCTGTGCCAGCACCCAGGAGAGGGAGTTCCGCTTTTCCCGTCTTGTCCTTCCTTTCAGCCTCCCTTCCCAGCCCTGTAAATAAACACCTGCCACCCGGGGGGAGAGCTCTGCCGCATCCCCGCCTGCCCACCCCGCAGCCTCACACCTCTGGGCATCTCCATTCTGGGCACAAACCCTGTAAATCTCACCTCGTCTGAAAGCGCGAGGGACTAGCAAACCGCACGGCTTATGTTGGTTCCTGGGCCATCTGGGAGCCTGATTTAGATGTAACGTTCTCTGCAGCCACCTGGAGGAGGCTTTGGATGAAATATTTCAGGGCTATTGATTTCTATATCCGTCAGTCAATCCTCTTTATTCTTCCTTGTTCCTTCCAAAGCCATCCGTGCCTAACAAACCCCCGGGCTCCCCACTGGCCCAGCGCGGTCCCCTCAGGCGTGCACAGCCAGCCTGCCCCACTGCCCACGCGAAGTGGCGCGGCATGCCTCGTGCCACTGGTCCCACAAACAAGCTGTCCCTCATGCCAGGTCCCACAAACAAGCTGTCAAACAGCCCAGCGCGCTCAGCACGGCCAGCCTGCCGGTGTTACATCCCAGGGATAATCCCTCCATCAGGGTTTCGGCTGGAGAGTTCCTCTACGCCAGAGTGGGCACGGCTGCGGTGGGTCACTCGCCGAGCACAGCAGTGACTGTGGCATGTGGCACAGTCACCAGTGGCATCTCTGCCGGGCCGGGGTGCGGGTGCTCATGGACAGGCTCCCAGCGCTGCTGCCGGGGACAGAGTGAGCTGTGGAGAGCGTGGCGGTGCTGGGTGGGCCGCGGGGTCCTGCCGCGCAGGCTGGGGGAGCACGGCGCGGGAGGGGACATCCCAGCTGGCTGCAGCGCTCCAGGCAAGGCTGCGGCTCTGGGGATAAGAGTTGCGATAGAAACGAGTACAACATGTGACACGATGCTCCTCAGTGCTCGCCGATGGGCACAGGGAGCTGGAGCCCTTAATAAATGCTTCAAACTGATCCTCAGCGGCTGCAGCCCTGGAGCTGGGGCGAGCACAGCCAAGGCCCACGGGCTGTAGAAGCAGAGAGGGGAGGAAATCCCTGGGCTCCTGCAGCAGCACGTGTTTCTGCTCCTGAAATCGGTGACTGCCGGCAGAGTGCCATGCTCCAGCGCTGGAGAGCGGTGGGCTTTTGCAGGGATGGCGCTGCCTGCCCTGCCCCGGCTCGGCGCCGCTGTATCCGCCACTGCATCAGCCGCTCCAGGGGAAACCCGCCTTAAACTGCGCTTGAGGGGGCTGTGGCTGGAGCGAGGCTCAGGCAGCGGGGTCAGGCCAGCGGGTCGCGCGGGACGTCCCGCCGCAGCGTGCTGGGCACAGACCCCCTCTCTGGCGGCAGATCCCCACTCCCCCAGCCCGGTTGTGCAGAGACCTCTCCTGAGGGGGAGGATGGGGCGTCCCCACTCGCAGCCCGGCATCCCCAGCCGCCAGCCCTCCCTGCGCTGCCCTCCAGAACGGCTCCTGCTGCCCCGGCCGGGCCCTGGGCACCGGGGAAAAATGAGCTTTCTGGGTTCACCTGAGTTGCTCTGGGCTGACACGCAATGAGAACAGCAGCCTCTGGCAGCGTTCCTGGCCGTGCGTTCCGTCACGGACCCTCAATAACGAGGGCGTAACCATGCAGCCACGGCCCGGCTCTAACCCAGTTAAACGCTTGTGCGATTTCAGATGCGCAGCCCAGTCCCTTGTCAGCTCTGATCTGTCACTGTTCTGCACATCACATACTAAAAGTCTCACTCGTACCTGTCCCCCCTGCTCTCGCCCTGACTGGGGAGCGGTTAATGAGCCCCCATGTAGGAAAGGAAGAGAGAGGAGAGGGAGGAAATCATTATGCAGCCCAAATCCAAGGCTGTGACTGGCACCTTTGTCAAGGGAAATGGGTTAACTGGTGCTGGGCTGCAGGGCCCGGCTCACAGCATCCTGCTCTCCAGGCTCCTCAGCTGGCGTGGCCAGGATTCACAGGCGCCGGGGAGAAAACAGCGGGCGCCCCAAACAAACCACGCACCTCCTGAGTGCCGGGGTGGTGCGAGGGGTGCAGAGGCAAGAGCCGTGCTGGGCAGCAGGCTGGGGAAGGACCGCTTCTTGGGCACCGCAGCAGGAGGAGCTTTAATTAAATGAAGTTGGCAGCTTGTTTCGAGTCCAGTAATCTTCATCTCACAGGGTGCGCAGCAAAAGCGTCTGGTCTTATAAACTTAATGTTGTGTGAAACTCCTGTAATTAGGAGGAACAGGGCCAGTGTGTCCATCCCTCACAGCCGCACAGGGTGCAGACGGAGGTAGCAAAGGCCATGATTTCAGTACAGGTTCTTCATTTTGTAGGTGTCTGGAGAGCGGCCGGGGTGAGGGTGGTCCCCAGCAGCGATCCTGCCCCGGCCGGAGCCCCGGCGTGCCGCTGTGCTCGCCCCTCCACGGGACACTTGCAGCCATCCACCCCCTTGCTTTGGTCCCCTGTCACAGCCAGCACCCTGCCATGCTCTGGTGATTCGTGGGTTTGTCAGTGAGTGGGAGGCATTAGCAGCCAGGAAAAGGGATTTGTGAAGAGAGGGCTCTTGCCCCCACAGCCACCTCTGCAGTTTAGCTGGTCAGTGTCTCCAAAGTCTGGCACCGGCTGAACCTGGAGTGCTGGTTCGTATGACAAATACAGCATCTGCGCGCTGCTGCCGGGGATGAAAGATCGTTGGTGACCTTTCTGCATGAAATCTTGGAGCGTGTGGAATAAATGTAGAAAAGGTCATAAGTGGAAACTTTTATTATGTGGTAAAGTCAAATGTCATTCCTAATCAGTTAGCAGACACCTGGGCCTGCAGTGCATGCCTGCCTGCCACCGCGTCCTCCCCCAGTGCAAGGAGAGGCTGCGGGGGCACGCTGTCCCGGGGGCACGCTGTCCCGCCCGCACGAGCCTGCCCGCACAGCCCAGCGTGCTCCTCCAGCCGCCCCACCGCAGCAAGCGGGGCGCTCCGGGGAGTCACCTCCAGGGATGGGGCTGTCCCACCCCAGGGTGCTCCAAGCAGTCACCCCCAGGGACCGGGCTGTCTGTCCCGGTTCCAGCGAGGACAGAGTTAATTGTGACTGGGCTGGGAGAGGAGCTGGGGCTGGTGGCCGCTGTGGCTGGGACACAGCTGGGATCCTTACTCAGGACCCCCCAGCCGGGACAGGTTACTCAAATGAGCCCAGGGCTGCCCCACCCCATGGGCCATGGGGCTCAGGGGATAAAGTGGGGCTGGGGCAGGGGGGCAGGTTTGGCTGCTGGGGAGGAGCTGGGCCCCAGGACCTGCCCTGAGCTGCTGCACTGTGAGTTACCTGCTGGAGGGTGTGCTGGCACTGGCTGTGTTATCCTGCTCTGTTTTCTCTTCTTCCGCTGTTCTGTTGAACTGGTTTTGTCTCAGCCCATGAGTTTTGCTTTTCTTTCCTGATTTTCTTCCTATCCCACTGAAAGGGTGGTGAGGGGGGGAAGTGAGTGAGCGACTGTGTGGTGATGCTGAGTGTGGGTGAGCCATAATGGTTCTTCTTGGCACCTACTGTGGGGCAGAGGAATTTGAGATAAGGACATTAATTGGGGGGTGGTAATGGGTAAAACAGGGACTGAACTCTGCTGGAAAGTGAGATGATTGTGGGGAATTTCTGCTGTTCTAAGTGCTGTGAAGGGATGGGGGGTGGATTGTGTGTAAATTATCCCCTTTCATTCAGTGTTGTCTTGATGTTGTTCTGATTTTGTTGTGAGCAATTCTTTTTTGTGGCTGTATTTGGATTGTAAGGGTAATTCTTAAACGTGTGATTCACAGAGGGGAATGTGCTGGGTTTGTGTAGCAGGGGCTACAGTGGCAGCTTCTGTGAGAAGGTGCTGGAAGTTTCCCCTTTGTGCGGTGGACTGGGCTGAGGCTAGGGTGGACCCGCTGCTGGCCAGGGCCAAGCCGATTGGCGATGGTGATAACGCCTCTGGGAGAACGTGTTTAAGAAGGGGAAAACGAAACAGAAGCAGGGCAGAGGCAAGGAGGTGTGACCCTTGCAACCCTCACCCTTGGCATCCCGCCGGGCGGCTGTCTGGGAGAGGAGAGGAGCTGTGAGGGACATGAGGGGCCTGCCCGAGCCGATAGTGAGGAGCTGCCGGCGAGGGGAAGGGCTGTGAATGCCGGCTGCCTTTCCCAAGTGTTTCTAAGAACGAGAGTTTACTTTGTGTGAATGTTTGAAGTAAGAGTGTAATTGAAATTCTCCTCCCCGTGCTGGGGAAGATGACTCATGCATCACTGTTATTTCTGTACAATAAACACGATGGGAAGCGGGGATTGGAGGAGCTGGACGCAATGGGTAGCTGAGGCTCTTTGTGTTCAAACAGGAGTGACATCAACATTTAAATCCCAAACAACCCTGCTACGGCTGCATTTGCAGTCAGTGTACAGGGCCCAGGCAGCCAGGGGCAATGGTGCAAGTGTGTGTTTGCATTTATCTCTTGCAGTAAATATTTCCTGTTGTCCACGTGAAAAAATTACATAATTTTCTGGGTTTCAACCTTTTGCATCTTTCACCACAAAAATCAGCAGTCTGATCAGTTTTGGCCTTTCCATAACAGCAATTGGGAAGCACCTTGCAGCTGTGGCTCTTTCAGCGGGATCCTGCTGTGCCCGATCCTGGCTAGCCCCGGGTGGGATAGGGCATGACGAAGGGGCTGCAGGGGCACAGGCATGGGCCCCGGGGTGGGTGCAGGGGTGAGGGGCTGGGGGCAAGACCTGGCCCCCATTGTGCCTCAGTGCTCCCCAGGGAGCCGGCAGCGTGTCCCCCGCGCTCCCTCATGCTGCCCGTGCCTGCCGCCCCGCAGCCCGGGCACAGCTTGGCCAGGGTCTCAGCCGTCCGCGCTCCATCCCCACTGGGGTGAGAGGTGTTATTGCCACGCTCGAGCCCAGCTCCCGGGCTCTGGGACAGCCAGGCTGTGGGGGAGCTGTGGGGCCATGAGCAGGCCACCTCCTCTCCTTTGCTGGGACACTTCTGCAACCTCCCCTGGCCTCGTCTTTGCCCCCATCCCTGTTGCTCTCCACCAGCAGCTCCTGCGCCAGCGGCCTGGTGGCTGCGGGACAGCCCGGCAGGCTGAGGACACCTCGCGTCTGCTCAGCCACCCTCTCGCCCACCCGGCTCCCTGTGCCGCCCTGGCATCCCTGGTGCTGGCGGAGAGTGGCGCCAGGGCTGAGCAAGCCATGCCGGCTTCTCTCTCCTCCCTGCTGCACACCCAGAGGTTTTACAGCAACCCCTGAAACGGCCCCAGCCCGCTCTGCTCCCACCGTGTCCCCAGCCAGCTGCCAGGGCTCCCGTCCCACCAAGGCGTTGTCCCCGAGCCCCTGGCACAGGCCAGCAGTGGCAGCTGGGGTCCCTGCAGGGTCCTGGTGGTCCCAGCACTCGGGGAACCTCGCTGGCTGCGCTCTCCCACCGGGCTGCCCTGCGAGACAGAGAAACCAGAGAAAAGAAATATTTTTTTCTCTTGTATCTCTCTCCTTTGCTAAAAGCCCCAGTGCAGTAATCTGAATGGTATTGTTTAGCCAATTACTAATTTACTAGGAATTAACTTTAATGCATTAATAAATGTTGTCATTTTCCTGACAAATTATCATAATAATGCATTTTAATGGACTACAGGAGTTGGGTGAATAGTGGGAAATAAATATATTTTAGTATTACTCATTCAGGACATCTGTACCTAATTATATTCGCCGAATAATTACACTGCCAGTGCTTCCTCGACCCGGGTTCATGTCAGGCGTGGGGTGATAAATCCCTGCCCGGCGCAGGAGCCCCCGCAGCTGTGATTACAGCCCTTCATCACCCGCGGGGAGGCCCCGGGGTGACACTGGCCGGCCGGGCCCGCCGCCAGCCGTCCTGATTTACTTACCGCCGTGCAGGAGAAACTAATTCAGGAGACGGATTGCTGGAAGGACCCTCCGCATGAAGCATGAATCATTCTTTAATCACAGCCTACCGTGGTCTAAAGAGTGTGGCTCTGAAGTACCGGTGGGGAGAGGAGGGCTCCGGTCCAGCCTGGATGGTTTGGGCAGGGCAGTGATGGGCTGGAGGACCCCCTGCACCCTGCTGTGGCCCCTCCGCAGCCCCTGAGCATCACCGTGGCCGGGGCTGCTGGAGGAGGGGGCGGTGGGACAGGGTGACACGGGGCTGGGTGCGCAAGCCGGCTCCGTCACCGCCTGGCACACGGCAGCAGCTCCTGGCAGCAGGGCTGGGTGATGGGCTCCCATCTGCTGTGTGAAGGCGTCGAGCAGAGACATGGAACAGCGGGGCTGGCCAGCCCGAGGGCTTCAGCTGCCCTCCGTGGGTGACCTGCCACCCCACGGCGTGGGGACGGGGACAGGACAGTGCTGCGGTGGGGCACTGGCACGGGAGCCCGGGGCTCTGGTGCAGTGACAGAGCGGGTGGCTGTTTTTGGTAGTGGGGGGACACGGGGACAGCAGGACAGCCCTGCGTGCGCTCTCGCAAAGGTCAGCGCTCAGGCTCGCCGTGGCACCGCTCCATCCTGCCACTTCGTGTGGGCTCTGAAGGGTCCTGGACAGCAGCAACAAGCCACAATTATGCGAGACCTTTCAATCACAACAGATTTATTCAAAACTCATGCATAAATATTAATGTCCCCAAAGATTTTGAACAACTCTTTGGCGCAAGCACAGCAAATATTTAAATCTGACCTGGCTGCTGTGCATTGCAAACAGATGGGGCAGTTCTGCACACGACAGCACCTCTGGCAAAGCCCGCCTGCGTGCTGCCATTTCTGGGAACCCCACAGGCTGCTGCGACGTGTGTGGCACATGGGCCTGCACCCACGGATGCCCTCCTCTCCCCTGCTTTCAGGGTGATGGTTTCAGCCACGCAGGCAGCTCCTGGGCGAGGGGAGTGCCTCTGCCCGGCCTCACCCTGGGCTGGGGGACGGGGCAGCCCTGACCTCGCCACTCCCCTCCTGCAACGGGGCTGGCACAGCAGCACGGTCCTGCAGCCCCCGTGCCCAGGTGGGTTGGCAGCAACTGGCTGTGTCTTTTGGCGCCTTTGCCCCGTTCTCACCCCCTCCCCAAGGGCAGCACAGTGGCCACGTGGCGCCTGATACATCCGCAGTAATGAACAGAGATGTATGTGCTGTCGGCAGACAGCATGAAAGGTTATGAAATTAGAACCAGCTCCTCTCAGCATTGATGAAGCGTGTCCACCTTAGGTGAATTGCTGTGTTCCTGGTTGATGGTGTCTCAGCTGCTCTCCAAGGGACTCTCTGAGGGCTGGCGCAGGGCTCGGCAGCAAAGGGCACGAGCCCAAGGAGCCGGGGCGCTGGGCAGAGAGTGGGGAGCCAGCAGCTGGAGGTTGATCTAAAGCCTCCCTGCTGCTGCTCGCCAGGCAGCTCCCCAGACCCGAGAGCAAGGGCCATGGTTCACCTCTGCTGCGACCGCCCACCAGCTGTCCTCACGAGGGAGAAAGCTCTGCGCTGTGGGAAATGCGGGGACTCCGCAGGTCCTGCCTGCGTTCTGATCGGGCTGCGCGCTAATGTCGGGATCGATGCCCATTGATCGTTCAAGGCCGTAATATCAGCTGCTATCAGCCAAAGTGGCAATTGCACAGAGACCCGGTGTCTCTGGCAGGCGCAGTGCGAAGCAGAGATAAGAGGAGTCCCGTTCAGCACTGATGAAACGATCGCTCAGTCTGTGCCGCGCCAGTGGACGTGCCGCTGCGCTCCGTGGCCGTCTGGGTGACGGTGCCGTGCTCCTTCCTGGCCCCGCGTCCACGCGAAGCCAAGGGCGAGCTGCTGGTGTGCAGAAGGAGCAGGAGTAATTCAGTAGGTCACTGAAAGGAAGTTTTTCTGCCTTGAAGCATGCGGGGGTTCTCCGCCGGGACGCAGGATGCTCTGGCCCTTCCAACAACAACCAGATCCCCTGGAAGGTAAGGGGGGAAAGCAGCAAATTGCAGCTGTTTCCCGTGGAATGGGCTACAGATGTTGGCACCAGTCTGTCTAAAATAAAAATAATTGCAGACCATTAAAGTAGAGCAGTCTCTTTAGATGAGAAACAATTATGCTTTTCAAAGCAAGTGCACAAGTCTTTACACCTAGTAATTACCAATTACAGAAGATACCTGCTCTGTTATCTCAACAGCATCTCCAGTTATCTTTTCGGGGCTAATTGCAATGGATTTAATTCAGAACTCACATGCTAATGACTCTGACCCTTATGCTCATTCCGAGGTGTGATGACACTTTAAAGGCCGTGCAAAACTGATCTGCCTGTTGTTTGCATTGCACGTCCCCACCTTTCAACATGGAGACCCCGCTCCCGCCCTGGTCCGTCCTTCCCGGCGTCGCTGGAGCTGCAGGGCTGTGAGCTGGGCTGGACAGGAGGCAGCGTGTGGCTGCCAGCCTGGCAGGGTGAGCTGCCAGCCGGCACTGCCCGCGCGGTGATGCTGCGTGTGCGGCTCCGGGCAGGGAGAGCCCTGGCCCCGGTGGGTCCGGCTCAGGGTGCGCAGCCGGGGGCATCGCCCGCTGCCCCAGCTGGCCGGGGAGAGTGCGGGTCTGAGGGCAGCACCGCGCGGCTACGGGCTGTCCTGACTGCGGGTTACTTACAGCAGAGTCTGTAAATGTCCCTATGGACCTCTTCCATCAGGCGAGGTGGAGAGAGGCTGGAGGGAAGCGGCTCCCTCGCTGCGCTGTTATACTGCATCGCTCTTTGTTCATATGTACTCCTCTTGTTGCCAGGGGATGTTTAAAAAACCCCTTTCAAAACCACTTGCAAAAGCATCTGCTGAAGTCTGGTCAAGCAGCAGCTTTGGGGAGCAGAGCTGCGCGTGGTGCTGAGAGCTGCAGAGTGCACAAACCATGGATTTACCGTGTTTCAGCACTTGTCTACACGTTAAACATGACTGCGTGTCTGGTGGGACCCCACGCGTTCCCTCCTGGGCAGCGTTTCCCAGTTACAGGGGTGGTTTGGGGGTCATTGAGGGGAGTGCACAGAGCCCCTGTGGAAGAGGAGCATCCAGGGGGGTGCCAGACCCATGGGACGGCTGGCTGCTCCCCCAGGAGCTGTCTCCTGGCACAGGCTGGATCCCAGCCGCCAGCGCATCCCTGGTCCCGCGGCTGCGGGCAGCTCTGCGGAGCGGGCGCTGTTGGCTGGAGCGGGCGGCCCCGCGCGCTGCATCCCCACGGAGGGCTCCAGGCTCTGGGGTGCCGAGCAGAGCAGCGTTCCCCCGGCATTGGTGTGGCGGCCGCGGGCCATGCGTGAGTGCTGCTGCCGGAGGCTCCACGGGAGGTGGAGGTGGTGTTACAGCTCTGTGTTCTCGGGGAGTGAAACCTTCTCCTCTGCTCCTCCTTCAAAGCAGATTTGGTCTCCACGTTCAATAAGCACATGTTTGAGCTAAATTCCCGTTTTAAAAGCCCTGCTTTCTTTTTTGTCTTTGAGGATGATTCCCGCTTGCCTAATTAAAGCCTCATTTCCATGAGCAGCCTTTGAGTTAGCTGGGCTCTCCACCAGCGCTGTCCCCCGGCCGGCGTGCAGCCGGTGCCGGACTGTGCCAGCCGGCGCAGTATCTGCTCGGCCCCACTCCCGTGGGCACCGCCGCTGCCGCAGATGGCTCCTGGAGCGGGGCCAAGCCGGCTGCGGGAAGGGGCGCAAGGAGGTCCCCAGGGACCAGAGGTGTGGTGGGTGGGCAGGGGGTGCAGTGTCTCTCCCCACTCCTCATGTGCTGCCTCCGGCAGCCGAGAAGCAAATTCAGGCGCAAAAGAATTGCAAACCAGGCAAATGCCAGGAGCAAGTGTGCAAGAAACCCCAGAGGCAGCTGGATTTCCACCGCAGCCTTGGCGCGGTCATTAGCATTGGATGTTTTCATTACAAACAAGCTTGGAAGTTCTTTAATTGCCACCACAAATCGCCCTTATTGCTCGCAGATGGTGAGAGCCCGTCCATGCTGGGTCGAGCGCTCAGCCCTGCATTTGGAGCTGGCTCTGCCCCCTTCCCCTCTCCCACTCTGCATTACGTTTGTGAGTTTAATATTTAATTGGCGTTTTTTGCTATTTTCATCTCCTGGCTCTTTGCTGCGGTTGAGAGCTGGAGGTCGGCAGCCTGTCAGTGCGGAGGGGAGGCTGTGTATTAGTTCATCAGGTTTTTATAATTTATTTGTTGTGGATGCTACACCAGGCCATTCCCAGAACCCTCGCCTGCCTCCGTTACCTGTTATTTATAGGCTTTTCTTTTCCTCCCCTGACACCCCAGGCTCTGGCAGCCTCACTGACGGAGCCTGCCTTAGGGGGCCGGGACCCCCCCAAACCTCTGGGCTGGCTGCGGAGGCTGGGGAAAACCTGGGGGGAGACCAGGGCTGGACCTGGGAGCGTGGGCGGCGCAAGTACCACAAACGTCCCAAGTGACAGCTCAGTGCCCAGGGATGGACGCCCATGACCAGAGGTGCCCCCATTTTGGCCAGCAGCTCCCAAAGCGGGGCTGGCTCGCTGGCGGGACTCGAGCATCGTGGGGGCTCGTGCTGTGGCAGGGGCTGAGCAAGGCAGCGCGGGGGCTGCGGGCAGTGACTCACTGAACTTTCTCACAGCTCGAGTCCGCGTTGGAGCTGAGCTCCTGGCTGGCATTGTGCCTCTGTTGTCTAGGCAAAGGTTTCCATGACACTAATAAAGTGAAATATGATTTTGCACAGCTGGACTCTTCTTAGATGCAGGTTAGGGACAAGAAACGTACACCTAGCAGGGAGCGGTAGGTAGCAAATTACAAGGGCTGCAATCCGTGATGGTGACAAGCAGAAAAACACTGACTTTGAGCGGCTGTTCCGCGGGCTCCCAACCAGCGGTTTACTTCCAAAGCTGCGTCTTGTTTGTTGGCCTTGCGTAATTGGCTTCTGCCACAGAAAGGAGGGCGTTTCAGCCGTGCCATATCCGAAATGAGGAATTGGAGGGGATCATAGAATCACAGAATGGTTTGGGATGGAAGGGAGCGTTAAAGCCCATCCAGTCCAACCCCCCTGCAAGGAGCAGGGACACCTCCAACCAGATCAGGTTGCTCAGAGCCCCATTCAACCTGGCCTTGAACATTCCCAGGGATGGGGCATCCACCACCTCTCTGGGCACTGCGCGGGGTGAGGCGCCCGGGGAGCCTGCGTCAGGCAGCCAGCAGCCCCGGCGGCATGCGTGTGGCTGGCAGACGCCTGTATGGGCACCCTGCCTGCGAGATAAACCCGGCTTATCCATTGCTTTCCAGCACCCAGGTGCCTCCATGTGCAGCGAGGGCGTCTCCCTGCACCCCATACTTGGGTGCCTGACCCCAGGGCCAGGGGCACCAAGGGCAGGTTGGACTCCCTGCAGCTCCTGGCCCCGCTGCATCCCCTGACAGCCCCTGCCCTGCGGCACTGGCACCAATGCTCACTGGCTCCCAGCGAAAGCCACTCCCCACTTGCCCTGATGGGCCCGCTCGATGTTCGTGGGCAGATTAATCAGCCCAGTTCATTAACAGTGGTACCTGATGGTCACCTCTGCTGTGCCTGGGCGGTCCCCTGCAGCGGGCTCTGACATGGCTGCTTGTGTAGGGATTTACCGAAATACCTTTAAGGTGCAGTGTCTGATGGGATCATCTCTGCAAAGCTTGGAGGAGAGCTTTGCAGATCTTATTTCAAGAGGTTTAATTAAATGTTATGTGATATCAAGTATACTATGTCAATTGGTGCTAATTTGGAAGTTGTCTGAATTCTTGAGAGTCAATTAGAAGTAATTAAAATCCATTCTCATTTATTCCTGCATACAAAACACATGCTGCTTTTCCGCCCCTCTTTTTTGGCTGGCAGCAAAGGGCATGTCTGGGCCCGGGGTGCACCGGCCTTCCCGGGGAGAGATGGTGGGGCAAAGCCAGACTGGGAGGAAAAATCAGAACGGAGCTGCATTATGGCCTCGCTGCTTAGGTAGGCGGCTGGCAAAGAGCTCTGTGGGTACAGCTCAACCCATTGCCACTGGTTCGGGAACACGGAGTGGCTCCACGTGCCCGGTGGGCTCTGTGAAACGGGGGCAGGTGGGAGGCCAGCAGGCCCTTCAAGCCCCGCTCCCGCCCGGTGTGCTGGCAAACACCCGATGCTTGTGGAACAATAATGCAAAAGTGAAGAAATAACTGCAGGAGGCGAGAACGCCCCGGCGGCTGGCGCTGCCCGCCTGCTGCCCACCCCGCGCCCGCAGCGCCAACGATTACACAGGCAATGGCTCTGCAAATTAGCCATGAAATTGGGACCCAGACCGGAGCTTTGAAATTAGGAATTTGGGGAGAGTCTGTAAAATATTTAAAAGGCAGAAGCAGCACAAAGCCTCAATTTTAATTATTGTGGCTTTAATCAGTGGAATAGTTTTTTCTACTCCGGATGGTAAAGTAATTGGAAATGTGAATGGAGTGTGATTATTGTGTAAATTACAAAATCAGAAAGAGCAGCAATCCAGCCCAAAACAGGCTTCATGCTCTGGGGGAGGGAAGGCGTGATTCGGCTATGCCAGCGTCCCGGTTCCAGTGAGGATGGAGTTAATTGTGACTGGGCTGGGAGAGGAGCTGGGGCTGGTGGCCCCTGTGGCTGGGACACAGCTGGGATCCTTACTCAGCACCCCTCAGCCGGGACAGGTTACCCAAATGAGCCCAGGGCTGCCCCACCCCATGGGCCATGGTGCTCAGGGGATAAAGTGGGGCTGGGGCAGGGGGGCAGGTTTGGCTGCTGGGGAGGAGCTGGGCCCCAGGACCCGCCCTGAGCTGCTGTGCTGTGAGTTACCTGCTGGAGGGTGTGCTGGCACTGGCTGTGTTATCCTGCTCTGTTTTCTCTTCTTCCTCTGTTCTGTTGAACTGGTTTTATACCAGGCCATGAGTTTTGCCTTTCTTTCTTTCCTGATTCTCCTCCCATCCCACTGGAGGGCAGTGAGGGGCAGAGTGAGTGAGCGACTGTGTGGTATTTTAGCTGCCGAATGGGCACAATGCGCTGCAGCACTGGCTATCGCCCCAAGCTGCCAGCACGGGTGCCCTGGATGGAGATTGACTGGGGAAGGGTGCATCGCATCCCCTGGGAGCAGATGGATCCCATCCCTCCTCTGGGCCCCCCTGGCAGGCGAGGCTCCACTGCCCCAGTGATGCTGAGCACGTCCCTCAGGGGCCCAGCCGGGCTGGGAGAAGCCAGAAAGCGGGGAGCATCTCTGTGCCCAGCGCCCCGGGGTGCGAGCAGGGGCCTGGCGACAGGTTGAGCTCCAGCTGCCCAGCAGGACCGGCCACGGCATCCCAGCATCCCAGCCCATCAGGATGAGCACTCTGGAAGTCATTTGATAGCGAGGACGTACCTGCTCTCAGTTGTGTTTAGGTAATTGGGAGTAAATAACTCCTTTCATCCTTAAACCTGGTGACTTCATACACTGGGTAAATGGAAGAAACAAAATCCCAATTTTTCGTTCATGTTCCACGCACGTAGTAAAAATGAACCTTCGTCTGCAGCAATTCTGAGCTAATGAAAAACGAATGAGGTTTTAAATCAACCCAAAACGCAGAGCTCTGCTGCCAGAGCTGCGCGCCGCCGCTGTAGGACAGCCTCCATTTCCAAGGCTTCTCACAGAATCCTGAATAATTTTATTGGATTTTGAGCAAGGCTGTTGCCAAAACATTCATTACTGCACCAGGCAAGTGGCGGGGAAACAAGAGGTGTTTGAGGGGCCGATGTCATGGGTCGTGGCTTTCTCTGCTCATGCCAAAGTTTCGAAGGGCTGAGGTTGGTTTGGTGGTGTTCGTGCTCGCTCGTCCGGTCCAGAGTGACCAGCCCTGGCCCATCGCTTGGTGGGGAGGGGTCCCTCCTGCGCGGCGTTAAATCACGTCTGAACGTGGCATAATTCTCCCATGTGCCTGGTGACTTCTGCGTATTTGATCAGTTCAGATTCCATAAAAATGTAAATAATCAAAGCCCTTCTGCTGTTATTTATAATGCCTCACTCCAGACTGTAATTTATGTATTAATTTCAGCTGCAAGTTTCTGAAGGGAGGGAAAAAAGATTGATAATGGTGCGTGTGGCTGCCAGTAAACGCCGTTGCTGCCCGTGTCTCCTCCGCTGCAGACCCACGAGTCGGGGCAGGACGCGCCGGGGTGCTGTCGGCACAGCCGAGGGGCTGCTGGCAGAGCACCTGCTCATCAGCACTTGTTCTGCCGTGTCATACACACCCCCACGCACTCGAGCGGGTCTGACCCTCCTTCAGACGATGTCGAAACAGCTGTGACTGGGTTCTGCGGGGAGCAGCGGGGCTGGCTGGGATGTTAGGGACCAGTCCCACCCTCTTCCTGGAGGGAAAGGGGGACCTGAGGAACAGGGGGTGTTTGTGGTGCCTTGCCAGCAGCTCTGGGGCTGCAGAGGGACAGGACAGCGTGGCTGCATGAGGCGTGCTGAGATCCAGCAAACTCATGCCACATGGGGCTGCCTGGGGTGCTGCTTTCACAGCCATGTGAGCTGCGGCTCAGGTCTGCTCTGCTCAAGAGCAGGCGTGCCCTGCCAGGCCGGTGAGGAACCGGAGCAGAGGGTCAGCAGAGGCGGCTGCCGTGGGACCCTGGGGCTGTGCCGTGACCCCAGGAGCAGGACCAGCACCGGCTCTGCCCAGCTACGCCGGGCTGGGAGCTGCAAACTGGGCTGCCCCGGCCAGCAGCTCCTCAGCTGCTGCCGTGAGCTCTCCGTCAAGCATCGTATCTGATCCAGACACTGCATTATATGCATTTCTCTGGGAATAAGCTCCTGCTTGACACAGTCTGTGATTGCTTTTTTAAAGCCATGTGGGGAGGATCAGTTCCTTCAGCCGCTGATAAGGTATCAGGTGACACACGGATCAGCATCCACCACATAAATCTGCAACTAATCCTTCGGAATCAATATTTTTCATTAAGAACCTGTGAGAGTTGGGCCATTATAGGGAAAAATCTGTTTAGGTTGACACCTTGATGAAGTTATTCAGTTCAGGGGCTTAAGTCATTGAAAGGTAATAAAGAGCAAAGAGCACAGAGCGATCGAGGTGCCGGTTATGAGCGCTTGCGACGGGAGCAGGGGCTTTATCGCAGAGAGAAATTACCATACTGATTTATGGTCGAATTACGGGAAGTTTAAAAGGCTGGCAGCAGTGCCCCGATGTCACTGCCGGCTGGGGACCCTGCCCAGGGGTTCCCCCTCGCACCGAGGGTCTCCCTGTCCACGCGCCTTGCTGTGCCCGCTGTGCCGCGGGTTTGCTTTGTCCCGCCGGAGTGGTGGGTGCTGGTGGAGGAGCCCAGGACACCACAGCTGGGGCTGGAGGGTGAGGACACGAGGGGACACAGGGACGTGGGACTGTGTGGGGGTGCCTATTGTGCTTTGGGAGGAGCAGCTGCCTGCAGAGCCCCGTCCCGGGAACACCCCACACGAGCAAACGCTGCTCCTGGCCCAGCAGAGGTGCCGAGCTCTGCCGCAGCTCAGCACAGACGCTTAATCCCGGGATAAACGCCGGGGAAGGAGCGTGCACCCGCACGTACACAGCCGGAGGCAGGGCTGCTCCTGATGAGCAGGACGCTGCTGGCGTCTCCACACGTGACGCTCGATAGTGTGAGCGAGCCGGAACACCACGGGCTGCCCGCCGCTTTTCCGCTCCCCAGCTTTAATAATTGAAGAAGTCAAACTTATCCTGAAGTTTTCTTTATAGGTTAAGCAAGGTTAATTGTGCGAGCTGCAAATGAAAATGTCTGGCCCATAAATCCCCAAACCTCATTAAAGAGGATTAAATGATATGACTACTTTGTAAATCCTAAAATTTCATGCAAACCTCTCATAAACAACACGAGACCCCTGACGCGCTCAGCCTCTGCTAGTGCTGGTGCTCGCTCCAGGAGCGCGGAGGAGACGAGCGGCTGCCTTGCCGCAGCTTGCGGGGGTGGGCGCTGCCGGCACGGAGGGGCCCACATCTGCATCCCGGCCAGCGGCCCGAGCACCGCGCCCACGGCACAGCACCCCGGAGGGCCCGGCACATCGGGCAGGGCGGGTGCCAGGAGCAGCCGGAGGCCTCTGCCGAGCGCCGGGGCAGTGCCAGCTCTGTGCCGGCACTGGGCACCCAGCTCCGGCTGGGCCGGAGCACGGGTTTGCTGGCTGGACATCGCAGCGGGCGTGAGGGGATGCTGCTCCTCTGCCGTGCAGAAAAGGCGTAAACCACCCAAATCTTAATGAGAAATTAAAAGCTAATCAAAGGGAAATCTGTCAGATAGGGACTGGTGTGTGGTTTTCTACTTGGCTTTGCATCTGTTTGTGGAACAAAACGTATTGTCAGCGAGATTTGTAGCGCTGAGATTTGCGTTGTGGTTCCTGGATCTCATTCAACACGGAATTGAATGGCTGGGAAGGACGGGATTTCGGTGTTAACAGCAACCTTCCTCTCGGCTTTAGGGAACTGCTACGTGCTCTGTAGGTATGTCCATGTGCTAGACACGTTCCCTCACTTTACAATCATGGTGAGAACTGCTGCTGGTTCCTCTCCTCTCCCCAAACACCCCATTTCGCCCAGGCACTGGGGTGGGGATTTCAGCGTCCCAGAGCACGGCTGGGCCCTGCCTGTGGCGCCGTCCCCCCACCCTGTCCCTGCCCTGGTGCACAGGGGCCGGAGTTGCCCCTTTTCTGTTAGTGGGGTCGAGATGCCCCCTAACTGTGGGGCAAACTTCAGTATCTGTTTCATTTTTGACTGACTTAAAGAATAGAAATCTCCATCATTTTCCAAAGAAAAGCAAATTTCAGAGGCATTTTCACAAACCACGCCTTTTGCCCTTTGCCTGTCACAGAGCAGCTTTAGGAACGTTTTGGCTAAATTTCGCATTCAGGAAAGCAGGGAGAGAGGGGTTGGCGGTGCCAATGCTCTGGGTGTGGAGCCCGTGCAATCCCTCCCCAGCTTTTCCAGACCACCCTGAGGGGTGCACGGCTGGGGCACCCTCATCCTGTGGGGCCGCGCAGTGCCGGGCTGTGGGCTCTCGGCAGCTCCGGGCTCCCCCAGATGCCAAGGGCTGGCCGTGGACGGTCTGCGCGTGGCGCGGTCAGGGCGGCAGTTGCTTGCTGGGCAGGGAGCTGGGACGCGCCTGCGTTATGCGCAGCTAAACGCCCGTGATGTGCCCTGAGCCTCTCCGCTCCGCCGCAGGCCACCCGCCCTCCAGTCGCTGCGATTAATGGATTACGGCGTTCCCAGCTCAGAAGACACTTGTATCCCCAGAGTTTTGCTGAGCAAACGTCGCTCTCGGAGATATGAATAGAAATTAATTGTTCCGAGCGTCTTTCACGTTCCTGATCTATTGATTAACTGCTGGGAGCCGAGTCTCCCTAGAAATACTCTCCCGGCTCACTCAGTCCACATCACTCCGGCTTCTTAACTAAATCCCTTCCAAATCCTTGCAAACATCTAATTGAGAGCTCACGCTGCTGAGCGGAGGTGCTGCAGCCTGACTCAGCCGGTAAATGGCGTGTGAATAAGAGGGAGCCTATTGTTGCCTAACATGGTCCCATCAATAATGGATACCAGCAAACCTCTGAGGGAGCTAAAAATTTCTCCTTTAGGTATGAATTATGGATGCAGTTTAGTGTAATGTAGATGTATCTCAAAGGTTTTTTCCCAGTTTATATGCTAGTAAAAGCTAGCAATTTGCTTGCGTTCCACCTATAGCTTTGATAAAATAAAGAAATTCTCTCTTCTGCAGTAAATTCCAGCGTTAATGAAGGCAAAGAGGCATTTTTACCAGGCGTTTCAAGCACAGAATGAGTGTGTCCAGGTGCGAGGTGTGCGGGGCTGCCAGCAGAGATGCAGCACCACTGGAGCTGGGGGCCGTGAGCAGTCGAGGGTCCAGGGGCTGCTCCTCCGCAGCCGGAGCCGTCCCAGCCCCACGGTGCCCATCCCCTCCTGGCCAGGGCGTGTGGGCAGGGAGGGTCCTAGGCTCCACGGTCTCTGCCCCGGGTGGATTTTGGCTGCGGCAGGGCAGGGGAGCCAGGCAATCCCAAAGGGCACTGAGCGCAGGCTGCTCCTGCCAGGACGGGTGGTCGGCGCTGCTCTGTGCGGGGTGAGGGGCTGCCAGTGGACATGGGTCCCAGCGTGGAGGCTCAGCTACACAATTGAGTGGTGCTGGTGCCCATTACCTGTGATGCCTGTCCAGCCCTGATGAACGGCTGGTGGCCCCCACAGATCTGTGGGAGCCGCTTGGAAAACCTATCTGCGTCTCCTGGGGTCAGAGGGGTAATGCTGTTTCTAATACCCTCTGATAATTAATACTCTACATCTGCAATGAAAGATCATCATAAAAAGATTTGCTGTGACTACAGTAGCTCCTTCTCGACCACGTAATGAGCAGCAATCCCGAGGGGTCAGCCTCTGTCAAAAAAAAATCCATAGCTGCAGATTCATGTTGGCCTATCCTACAGCTCCAACAGCTGCTGCACGAGCAGCAGTAATGAACCGACCGGCAGCCGCAACCGTGGTGGGATCGGCACGGCAGAGACCCCGGGGCCTCCTCTGGGGTGGTCCTGGGCGCTGCGGGGCGCAGTGCGAGCCAAGCAGCAACACGCTCTGTCCCAGCTCTTGCTCCCATCCCCAGCGGGAATCCCAGCCGGTCCCTCTGTGAGGAGCTGAGGGGATTCCCAATGGATGCAGAGCATCGTGTGCCCACCCCAGCTCTGCCTCTGGCTGTCCCCCCTTGCTGGCCATCGCCACCAGACTGGGGGCACCAGCAGCTCTGCAGCTCCCCCGGCCCCAGCAGAGCACACGTCGCCGCTCCTGCTGCCCGCAGCAGCGGGGGGACCCCGGCAGGGCTGGGGCACGCGGGGCAGGGCCCAGCCGCTCCCCTCCAGGTACAGCGACACCCGCGCTCCCGCAGTCTGGGACCTGAGCCAGCGGGGAAATTCCCCATTTTCCAAAGGCAGGGGCCTGAAACACAGCTTATTCACAAAATCTTTGTCATTTAATACGGGAGATAAACAGGCTCCTTAAACACATCTTTTGCAGACATAATGTTTCAATTTGCAAGTTTAATTTTTTTTCTGGTTTTTTTTTTCAGAGAGGTGTTGACAGATCTGTATTTATTTTTTAAAGAAAGAACAAACTTTTATAGACCTTCTGCAAAACCTTGTAAAAATATAATCTCTTCTTGTGCCAGACAACTGGTGCCTGCTGACTCAATTGCTTTTATATATGACAAGGCTTGGAAAAAATGATTGCCACTGCTTAACGCCGAGCAGATTGGAGCGAAGCACAGGGCTCATCAATCAGGGTGCCACGTCAGGCCTGCGGAACGCACACCCTGGTGCCGGGGTCCCTGGGATGGGTTTTTCCTGAATCTTCCCTTCAGCTGTTGCTTGCGAGTGCTCCTGGCTGTGCTGCGCGGCTTGAGCGGCGTCGGCGCAGGTGATACGGAAAATGCCAGTGCCACAAGTCAGACACCGCTTCCAGCCGAAGCGGCTGCTCGTTGGGCAGAGCAATCGTTGATGCGCTTCCGTAGGAAGAAACTCTCTTCAATTTAATAAATATGTAAAACAGGGTTTAACGGCCCTGAAATAAACTGTTGGACTGTGTGGTCCACGGAGCTAATCCCATCCGCTGCTCCTGGCAGCACGGCTGTTGGCGTCTGTGTTCAAGTGTGGCACACGCTGTGGCCCTGCAGACGCGTCCCTGCGCCCCGCTCCTGCTTCTGTCCCCGTCCCCATCCCCGTGTCTGTGATCAGAGGGGTTCCCCACGCTCGGGGCAGAGCCAGGCTGGGGACAGTGTCGCGCTCACGCCGGTGGCGAGGGGCAAGGGGGGTCGCCGCTGGTGCGGGAAGGGCCAGGCCTGGCAGCGAGGGTGATGGGAGCGTTGTCAGTTAATAAATTGGGGAGATGGCAGCCTGGTGTGGTGCTGAAGCATAGGGTGGCGTTTCTGGAAAGTTTTGCGGTAGGTGTGCTTAAGCAGGGTTATTGATTTGGGCGGGCGTGCGGAGCAGCAGAGCCGATCGATCTGTGTGTTATTAACGTGCTGCGCTTATGCCCAGTGATTGCTCATGAAGAAGTGGCCTTCGCCAGGGCCAGAGTTCAGGCTGCTCTGCTGTGATAGATGCTTTTTTAAATTGCTGGATTTGAGCCGTCGGTGTTGGACTCCACGGTCTGTCAGTTACCCGTCCTTCGCCTTCCGCTCTTCTGCCAGCTCGGCTTGGCCAACGTGGCTCAGAGAGCTGCGCTGCGGCCGCTTCGCATCTCCCCTGCCCTCAGCCTGGGGCCGGTGTCCCGGGAGAGTCCCCATCTTGGTCACCTGTTCCTACTAGTCCCTGCTCCTGACCCTGCCATGTCCAAAATTCAGCGTCTGAGAGGCCTCCCCATGCTGGCGGAGCTGATGGCGAGGGGCAAGGGCTGTCCTGGGCGAGGGGCCTCCGTCCCGCTGCCAGCTGCCCTGTGTTCAGCGCGGCCCCGCTGCCAGCCCACTGCGCTTGGAGGTCTGCAGGGCCACTGCAGCCCGGGGGGACTTGGGTTTCAGGAAACCAGGCTGAGCTATGGAGTGTTTAATTCACTAACTAAATTAAAAAGTCCTCACAAACCGGGACTTACGGAACAGGGAGATGCCAGGGGATGTTTCTGAATGCTGCTCTGCTGCAAATTAATTCTTTGAGATGTTGCGTGGATTGGAAGGCAGAGCCAGGCTGGAGCTGGTAATTAGCAGCTCTGGGACCCCGCAGCCGCAGGAGCAGCCCCTCCCGGGGCACAGCCCTACACGGGACAGACCCCTGCGCAGGCCAGCACGGCAGCCAGGGTGTTGTGTGGCCGCAGCGCCGTGACAAACGCTCGATAACAGAGCTGGGCAAATTGCAGCATCGTCCCGGCCCCGCTCGCTGGGGCTGCGACCCGCCGAAACCGCGGGCAGGGAGCTGCCGCGCCAGGCTGGCCGGGAGGGCGGCGGGAGATGGCGCAGGGGCCATGACGGCTGGCATTGGCACCAGAGCTGGGGGAGACCCTCTTGGGCACATCCCCCCAGCGCCAGCCCAGCCTCGCTGACGCTGAGGTGTTCTGAAGGAAGGTGTCAGCACCGATGAAACTCTCGGCAGAAAAACTGGAGGTGACTTGACGTAGAAATGCCGTCTTTCCCTAGAGCTCTCCTTCGTGTTGTTCCAGCCTTCCTGTGGTATTTTTGTTCTGCGGGACACCACCATGTTCACGTTGTCCCACTGAAATGTTCCAGTGCAACCCATCCGCAGCCTCTGAACTCACTTTCTCCCCAGCTGTCCCGTCCACCAGATACCTGAAAATTTGACTTTGTCCTGGTTTGTGGTTACCAGCAACCAGGGAAGGTTTCTGCCCAGGGAGGGGAGTTTGTGTTCCTCACCAGGGCAGCAGCCATGCGGCGCTGGGGGCTCTTGGCCGGAGCTGCTCGGGGTGGGGGACGTCGTCTGCTCGTGGGAGAGAGGGGCCAGGGCAGTGCCGGGGGCTGAGTGCACGGGAGGGCGGCGGAGCCGGGGTGGGAGCTGCCGTGGTGATGGAGCTCCCACCCTCCCTGCCCATCACCCGTAACCCGTTACCATCCTGTGCCGGGCGCTGGTGGGGCCCTGGCAGAGCAGCCCCCGAGCTCCCTGCGTGGGCAGCAGCTGCGCTCTGGCCGGAATTATTCCTGTCTGCATGTGACCCGCCATTTGTTGCTTGCAAAGCTTGAAAAGGCCGGTGGTTCCCTCGACTGATCTCCTGTTCTTGTTAGCTGGGAAACGCAGCCTCAGCCGGCAGCCCGCACCCCCGCGCTCCGCAGCACACCCTCATTAGGAGCCCCGGGACAAGCTCAGGCTCCTCAAATCAAAGGTGCCAGATCCGCGTGGCACATCTGAGGGATTCGGCACTGTCACAGGCTCCTGCGCGTGAAAGAGCGGGAGCTGTGGCTGATGCCGATCCCACCGCCGGCAGCAAGGGATGGGGTCCCCAGGCTGACAGCACGGCACGAGACGGGGCCCACCGGGAACACGGGGCCACGGTGGAACTCTGTCCCTGGAGCTCGGGGAGCGGCGTGCCTCTGTGCCACGAACCACTTTTGTGTCCCCCTTCCTGAGACATCCGGCGCCAGCAGCACTCCTGTTTCCCTGGGAAAAAGGGCTAATTCAGCCTCACACACCCCTGTGAGGAGTCTGGGATGCTTACAGGTCCTGTGGACCCTGAGGTCAACAGCCACTTGTCCGAGTGTGCTCCAGGCAAAAGCCTTCCTGGGAATTTCCATGCCAGGCAGCCGATCCCAGCTGCACATCTGCTCCATCTCTCTCGTGTTCTGCCTCTCATTTCCATATTTTTCCTTTCATCTTGCAGCAAAAATACCAACTCTGACAAGCCCCTTCCCCGAGGACAGCCTGATGAAAGTGGGAATATTCAGAGGTGGCTCGGGATCACAGACCTCAGTCAGCCCAAACCACCCATGGGCCCAGGAGCTCGGCACGCCCCGAGCTGCCAGTGAGGCCAGGGGTCCCGCAGGGCCAGGCAGCCCCACGGGCGGCATCCCCCACGCACAGCATCCCCCACGGGCCGGGATAGCTGCACCAGAGCTGAGAGCGCATCCTTGCACATGTGTGTGCATGTGCCTTCCCGATGCCAGCAGTTTGGGAAGGGGCCATCAGGTGCCCCCTTAGGATGAGCGAGCCTGGTGAGCAGGAATTTGGGAAGCTCTCACAAGCAGAGGAGCTGCGAGCCGGCGGAGCTGAAGGACAGGAGCGGAAAGGGGACGGGTGTCTGGGAGCAGGGACCGGGGGATCCTTCAACACCCCTGGGAGCACGGAGGCTGCTGAGCTGCGGGATGATGAATGGGAAACCCGGAGATTACAATAATTTTGTTAAGGAGTTCTTAGCTCTGCTCTGCTCTTCTGATTAATGGGGTTGTGTGGGGAGTGCAGGAGAAGGTCATCTGACACGCGCTCCACAGCTGAGGACGTTACCCAGCTCTGCCAGGGAACCGCTGCTGCTGCTGCACGCCTGCTGATGTGCCTCACCGCCTGCTCCGCAGCCCCCGGCAGAGCTGGCTGGGGCCGCTGCCGTGCCCTCCGCGTGCTCGGTTAATCACCGCTCGCCTCCGCTCAGGTGCCGCTCGCGGGGTGGCGGGAAGAGGCTGACACGCTGCTGTCGCCACTCGCTGAGCCCAGGCATGTGTCAGCCGGTGCTGGTACCAGAGTGCGTTCAAAGGCAGTGCTGGCGGGGGCTGGTGAACACGTTAACCATGGACTTTGCTCCTGAGGGTGCCCGCTTCTCTGCGGGAATCCATGTTTAGCCTGAAGCCAATTAAATAATCACAGTAACAAGTAAAAACAGCACATGTTGGCTGTCTGGGAGTCCCTTCTTGCAGGCGAGGCCATGCCCAGGGCTGGGGACACTGCAGTCCCGGGCGCAGGGCAGTCCCGCAGCAGCCGTGTCCCCAGCAGCGGGCAGGCACTGGCGTCCAGGCTGACACGCGTGTTAGAGGCATGGTTCCTCCTTTAGCCCGTCCTGCACCCGGGCCGTGCCCCGTCCCAGGGGCCCACCATGGCGGGGCGAGGTTCCCGCGCTGCCCCCTCCATCCAGGGGTGCCATGTCTTATGCTGTTTTTCCAATAATGAAACTTTTTTATTGTTATATTATAATCGGCTGGGTGTAAATGGCTTGCCCAGCCAGCCCTGCAAATCACCTGTTATCATGGCAGTCAATGGGCTGTGTCAACCCAATTTCACAGACAAACGCTCCTCTCCCTGACCATGGCCGCTGACATGGATAACTCTGATTTACAAAGCCAATAAAAATAAATTCACTGAATTACTAAGAACCACTGACTTAATATTGGAGATTAAAATCTCCAAATTTAGGATGACTGGAAGCCATTTAATACATGAATGGTGGCAAATGGGTTATAGAAATGTCAGCCTAGCCAGGGTCAGATGCCACAGTGTGGTGATTTACTGCTGAGAAAAGGACTAATTGATAAGTTACCTTTAATGCTTTTTTCCAGAGGCCAGGTTATTTATATCATGGTTTGTTTGTCATCTTTTACTTTTGGGGTCAACCAAAATTTTTTATGGTAAGAAAACTCTCAGCATCCTGTTCATTAAATAGCAAGGTCAGGCTGAAGGGTGGAATTTAGCTGGATGTAATCAGGTTGCTGTGATTAACTGTGGCCTTGCCGCCTCTGGGAGCAAGCCACCGGCCAAGCCAGCCTTCAGAGACAATGCGTTGGCCCGGCCACGGGCAGCCGTGTCTTTAAAAACGGCCCGCAAGTGTGTGGAGCGAGGGGCAGTAAGGGGATGAAGCACCCCCTTTTCCTACCCCGTCCCTCGCTGGGCACCGCGGTCTCCATCTGTGCCTCGGTCTCTCCCAGTTCCTTTGCATGATTGCAGCCCTCAAAGCTCTTCCCGGTTCGTGTCTCTGCCCCGCGCGCTGTTTGCAGATGTTCGCAGATGTTGTTGCAGCACTCGGGGTGTGCGAGCCGGCGCTGGGACAGAGCAGCCTCCCGGCCCCGTGTTCTCCCGGACACTCAGTCCTGCGCCGAGGCCGGGGGCTCACACCCCCATGGGCACGGGCAGCGAGGGGGATCCCAGAGCCTGCTGAAAGCGTGGCGCCCAGAAGGCCATTAGCAGGGATGTGAGATCACAAAGGAAAGGCTTGTGTAGATGTTAAACTTCACTCTGCCTTCATAAAGGTGTCAGCTGGAATTATTTTGGGCATTTACTTGCGTGGTCTAGTGCATCACTAGCTAAAACAGTTTTTTTTTTAAATAATGGAATTTGCTGCTCGACTCATGCATAAAAAATAGCGAGAACACGACCCAGTTGCATAATTTTTTAGTAATAAATAGAGTTGGGAGTGTTGAGCTCAGCTGCAGGCGCAGCGAGGACACCCTGCGTGTGGGGACACGGGGCAGGGAGCCCCGGGCAGCACAGCCCTTCGTGGCACACGGTGGGAGACTGGGGAGACACGGCAGCTGGGCTGCGTTGCCGCTGGGCTCTGGCTGTCAGACCAGGCTCAGCCAGGTCCCCCGGCTCAGCCAGGACCCCCGGCTCCCCGCCTGCACCCCCTCTCCTGTGGGCCTGGGACCGGCGTCGCTGAGGCTGCTGTGCTGCCCGCGCGGGTGCCGAGGGTCTCTGGCTGTGGATGCCGAGGGTGGACATGGGACCGAAGGGCCCTAGTGCCAGCCCCCTGCTCTCTGCACACCTGCCCCAGCACCCCAGGGGACACGCTCCTCTTGTGTTTCTGAGAATTTAAAAATTCCCAGCAGTTGGCGTTACCTGTGAGGAGCCTGGAGACAGGCGAAGGAGCCTGTTATGGCCCCCGAAGGAGTGGCCCACATCTCACCCCTGGAGCAGGGCTGGGAGCCGGGGCAGGGCACAGCGGGACCCCCATGGGACTCAGCCACCCACCCCAGCGCAGGAGCCCGGGGCAGGGCAGTGGGTGCCAGGCTGGCCCTGGCCCCGCTCCCCTGTGCCGTGGGGGCCCGGGACCCCGGGGATGTGGCTGGAGGACCCCCGCCCAAGGCGCAGCGCAGCGCCGGGCGCAGGGACAGAGCAGCTTCCCTCCTGCGCAGAGGCGGTTTTATAAGAAGTGGCGTTTTGATTGATGCCGTTTGACATACGGAGAGTTCCCCACAGCGGGCACGCGCTCACCCGGCTGATTATGGGCTCTGACTTCTTTCTGTAATTAAAACTCCCCCTCCCATTTAAATTCCTTTGCCCCCGATCTCCCAGTTCTGGATCACCTCCTAAAGTGACGCTAACTGCCGGTGACAGGCAGCGAGGGACGCCCCGTGCCCGGACCGCGCCCCGGTGCCAGCGAGCACAGCTGCATCACAGCCCAGACCCCAGACCTAGTGCCGCAGGGTCGGGGTGTGCAGGGACGCCCCTGCCCACCCCTGCTCCCACACAGCCTGCGCGCACGCCGGGCAGCTGGGCCCCTGCATGGCCAGATGTGCCCCTGCCCAGCCAGATGTGCCCCTGCCCCAGAGAAAGGCACTGATCCAAGTGGGACGGGGAAAACGGGATTTCTGAAGGAGGGCATCAGCCTGCCCAGGGGACTGATGCACAGGAAAGGTCCAGCTCGGGTTTTCTTGGCACTCTGAGGCTCATTTTTAATGTAACGGAAAGGAAAAGATGTTTGCACACAGGATTTAACCCTCTGACATGAGCTTTATTCTAGCTGGAAGTAAATCCCTGAGGAGTGAGCCTGGCACACAGCCTGGCACAGGCACTGCGGGACAGCCGGGACCGGGAGCGGCGATGCAGGTGGGGCACAGAGCTGCTGGAGCAGAGCTCACCCGTGGAGCCCCCCTGGGACCATGGCCACCTTCCCCCTCCGCTCCCCGCGCAGCGCCCACCCCGGTGCCTCTCCTTGGCAGGGAGCATTCGCTGTCACAGCTGCATCAGTACTCAGCCCGACCCCTGCCAGATGGGAAGCTGTTTCCCACAAACACACATGCAGTTATTTTATATAAACAGGTTCCCAAGCTGGAGTTTTATTGCAGCAGGCAAATACTGGGTCAGGCCCTCTCGCAGCAATGTCTCTCTCTCTGTAATTAATATTGATTTTGTGCAGCTGAAATATAGCTACAAAATTTAATTTTGCTGCTAAGATTTTTGACATCGCTGTTCTTAGAGATTAATGTGGGATTTAATGAAGGATTTGGCCTCTCATCTGTGATGTTCCCTCATCCCGTTGTGTGCCGCAGCCCCACTGCCAACTGCTCCGTCGGTCGGCTTACAGCCGGCGTCCCCGCGGGCGGCGCGCGGCCCCGCGCCCGCAGTGCTGGGGGCTGGGAGAACTGGACCAGGCATGGGGCTGCACAGCTTTAGGGGTGACCTGGGGCGCAGGGGGCTGGGGGGACAGGGGTGCAGCCCCGGGATGGCACCGCGCAGGGGCACGGGCAGGGCTGGCTTTGTGGGCGCTGCCGCCAGCTGGTTGGCAGCTCTGCCCTCCTGGAGTGGGAGAGCGGGACACCGGGACAGGGGAGGCACCCTGAGCAGCTGCCCGAACTCAGCCCCGGGAGAGCGGTGGGGATCGTCTGCCTCGGCTGCGGCTCCGGTAGGGAATGGCCCGGGGTGCAATGGTTCTGCCAGCGCCTTCTCTCTGGGCTGGGGTCGGGGCTGGACCCCTTTGGTCCTGCGCCTGCATCCAGCGGGATGAGGCCAGGATGAGGTCCCCTGCACCCGTTCCAGCAACTGGGCACAGCACAGCATTGCATGGCATGGCACAGCACAGCACGATACGGCACGGCTCGGCATGGCCGGGCAGGACGCGGAGTCCTCTGCCCTGGGGAAGCGCAGTGTGGGGCTGGCCCGGGGGCCACAGTGACAAGAGCGCGGGGTGGCACCCGCCCGCGCCAGTGCCTGCGAGGGGAGGCGGCGGATGGAACAAGGAGCATGTGGCCGGAGCAGATTTTTCGCTTATCAAATCAAGGAGCAGCTGGATTAGAGGATTAGAAACCAAATTAATTACTAATGACTTCCTGGGGCCCCGGGCGGTGACGACATGAGTCTGCAGGGCGGCGGTGGTGGCCGTGGCGCCGGCCAGGCCGCGAGGGCACTGTTTGTCCGTTGGCGGCAGGACGAGGGCACGGAGGCAGGGGACAGGGCTGCGTCTGGGGCGAAGCGCAGCCCCTCACCGCTGCCTCCTGCTTAGCGCAGCTGGGGCCTGCCCATGGTGTGCGGCAGGAGCAGGAGCGGGCGAGCGGCAGGGTCGGTAGTTAATTGACTCGGTAAACACGCGCTCATCAGCAACTGCTCCTGTCCCCTTCGCCAGGACGGGGGCTGGTTTCCATCCGCGTCCTGACCTGGGTATGAAACGGCAGCAGATGATGAAAATATGCCGATGGAGGAGAGTTTCCTTCTGCCTGCCAGAGCCCCTTGCTCAAGTGTGCAAGCACCAGGCAGAGGGATGGAAGGAAGGATGGAGGGGAGGATGGACAGAAGGACGTCAGGACGTCGTGGGGAAGGGCAAGCAGGGCAGCGGGCAGACTGCATGTGCCATCTCTCTGCCAGGTACCACGTCCCCACGCCGTGGCCACCGCCGGGGCACCCCATGGTTCCACACGCGTGCCATGCCCAGCCACGCCATGCCACGCGAGCACCCCTTCCCACTGGGCAGCTCCCGGCTGGTTTCACTTGTTACACTGGGTTAATTGGTTTAAAAGAGATTGCTGGGTCACTAATTACAGAGCCTATTGAACAGCACATCTCAGCTTAGGGATACAATTAAAAGTTCACCCTAATTAATCAGGGGTAATTAACAGACCTTGCATTTCTCTGAGATTAATTAATCAAGGAATCCAGAGCAAATCAATGTGGGCAGGAGGGAAGCAGGGGAGGGAGCAGACGGGTGTCACCGGGGTGACCCACTTTTCGGGGCCAGGGTGCCCACACTGGCTCTGTGGCCCTGGGGCTGCGTCACCCCTCTCGCCTGCTGCCAGGGCTGAGACCCCGCTCTGCCCCCTCCTCGGTACGGGGTCTGCACGGCCGCAGCGACGCAGGACCTGGCTCCTGCCACGGGTCCGGCCAGTGACAGCTCTGCTGCGTTGGTGCCGCACCGCAGGGGTCTGGCCCGTGGGGTCCCAGTCCAGCCCACCAGAGCCTTTGTGCCCTGCACTGCCCGAGCCTCGGCCACCGCGCGAGTGCGGCTGTGCACACGGGCAGCAGTGCCCATGCAAGGCCATGTGCCTGGGGGACACGGGGTCGGTGGCCGGAGCACCACGGTGTCCTCGGCTGAGGGCTGGTGCAGCCGTGCCAACTGTTAACGGCGGTTTGGCTGCGGCGGCTCTATCTCCAGCTCCCCGAGGAGAAGCCCGCTGAGATAACCCAGACAGCATGATAGATGTATGTCGGTGCCTTGTGTATGGATCGGGCTCGGTGCTTGTAATATTTTGTTGCTAAGGAAGCCCTTGTTTGTGGTGTGATCGAGGACCCCGTGCCAAATCGCGGAAATTGATGTGCTCGTAGTGGGGAACTTAATCACCAGAGGGGAAATGCCCACCTCGTTTTTCTCATGAAAGAGGAATGCAGTGCTTTGATTTTTGGCTCCAGCATAAACAGGGTGTGATTAAATATTGTTTCCCCTCTCTCTCTTGTCATTAATCAGGATATAGCTGTGAGCGCTGGGCGTGACGTGGGGACACTTGCTTTGATTCCTCAACTTCTTAAATGGTTTTGTTCTTTTTTCAATCCCATTAAAAAGAGAAGGCAGGGTGTTTCAAAGTGCTCCTGCTGGAGAGCGCGTCTGATCTGAAGGATGCGTGCTTGCCGGGAGATGCGCCTTCCACACAGCACTAGCCCCGTGGCCACGTGGCCGCTCCCACACCTCGCACGTGCGGCGCAGCTGTGCCGTGCCACAACGGGCCCTGGCAGCCGCCGCAGCCTCGTGGCACGAGCGTGAACTGGGGCCTGGGGCTGCACAGCTGGAGGGCGGCTGCCCCGATGCGCATCCCAGCCGGCGCTGAACATCCCTCACACCACGACGCCTCATCGGTTCCTCACGACACGGTGCGGTGAGGCTGCAGCTCCCCGGGCGCTGCCCCAGCCGGGGCGGTCAGTGCTCGCTCCTGCCGACGCAAGCACCCGATGCGGAGAGCTGCAGGGCAGCCCGCGCCCGGGACCCTCAGCCGGGCTGGCTCTGCTCCCGCCGCCACATTGGCCACCTCCTGCACAGCACTGGATGCTGCAGTGTCAGAGGCACCTGCTTTAGGCTGTTCCCAGCAGCCGGGGAGGGGTGTCCATGCTGACAGTTTTGTGGGGAGGAGGGCGCAGGAGGTGGGAGGCACTGGGAGCCCCGCTCCGGGCACGGCCCCCGGCCGCCCCGGGTGACCCGTGGGCCCACGCTGCCAGCACATCCAGCCCGGCAGCTGCCTGCACACACCGCACATCCCTGCCTGCGCCTCGCCGAGCTGGGGAACGCTTCGCTTCATCGCTCCCACCCGTGAGCTTCGCTCGCTCACAGCCTGGGCTGC